>OX596005.2:30333144-30827211 GCA_951394115.2 Drosophila phalerata
GTTGGCAGCAATTCCGCCTATGATCTGGATCTAAGTGCACCACGTTCCACCTCCAGTCCAGGCTCCGCAGCCGGTGAACTTGCTTCCTCCTTTCCCTGCATGCAATGCACAGCGGCATTTGCCACACGCGAGCAACTCGAGCAACATCAGTTGTTGCACTCACCCACGGGACAGCAGACAACACACTCCGTGCCACAGGTAGGTTGATTCAATTCAATTTAATGCTAATGATATCTACAGTCAAACTTTCCTTTTTTGAACTTCTAAACTTAAAAAACTTAGTTTCTTAAAATCAAATATTTTAATGTAAAATATTGAATTTTTTTAACGGAAACCACAAAAATTTTCTAAGTATTTGGTATCTAATCAAAACCCTAATATTAGACTTTATAATAAAGTTCATTTCATTACGAATTTAAGTTTTTTCCATCCACCTTTTGTGGATTTTTATAGCCCTTTTTTCTAAATTTCTCTTCATTTCATTTAATTTTACGCAACAAAAAATAGATATTGACGCTAAGATTGTTATTTTAAAAAAATTTTAAAATGAATAAATAAGTTCCATCGTCATAACTTTCTCAAATAAATGGTTGTTTAGGAATTTTGGAGGATATAGTGTTATTTTGTTTATAAGCTAATGGATTTTATTAAAAAACAAATTTAATCAATCCGTCTTTTTAAATTTGATTTGGATATCGCTAACTTAAATAGGCGTAGTATGTAAATTATAATCTCTTAATTATTATTGTCACTCACTTTCACATTGAAATGAATGTCTTTATCAATTGACGTAGTTACAATCTTTGTGGTTATGAGGAATTTCCAAGTATATGGCGTGCATAGTGCCAAGGAAGAAAAAATAGATGAGCGTAATCCAAACAAAAATAGCTGATTATTAAAAACAAAAAAATATAAAGAAAAAGTAAATGCGCTTTAAATAATTATTCAAAGAAAGTTTAGTGGATACAATATTATTATGTTGGTATAATGAAATTTCAATAAACTTAATTTATTTACTTTTGCCGCGTCAGTTCATTGTATGCAAGCCTGACTGTATTTTTTATAAAAGACGCACTTGTTGTGCTGTAGGTTAAAGTTCATGATCGTCGCAGACAACATATATATATGTGTGAATATATTTTCCCTTTACTCTTCTCCTACAACCAAAGTGATCGCTACGCAACTCACATTGAAATACAACAAAGAGCTGGCTTTGTTGCAACTGTTGTTGTTGTGCTTGTTGTTGGTGTTGTTGCTGTTGCTGTTCCCCGAATGGTTACGGGAAGTGGGCAACGATAATGTGGCACGGACGGATAAGAAGACGGTGCCAAGCTCGACAAAATAAAAACAAAAAAAAAAAACCCAAAGCAACCTTATGAATGTGCCCACGTTTCCTGTTGACACAATAGTATATGAAATGTATTATTATTATAAATGTCGACACAATATATATCGACAACAAATGAGAAAATAATTAAGCCAAGATAACAATTAACAACAACAGCAACAATGAGACGAGGCAGGCAGAAATTCATTATATTTCGATTTATTCCTTTTTTGTTTTTTTTTTGAAAAGATAACAATTATTTATACTTGAGGTTTTCCTACACTCAAGAGGTTTTCTCTGTCGACGAATTAAAGATTGTTTTTTTTTTTGTTACGTAAAGTTTATCAGCAGCAACAACAAGAAGGGCGGCAACGACAACAACTATAAACTATGATAAGCAACACCGTCATAATAAAAAACAAAACGAAGAAAAAGCAACAACAAAAACTGGCATTAAATAAAACGTAGGCGTTTACCAAAACCCATACACACACAAACACACACATACACTTATACAACAACAAAATGAACAGTAGAAAAAAGTAGGAAAAAAAAGTATTATCAGGGGAGCATTGGCAAGAAGTAGGGGAGAGTATGAGAGAGAAAATAAATAGAAGAGTGACTGAGTGAGTGAGATAGCGCTAGCGTTCGTCTGTCACACTCTGTGGCGGGCCTATCATAAAGAGTCTGAGAAAGAGAGTCTCGGGTCTTGGGTATGTAGTACTTCTTGGGTCTTGGGTCGGGGATCTGTCAGTCACACGCTCGTAACTCCCAATTGTGTAGTTGTTGTTTTCTTTTTATTTTCATTTTTTTTTTTTGTTCTCTCTCTCTTGTTCTCCATCTTTCGCCTTCGCCTTCGCCTGGCCGTGTGATAAGGCATTAAAAGAAATGTTGCTACAGGCAGACGAGCTGATAAGACATACACTAACACTTACATGCTTACGGCCTATACGCCTGAATTTTCTCCTGCCCTTTTCACTGCCCTTTTCCCCCATCTTTTGTCTGAACAATAAAAAAAAAAGAAACTTGTCTGCCTCAGACTCCAGTGATAAGCAAGTGCGTTGTATTTGTGGCAGACACACATACACACACACGCACCCACACACACTTTCATATACTCACACACACACACACACTCACCTTTTTGGCCCTGCCAGCGGCTATTAAAGCCACATAAATTATAATTTTGTTGCATTTGCTGCTCTTGGCTGGGGTACTTGCAAGCAGTGTGAGCAGGAGGCGTGTCCCCCTTTGCCACAAAACATTTTATGCCCCCCCATCAAGCGTTGGTCATAAATTCATATGGCTAGTTTGGCTTTTTTTCCTCCACTTCTTCTATTTTCGCCTTTTTTACCTTCAACGAAATGAAAATGTTGAACAGCTTAACGAGACTTCATATGAGAGCGGACAGTTGTAGCTACAGTGTTAAATGCCTATGTGCACTGATAATGCAAAGAAGAATTTGGAAAAAAATATTGGAATTTTTTATATATTTAAGAACTTTTTCATAGCATTATAGCAATTAAAAAATTTTTTTAAGCACTTTTAAAAAAAAAAAAAATTATAGAATGAATCAAACATTTTTGTAGAGACCTTTAGCTTTTTTCCTGCTTAAATTTTCATTTTCTACTAAGCAGTTTTATGCAGTTTTCACTGTAGCCGTTTCAACTTTTTTTTTTGGGCAACCGACTGCCGTTATTAATATTTACCTAAGCCGTCAAAAGGCTGCATCAAAAAGCTAATAAAGCTGCAAGTTGTGGGTTCATAAAGCCGAATTGAGCTTCATTCCAAGCCTTTTTGACCTGTTTCCACTTCTGTTGCATGCCACAGCTGGCAAGTTGTTACACACACACGCATGCACATAATTTACGGCTTTTGTTAATGACATTTAAACATTGAAACACAAGTGCACAAATGGCAACAGGATATCAAGAGGTGGCCAAAAGCGTCTGACATATTGCAACTATGGCCAATACACATTAATTGCCATATACTATGTACATATATATATATATATATATTTACAATTTATTATTGATGGGGCGGTATTACACGTGTACACGCGTATTAAATTATTATGTGTGAAAACAATTAATTATGCCACAAAAACAATAACAATAGCAATAACAAGCGTCTCATTATGAAAATCACGCGCTCAAAAGTAGGCAACACTTTTTGTGCCCTGTTGCCATGGCCAATTGTTATTGAAAAGCCATTTAAATTGGCCGCAGACGTCGTCGCGTGGTCACTTTAAAGTCAACATATTTGTTTGGGGGGAAAAACAAAAAAACAACACAACATGCCAAAGGTCAACATCATTAACAGACAGAGAAAGACACACACAGAGGGAGAGAGAGAGAGAGAGAGAAAGGCCGTAATTGTTGAGCAAATGGCAGCACATAAATTATTGGTCAAACTCAAAATGTTGGCAAAAACTGACGTTGGCAAACTTTCAGCCATAACAACAGAGTGCCAGAAAAAGTGCAGCAATTAAATATTTGCTTAACTGCGCTTCACACACACACACACTCACACACACACACACATATGTACGCACATACAAATAAAAACAGTCGCAACTTTTTGGCCACAATTCATTTGGGTCGTGCCACCTTTTTGGCCACCACAGAATGGCCGGGTCATGTGTCTGCACACGAAACATTTCAAATTGAAAAATTATATGCACTTTAGGTGTCCAACCACAGCCCCAACTTCAGCTTCCCAGTACTCCAACTTCAACCCTAACTCTTTCCATCTCCATCTCTATCGTCATCATCATCGTCGTCGTCTCGGCGCCATTCGCCACTTGACGAACAACGTTGAAAAATTAATAGCAATTTATTTACTCCACTCGCATTCCCATGCTCCTCTTTTCTTTTTTTTTTTTGCCCTCCTGTTCCCAGTTTGGTATTCCCGTTTCCCGTACTTTTATTTTTATTTTATTTTATATACGCTTTGTAAGGTCAACTCCCTGCCCTTTGACCCGCACAAAGTTTAAAAATTATTTGCAATTAAAGCAAACAAATTAAAAAACTTTTACGCGCATGTTTACAAATAATGAAAATTTATTGAAATTTATAACGCAAAGTTTGTAGCATTTATTTGCATATAAAATATACGAATGTAAGTACATATGTATGTAATAAATATATGTGCATTTCATAAAGTTTATTCAGCTTGACACATGTTTCAATTAGTATGTCACATTTGGAAAAGTGGACTATTTATAATGTGGCTTAAAAAGCAATACTAATGAGGAGTAAAAGAACTGAAAGAAGTAGTAGAAAAGGTGGTTGAAAGTCATAGCAGATGAAACAATAGTAGTAAAATAGTAATGGTAGTTGAATCACAAATAGTACTAGTAGTAAAATATTCAGTACTAGTAGTAAATTAGTAGCCATAGTAATAAAATTTATAATAAAAGTGGTTACATTAGTAAGAGGAGTAGTATAAATATTTCAAACTTCATTTCTGAACCTTTTCAGAACCAGTTTAAGTCTTTTTTGATAGATCTTCAAGCGTTTATTTTTACTTTTCAATTTCAACTACTTTTTCTAAAAAATAATTAAGGTCTTCCATCTTCCCGATCTAATTATAATTTAAACATTCAGTTTCCGCAGCTCCTGTTTAAGGAATACCATCAACTACTTCCTATAGAGAAGAATTCCACGCTCTCAGTCAGCACCTGCCCATTTTTTACAAAAACACATGCCAAGATATTTTTCCCCTCTTTGGTTATATCCGCACAAATTTACCTTCGTTCTTTCTTCTCTCCCAATTTTTTTGGTGTTGCTCTCGGGATTTGGATCAACTTTCACCGTGCACATCATAAATAATGTGGGGCCCCCAAATGCGTTGTCAGTGCATTTTTCCCACATGGAATTTCCCAGCGGCATTTCCCTTGGGCTCTTTCACTTTTGTGCATTGCATGACGTTTAATGTGCGGTTGTGTCTCGGAATATGTTTAATGAAGATGGGAGAGACTGAATCCCGAATCAGAACCATACACTTAACTTTAGCTTGGACTGTCCTTAAATCGAACTGTGTTTCCTTAACTTGCCAAATTTTTCTATATCAATTTTTTATGGCTATCGAGTAGCTTATATTTGCAATAGTTTTCCTTTTCCGAAATGGGGTCTAAAGTCCAAGAGTCGTAAAAAGAATTTATATTGAAAAGGGAAATACTCGTGTAGATATTGAGATACATTTGAAGCAGCTGTTGTCTCCCGAGCGAGCGATATCTTAAAGCCTTTCAAAAGACATCATTTCTCATATTCATGAGATTTCTTTGATTTAGCAACAATTTTGAAGGAGCTTTTATCAAAAGTTATAAATTAAATTTATTTTGCGGCGGCGCCTAATTTATGTTTTCCTAATACACAACTAATTTCGCATGTTTAGCCGAATTTTCCGCCAGCAAATAAAACAAAAAAAGAAAACAAAAAAAAAGAGAGCAAATACTGACAGTATATATTTGAATATATATATTCAAATGCCTTTCCCTAGCTGATCCCCACGCATCATTGAGCAAAACGTTTTATTTATAAACAATTAAATTTGATTTGTCGTTCGCTGGCAGCCAACGAAAATGAAAATTCAACGAGTTTCCGCTTGTCTTTTGGCCAGATATTCTTTTATTATTATTTAGCTTTTGTCTTTTATGCACACTTTCAAAGGGTAGTATAAAACTAAGATCATTTCTGTATATTTTAATTAAGATCATTGCGATATGAAGATTTTTAAAAGGTATTGTTTTTTATGTAAGCTGAATATCTTTTAGTCTTGCCTCTCATAAATATTGAAAATCTTTGATTCTGTTGTTTTTTTTTTTTTTTTGGATCGGTTTATCAGCTGCATCTGAGAAATACGCCATAAAATATTGAAAAATGCGGCATTCGGAATGAATTGCGAAACGAAGCAACAGTGCTTAAAAGTGTTTTCCTGTTAATCAATTTGTTCTTCAAGAAACAAGGAAAAAACAAATGTATTTCTTATAAATTTAAGACAAGCAACGACCATGGAAAAATAAAATGGAAAAACTCACAAGAGACCCATCATATACGGATTTTCCAAACTCAATGTTAATGAACTGTTACGGCGAAAAAAAAAAATAAAATCAGCAACAACAATAACTAGACCTGTTTATACGAATTCAGAAGAAAAAAAAAAGTCTAAACTCAGGCTTATCAGTGAGGCGCACCTCTATGTGGGCTGCCTTATCGGTAGAGTTCAAAAACCCTGGCTTTGCGGTACCTATGTTAAAAAACCACTTTCGATAACCCTAATCGAACTGAGCAGAACGTGTTCCGATTAAATACGAATAGTACAAGTACTATACGTATATGGACTGTCATTTCAATAAATTATTATTATTATTATTATTATAATTGTTGTTGTTGCTGTTTGGTTGCTTGAAGGTACGTCAATGCTAACTGGAAATTCATTCATTGCTCTAATCAGCGACTGCCTTATAAAGCATATATAAATATACTCTAACATGTAGAATATATACTATAGTTCATTTGTAGAATTCTTCAGCAGCTGTCGTGTTTGCGATAAGCAGCATTTTGCAAAATTGGGTCGCAGTTGCTATAAAGCAGTTAGACATTATTTTTATTTTTATTTTATTTGTATTTTATTTTCTTAAGCATTTATTTTGTGGTGTCGTTAATAATCTTTGTTTTTTTTTCGCTTCTGCAAGCAGAAATTTGTTTAGACTGACCTCAAAAAAAGAAAGAAAAAAAATACAACTTGAGCGTGTCGCTTGTTGTTATTTTTGTTTACGCGTTTCCACATGCGACAGGTGCGTTTTTATTTGTAGATACATATATACATACATATATTTGTTTGTATTTCCATGGCATTTGTCAATTTTGCCTTTGTGCTTGTCACTTTAAAAAGCTTGTTGCTCCCCTCCCTTACCCTTCCCATTCTTTACAGCCAATTATGTGCGCTATTATGGCCAAATTCTCATGTCACTCAATGCATAAAGCATTCGTGAGATACTTTCACAAATTAGCGATATCTGTGCACAGATACACAGATACAAACCATGCACATATGTGTGTGTATACGTTTGTATTTATATTTTTGTCTGCTTTTAACTTGATTTCTCTATTAGTGTGCTTGTCATTTCCTTGCATCTCTACATCTTCGTCTCCCTCACTCACAGTCTCTGTGTCTCTGTCTTTGTAAATTGGCGCCCACCTACGTTGAGTGTATATAGTAATTATAGCAAAAAGGCTTCTGTCATCTACAATTAATGTTGCCGGACCTGCTGGACGCTCAATGCTCAATGCTATACATTTACACTGTCAACTTCATTTAGCTTGATTAGTGCTTTGAAGCTGCTTACTGTGTGGTCGATCTATGCAATCGAATTTCCGGCTAGTATTCTCTTTTTATTCGGCTAGTTTTCACAAGTCACAGCCTGATAAGAAATCGCTTTAGTGATAAGCATTAAGTGTATACTACGTAAATTGTTTATGAAGTGCGCCTCGTGTATCTGTGACATCATTGTAAAATTTAAATAATAAAAAAAATAAAACTTAAGGTATACACGAGTAATACACTTAATTGGCATGGAATTCTGTTGAAATTTTATTAATTAGACAGTGGAAGTCAAGTAATTCTTTCGACAAAATAAATAGTACACTGTTAAAAAAATGATGCGAAATTTTAATATTTCTTTTTAATCTTTTTATACTGTTGAATTTTGTTCCTGACCTTCGAGCGGAAAAAGTTCTGTCTGTTAAATAATTTTTTTTTCAATATTTTGTCCAAAAACAATGCACTAACCGGCTTTAATTCTAATTATATTTAATTTTAATACGTTTTCTAGTCAAATATATTTTTTTTTTCACTATGTATTTTTTCTATCAGTGTACACATAATTGTTTTTAATTTGAAAATAATAATACATATAGATATTTATATTTGTCTTAACAATTACTTGATTAATCGTGTGTGTGTGTTTTATAGCATTTAACTCGTGTCTATATGTCAAACTGTAGTGTGTTGACCCCTGGACACGTGTTTAGCAGCTTATCAAAAGCTAAATGCTTCGTTATAATTTGCATTTGAATAAATTAATCTCATATAATTGTTAGAGTATCTCTCATATATGTATGTAATAATGAATAATCATGGTATAAATGCTTACTTGAGTCAGCAGAGCATTCAAAAGGTCGAGTTCCACTCGGTGCCAGGGCATCTTCATGGGGCGAGATTCCATTATTATTAACGAAAGGTAGCTTCAATTGGCATTTCCGCTCACAGCACAACATGACGAACTGCAAAAAAAAATAATGAATACAACAACAACAACAAATGACATGAAAATGCATAAGAATTCGTCTGACTCATTCACAAACTCTGTAGTTTACCTTTTGTGAATGTACAGTTGTGTTTTATGCGAGCGTTGAGCTGCCATTTTGGATTAACATTTAATTGATAACAATAAAAATAACAACAACAGTCAACAGTCAACAAAGCGAGTTAATGTCCACACTGTACTTAAGCGGAGAGGTGGGCGTATATACACACACACACACACACACACACACGAATACACACTTACTGGTTATTTACACACACACTGGTGGAGAGAGAGAGAGAGAGAGAGAGCGTAACTTCACACTACGCGATAACGAGTTTCACTTTGTATTTGTGTGAGCGCAACAGGTAGACGTAATTCGTAGCCATGTTGAGAGCATGTTAAAACTCGTTCGCTTGTACGTTTCATACGCTCATTCGTTTGCTTGCTTGCTCGCTCGCTCGCTCGCTCTCGCTCACCTGCAAATTGCGACTGTTAAGTCTGCAATGTTAATGTTAAGTCGTAACAGGTAAAACAACAAGTATTTTCTCTTTCCCTTTTGCACTCACACCACTCGCATAACCAAAACGGAAGCGGAAATTTATGTTGCTCTTCCCTTTCCCCTGCCTTCCGTTCCATCAGCCGACAGCAGCCGGCGCTCACATATCACTCAAAAAAAACAAAAATCAAATTGTAGTTTAAAGTTTTTTTCATGTTCGAATAACAAAACAAAGTTTTCCCCAATCGAGAGACTCTTTTTATGTGCAAACGGCTGTTAAACAAACAAATTAGGCCTGAAAACTGGCCGTAATTATTGGGCGCATTTTGTATTTTGTATTTGTTCTTCCACTTGCTGTACAAATAAACAGAATGTCACCGTTAATGTACAAACTAATTAGTGGGAAGAGCAACCGTTAGTTTTTATACCCAATATGCATATGTAGATACAAAGATACAAAGCTGAAACCTTCATATTTTGATGTTGATGACCATCATGATTGTGATCTCATGTCAAAAACTCATTTATGATCAGTATAAATTGGTTTTGTGTTGAAATAATGACTAATATCTGAACACACTCAATAGATACTATTACACACTCACATACACATTTGTTGTACGTTAATTTTAATTGAAATTCATGCGTCAAAGTTTAAGCTGCCGCAAAAACAAAAATTTTCTTTGCAAACACAGAGAATGCACGACAATCTCCAAATCTGGCGGCAAATAGCTAAATTGGCAACACTGATCAGTTGAGCAGTTAAAGCTCAGCTGTTAAGTATTAACAGCTGGCTGTTAAGGCTTCACATATACATACATACATTCACATTGACTTACATTAATGGCGTATTAAGAAAACATATAAAATTGTTAAACGCTGATAAACAATTAAAACAATGTCATGAACTTTACAATAATAATAACAAAACAGACCTGGCGCGTTTTTATATTTATAAAAATTACTGAGGTGAGCTGAAATGCAGCAGGAAAAGTTCAACGTCTGCATGTAAACAAAAATGAATGCAACAGTGAGTGAGGGAGAGAGAGAAGGGGAATGCAACACGTGCTGCCATCTGTTGGGCAAGTGAAAGTGCCGCAAATCTTTCAGCGATCTGGCTAAGTGGAGCCCCTTTCCCGTCTCTCTCTCTCTCATTAAACCTGTCAGTCATTTATATAGCTTTTGCTTTTATTGTGTGTATGTATGTTTTACAGTTTACAGTGAACACCTTTTCCAACAGCACACAACAACAACAACAATGTTGCTGACGATATTATTGATGCGTTCAATTTGTTGCCAAACAAATCAAAGACAAACAAACTCACACACACATACACAATCGCATACATACATATTTTGATAGTTGCCGTTGATTAGCATCAGCTGTTGAAACGATTCGATTTGATTTGATTTGATTTCTAACTTTTTGTTTATTTCTTCACTTGCCGGCGTTTGTTGTTGTTTATGCTTCCCATTTCTTATTGGCGCTTTGTCGCAATTTATCCATTGAAGTTTTTAATTCTGTTTTTATTTTTTTCCAGCATCATTAAATGACGCTTGCTGCACACACACTGTCAACATTTTTTTGTCTGTTCCTTTTTCGGCTTCACTGCCACAAGCTCAGTGCTATGACACTCGGCTTTAGTAGTTGTATTTCGTTGTCTGTTTTAGTTACAGTTTCGTGATTTGCGCCGCGCGCTTTTTAATATCGTTTACATTTTGTTGTTGTTGTGCTTTTAAATAAATTAATCAAACGCTTTTAATCTGCTTGCCAAACGCATAAAATTAAAAAAATTTAACGATGCTGCTCAAAACTTAAGCTAAGAAAAAAAAGAAAAACAGCAACACGAATGAAAATTTGGCTACTTTTTTGCTTTTTGCTTTGTGGTTTCGTTGGTTTTTCGATTTGTGCTTTTGCGGGCCTTGAAACAAATTAAAAACCGTTAAATTTCAAATGAGCCAGCAAAACAAATAAATAGACAAGCTTGTTATTTTAAACAACTTTTATTACCTGTGCGTTGGTGTGCGTGCGTGTGTGTGCGTGTGCGTAGAAAAAGCAAAGCAAAAGAGCAGTCAAAATAGCAACAACAATGACAGCACGCAGTGCGTAATAGAGAAAGAAAAAGAAGAGAGCAACAACAAGAACAACAACAGCAACAATGTCAGCTGATCAATTGCTGGCTTGGAATTATGCGCAAGTGAGAAAGCGATAGTTAGTGAGAGAGAGAGAGAGACGTAGATATCACGAGACTACAAATACAGTGCACGCTCAATATGATGCACTCAAACAAATTCTAGTTGAAATTCATATTTACTAAATAAAATAGTTTTATAATAAAACATATAATGATTACATTACAAACATTTCAGCTTCATTAACTCTAAATTGGTGTTTTTCGACTTATGTCACTGTTCTTGCAATTTGATCTTACTTATTTTATTTTGGTTTTCTTCTTTATTTGCAGATCTGCAAGAAATGCCACAAGGCATTTGCGAATGTCTATCGCCTCCAGCGTCACATGATCAGTCACGATGAATCGACGGCGTTGCGCAAATTCAAGTGTGCACTGTGCGAAAAAGCGTTCAAGTTTAAGCATCATTTAAAGGAACACGTTCGCATTCACTCCGGTGAGAAACCGTTTGGGTGCGACAAGTGCGGCAAGCGTTTCTCTCACTCGGGCAGCTTCTCCTCCCACATGACATCCAAGAAGTGCATTAGTATGGGACTCAAACAGACCAGTAACAACAATAACAACAGCAATCATAACAACAACAACAGCAACAACAATCGACAGCTGCTTAAGTCTCTAGATAAGAATGTGGATCAGCAGCAACAACAACAACAACAGTTGTCTGGCAAACGTCTGTCCTCCAAACTGACTGAGTCATCGAATCCTTTGCTGCCACATCCCATGAACTACTTTGCTGGCGAGGCACAGTTGAATCAGTTGCCACAGTTGCCCCAATTGCCATCAGCTGCAACGAATCCTGCTGCTCCCTTTTATCCCACTTATACGAATGCCATGAATGCAGCTCTTTTGGCATTTCCCAATGCTTTTATGGCGGCTTTTGATCCACGTCTGGGTCCCTATAGCATACAGCGATTGCTGGAGCTAACAGCAGCCGGACAACAACAGCAACAGCAACTGGAGCAGCAACAGCAACTGGAGGAGCAGCAGCAGCAACAACAGCTGCAGACGCCTCTCTATGAGTCCATCAAAGATGAGGATGAGACGCCCGATGAGCCCAAGCTGGTCATGGATCTGGAGGAGTCAGAGACTAAGCCAACTACGCCGGAATTGCCGCCCAGCAAGCAGGAGCTGAGTCGAGAGGCAACACCAGTGCCGGAAATGTCAACAGATGCAGGCACAACCATAAAACAGGAGCTGGAACAGGAACAGGAGCAGCAAATGGAGGAGGAGCAGCAGCAGCAGCTGCAGGAGGAACAGGAACAGCAGCAGCAGCAACAGGAGTTGTCCACGTCGCAGGATTTACGCTGCAGTCGCTGCTCCAAGCAGTTTAATCATCCCACAGAGCTGGTGCAGCATGAGAAGGTGCTCTGTGGACTCATCAAAGAGGAGCTGGAGCAGCACTACCAACAACAGCAACAACAACAGCAACAACAGCAGCAGCAACAGCAGCAGCAATCCTTTGTCAGCGATGCAGATGAAGATGAGGAGGACGGCGATGGAGAGGATTTGGAAGCACGTCAGGATTACAACAACGCTGGCGCCAGCAGCGACAGTGGGGAGCGTAAAGTGCGCGTACGCACCGCCATCAACGAGGAGCAGCAACAGCAGCTGAAGCAACATTACGCACACAATGCACGTCCGTCCCGGGATGAGTTCCGGCTGATTGCTGCACGTCTCCAGCTGGATGCACGTGTCGTTCAGGTCTGGTTTCAGAACAATCGCTCAAGGGAGCGCAAAATGCAGAGCTATGTGAGCAGCAATGAAGCAACAAGTGTGCAAGCAACAACACCACAGCAACAACAACAACAGCAACAACCACAACATCAATCACAACCACGTGCTGGCGAGGATCAGCCGCTGGATTTGTCCGTGAAACGGGATGCCTCGCCAGTTTATGGCGTGGCGCCACAGCCGCCCGTTGATTATGCCGACAACATGGCCATCAATCTGAGCCGCAAGTTGTCCAGCTCGGCTTCCATGTCGCCGGCTTCGTTGTCGCCCTGCTCGAGTGGCTCGACGTTGCAACAACAAACGGCCGCAGCTGCCGCCGCCGCCGCTGCCGCTGCCCTCTACTTTGCCCCGCCCTCGCCGCCTGTGACCGGCCTGCATCTGGAGGCAGTGCCTCCAATGCAGCCACGGAGTCAAGCATTTGCCGGACTGCCGCCGTACATGATGCCACGCCTGCCCATGGAGGCGCTCTTCTCGATGCGTCCCGGCGGCGATTATGCGCCCAATCCGCTCATGAACAGTATTAAGTTGCCCGATTATCGTGGCACCAGCCTCAGTCCCGGCGGATCCGAGAAACGCTCCTGGCGCGACGATGATTCGCGCATCTCGCACGAGGATGATTACGTCATGGCCGGATCCGGATCCGGCGGACTGTTGCCCCCAAAGCCGAAGCGGGCCAAGGCCGAGACGCACGGACATGCGGGTGATCCCGACCTGCCCTTCGTGTGCGATCAGTGCGACAAGGCGTTCGCCAAGCAGAGTTCCCTGGCCCGACACAAATACGAGCATTCCGGTGAGTCATCTCTCTCTCAATCTCCACAAATACTCACAACTATATGTAGTATATGCCCGGTGGGAATTTCCCTCGATTACATGTTTCTTTCTTAAACACCCTATCATGAATCATTTTAATGTACACTCATTATTGTTTTCATTATTATTCTAAGTTCATATATTTTATTTTGAAGTAAACATTTCTGGCTTTTTTTTATAATCTTATGTTATGTTTTTCAACTAGTTTAAATAAAAACAAATAATGGCTTCAATTATTTTCAAAAATTAAATGATATATGTAACTTTTTATTAAAACATTTGCTTATAATTATTTACTTTTTAATGTTAGAGAAATGTTGTTAACTTTCCTAAATTTCTATGTAAATTTTACGTATTTTAAAACTAATGTATTGTCTATTTTTCCTGCTTACTTTAAATCTATATCTAATATCTCAATATCTAATATCTCAATATTTCTTTGTTTCTTAACTCTAAATTGAATTCGGGCTTATATTTGAAAAACTTAAAATCCAATAGAACAATACTTTAAATAGCACATATTTTTTCTATTAATGCTTTAGTATTGAAATCCAATGTTTAATTGTCAGTTGTTATATCATGATAAGTTCTCAATTTTGATATTTATAATATTTTAAAATAAACTAAAGCAAGTTGTGTTCAAGCGACCAATTAAATATGTTACCATCAGATTATAATTTTTTATCTCAGCTTTAATTATTCATTGAAAAGTTTAAATTGACAGTTTTTGAATATTGTTAATTTTTTAATTTTTTTAAGTTCAAAAAATAATTATAGCCTAAAATGCATATTTGATAGACATAAAATCGAATTGAGTTGCAACGATAATTTAAGTAACTTTTGATTGTTTTTTAATCAAATATTTGTTAAATATTAAAGCTTAAATAGTTAATTTTTTATAGCACCTTTTTTTGAACTTTAGCAAATCTAAAATGTTAAATTGCTGAGTCAACTGTTAATAGTTGGAAATAAGTAAATAAATAAATATGAGTAATGCATTGAGTGACCGCAACTAATCCTCGGTTTGTTTTCCCTTCCATTTTACAGGTCAGCGACCTTACCAATGCATGGATTGTCCCAAGGCCTTCAAGCACAAACATCATTTGACGGAGCACAAGCGTTTGCATTCCGGCGAGAAGCCATTTCAGTGTTCCAAGTGCTTGAAGCGATTCTCGCACTCGGGCAGCTACAGTCAGCACATGAACCATCGGTACTCCTATTGCAAGCCCTACAGGGAATAGGTAAGCGACACCTCAGTGCCGCCCACCTGCGTCGTAGCCGCCAATGCCTCCGGAACGGGAACGGGAGCGGGAACGGGAACGCGTGCTCGTCGCGGTCCAGCCTCCAATTCAGCCAGAGCAAGCAATCACAACCACAACAATCACAGCAACAGCAACTATCCACATCAGTTGGCTGCCATGGCAGCTTATCAACAACAACAACAACAGCAGCAACATCAACAGCAACAACAACATCGCTTGCAACATCATCAACGACTTGCCTGGCCACCGTCCAACATTATGTTGCCGCCACCGCCCAGCAGCAATTTGCAACAGCAACAGCAGCAAACAGCAACAACAGCAGCACCACCGCCTTTATTAAGCGCACCACCGCCACCGCCTCCTTCGTACTTTGCCAGTCCGTTGCATCATCATGCGGCATTGATGGCACCACCGCATCCACATCAACATCCGCATCCGCATTCACATCCACATCCGCTGCAAAGTGAACACTCCTCCGGACATGCCTTCAATTTCTTCAATGCCAAAATGTTGCTGAACTAAAAACAGCACACGGCGTCACACTAACATAGGTCTAACAGTCTGCTAACAGCTCACTGTTAACAGTGCACTTAAATGTTGTACTTAAAAAACAAACAAACAAAAAAACACCCAAATCTCAAATTGTGCAGGAACACAAAACAACAACAAGAACAAACAGAAAATGTATAAATGATAAAAACGAATCACTTGCAACATGTTGCAACTGGCAGCCAAATCTCAGTAGAGAGCAGATGTTATATTTTTTATAGCAATATTTTAAAATGTCATTTTGAAGTTGAAGAAAAAACCTTTCGTTTGAGCGAATTTATTATTATCATTATGATTATTATTATTATTATTTTACATTTTTTATTATGCTTAAGTTATATATATTTTTTGATAACTATTTACGTTTAGTTGTAAGAGCAACATCCCAGTACCAAGTGCTGCGAAATACTCAAAGCTTTCATTATTTAAATTGTGGCATGCGACACATTTATTATTATTATTTTTAATCATTATTATTACATTATATTCAGCATTAATGTATATTATTTCGTTTTATATTATAATTTCAATATTAATTGAAAACGTTAAGAATTTTGGGTTTTACACTATCCAACATTTTGGACCAACAAAAAAAACATAACTAAAAATGAAGAAAGAAATATAATTGACAATATCGTATTTAAATAAATTCAATAACAAAACAATGATGCCGAGCACGATGCTCTCTCGCAAAAGTATTAAATAACATCCAACTGTATTAAAGCCAGAATACAACCAACAATAAATAGTAAAAATAATTAAACAAAACACATACACAAATTGTTGCTTATGTTAAATTAAAAACATAAAAAAAACCCACCGCTTGCTGCGCGTTTCAAGTTGATGAACTAATTACAAATTACACTGCAAGAAAGTTTGCGCTTGTTTCGATTTGTTCATTTTGTATGAAAGTTTCAATTTAATATAAATTAATAATAATCGAAAAGAAAATTAACAACAACTATACGATCATTCCATTTAGCTAGAGTCGCGCTAGAAGAAGGTGCCCTCCCCATGCATTTAAACCTTCGGCAACTTGAGCATAAAAACAGTTTTGTAAATGTAATGTAATGCTTAAAAACTACAACAAAAAAAAAAAACTAAACAGAAATTAATAATATTAAATTTAATAACTAACATTTAATATATAAATACGATATTTAAAGCTAAAGCGCAAGAAAGAAAAACTTAATTTGGCCTTATTAAAAATTATTTAACAATTAATTACTTACAAAAAGAATTAAACTATGTGTAGTTCTAGGCTAACAATGTTTAAACTTTGAACAAAAAGCAAGTTAAATAAACTTAGCAAGTAAACAAGAAAATATAAAATTTAACTTTTGGAAAAGTCTCTAAAGAAAATTATTAGCAAATTTCAATGTGCGTATTGATGTAAAAAAAAAATCCTCCTACTAAATGAAAATATAATACACTATTAACATTAACTATTAAATGTTTAAAAAGGACAATAAATTTCTAAATAATTAGAATGCTTTCCATTTTTCCTCCAATTTAAATTCAATTATTTTACTCAGCCTCAACAATGAAACAACTAATGAAACAAACCACAGATGAGAAAGCTAAAGGTTTCCAGAACAACGAAAATTTATTTTTAATGTTTATTAATTAATAAATAATAGAGTTTCTCATGAATCTATGTACTGTTAATAATTTGTTTCTTTTGCTTTTCCAAAAAAACCAAAAAAAAAAAAAAACAACTTACATACACAAAAAAAATAATGCATTTATTACTTAATTAATTTTTATATTTGTATTTTTAAAAGCCAACTCGATATATACATAAATATAAATAAAAATATATATATATATTTTTTGTAAATTATTTCGCAAGAAAAAAAAGCTAGAGAATCCAAAAAACAAACAAGATTATGAAGAAGAAGAAGAACACGCGCAAACTGTTTAAATAAATACAGCCAGCACTCGTTTAGCATAAATTAAATAATTCATAAACTAGACTAGTTAAACATAACTTTATAAATGTTAACTTAAAAACAAAAACTAAATAATAATTAATTATATTTAAGCGCAAATATTTTAATTGTGATGGAGATGCCAGCGATAATATTTGCACTCTAGGGCCTTATATGAGATACACACACTTACACATACACACACATATACTATAAACATTGTTAGTTATGTTAAGATCCATTGCTGAGCCTCCTCCCTAAGTTACCAATACCAATCCAAACTCTTGTATTTTGTATCCTCTGTTAAAGTTGTTCATATACCATAATACCATACACCATAATACTTAGGATCGGTTTGGATCGAAATGTATTATTTGTTTTATGTTTTATAAACTCTTTTTATGTTTAGTTATGCGTTGAGACAGGCATCAAATGTTAATTGCTATACACAAAGAATACACAAACAAACAACAAAATAAAAATGAAAACAAAAAACCATTAAAAAAAATAACTTATATTTCAAATATTACGCATAAATGTATTTTAATCAAAATAAGCAAAAAACGGATAAAACACTTTTTGTCTTGATAAATTTACAAAATTATTATAATTATTAAATTTACAATGTGAAAATAAAAACAAAAATTATTAAAATTCAAAACATGAAATGTGTTGTTATTATATTACAGAAGAAATGGAATTTGGAATCGCTATATAAACGGAGATTGCTAGACCTACAAATGAAATGCGGTTTATCTCTTATCTTCTTTGAGTTTGAACTACACTGAATTTATGCATGTATTAAAAACATCCAACAATTATTTAAAGACCCGTCTAAAATGTATATATTATCTAATCAAAGATTGAGAATTTTCCTCCCAATTCCCATAAAAACTCAAGGATTTAAATGTTTTGTTTTTACATATTTTGCTTTCCATTTATTAATTTGTTATTGTAAATGATTGACCAAGGCACGCGATTTGTTTCTTCGATATTTGTCAATTAACTTAACTTATACATTTGTTAAAGAAACAAAAAACCGAAATGCTAATTACAAACAAATTTCCGATTCAAACGCATTACCAACGGAACTTACAAAAAACAAATAGATATTTAATGTACTTTTGCTTAGACATTAAAAATTAAACTAATTTATTTGTTAGCGATTTATAAACTAAAAAACATCTTAGCATTAAAAATGTATTGCATAATTATATAAAACTATTACAATTTATGTATAATATATATAATATTTATGTAAATAGATATAGTATATATATATATATAGATTTATTTTAACTTTTAGTTTTTGTTTTTCCATTTTGTTTCCTTAGAGAATTTCTGTTGAATATTATAAAAAACAATTTCATTTGGCATTCAACAAGTTCGTCTAACATTGCTAGATTAATTAGTTTAGTTAATTATGTTTTATGTATATATATATGTATATGTATATGTATATGTATATGCATAGAATCTATACGATAGATACAATATAGTTTGTTCTTCTTTTTTGGGGGGTTTTGTTGGTGGTTGTTGAAAGGCGCGTAATACGTTCATAGATTGTTTGAATGAGCAGTGTGTGTGTGATAAGAGTGATAAGAGCGCGCCCGCGGGCTTTGTATAATAGTAGATAGATTTTGTAGATTAGGCTTATAAGACCCGCTTATATCGCTAACTTGGTGCGATGCTGTGCGTCTGTCGAGAGATCGGTTCTCATTGATTCTCTTCTCTTCCGCACAATTATTGTATTGTTTTCTTCTGTCAAGCTAAAGTTTTAAGTCCCTTCAAATGGCCTTAAGCTATCCAGCCTGCTGAGATAGTTGCCATTGAGATAACACTTTTAGAATTGGTCCAGTGTGTGTATATATCTATATATATGTAAATGTGTGAATGTTGTCTAGGCTTAGTTAAATTCGCTTCTCCCATTGTTACTCCTTCAAGGCATATAGTTCATGTATGTATATATAAATATATCTGTAAGTATTTATAGCTTTTTTGAGCACCACAAAATTGGTTCGATTGGTATTCCAAGTCTATATAAATTTAACATATTCATACCGTACATAACTATTTGTATTATATATTTATAGATGTGTGTAGGTGTGTGTGTGTGTTTTTGTATGTGTAAGATCTTTAGTTAACAAAAAAATCAAAAAGTTATGACTCATTTCATTTAAATTTATTCAGTTCATGCAATCAAGCATATATTTATGTATGTAAGTGTGTATGTATGTATGTATATGTGTAGTCCCTTTCTAACCATTCGTATATAATTTTTTTTATTGTATTTCTACTTTTTTTTATAAATACGTATTAATATGCATGTAGTTCTTGTTGTTGATGTGTGTGTTTGCCATTTGCCATAATTTCTACAATAAAACAAAGATTTGCCAAAATTTTAACATCATCTGCTCATATAAGTGCCTCAACTTTTCCATTATTTGGCAACAAATTTCACTAAAACGCTAAATGAATATTTTTTAAAAATAGTTTAAGATTTACAGCGTCGCTGCTAACATGCTGTTAACACCTGCAGCCGCTATGAGGCTGACCGAACAGTTCAGCTGCTAACGAAGTGCTAACATTGGCAGTTGTAAACAGGCAGACTTAACAGCGCTGTTAACTTGTGTAGACCCAACAGTGCTGCTGCTAACAAGCTGTAAGCACACTGTTAACGTGTGCAGACTTAACAGCGATGCTGCTAACAAGCTGTTGGCACACTGTTAAAAAATGCTGCTGTAATTTTAAGGCCTAACAGCGTCGCTGTTAACATGTTATTGGCACACTGTTAACGTGCGTCTGTTTCTCATGCATTTGTGACTATTTGACTAACAATGATATATGTTATGTATGTATATTACGACCGAGATCAGACATAAACCGGCGCCTGATCGTCCGTCATGTCCGGCTGCTGCCGATCGTCGAAAAATCTTCTAAATGTAAATTCGAAAAATCCATGGAATTGCCTATCATTCAGATCGATATCATCACCGCTGCTCAAATTGGAATCATTTGATCGCAACTTGTCGGGATCAACGGGATCAAAGTTGGACGTATCTGTGGGATGTTTGATTTCCGGTATATATGGTGCCTTCTGCTTGCGCATATCCGCAAAGTCAATGCCCTTAAAGAAATCGTGACCCTTGACCTCATCCACGCTCTTGCCGAGCCTTTTATCCGACGATGCGCAGAGTCGTCGTATCAAATCTGTTGCATCCCTTGATAGCTGAGCCTGCTGCGGTATGTGAAGCGTCTTCTCCCAATTTATGACCTGCAATTGATGAAAAATAATATTAGTCACAATATATAAATATACTATGTCCACTGAGTCAACCTTTTGTTGTGTTTCCATTGGGCTGTTAGCCAGAAAAGGTGGCTGTCCCACCAGCATCTCGTAGAGAATGACGCCAACGCTCCAGTAATCGCATAGTTGTGTATAACCGCTGCGTTCCAACACCTCTGGAGCTATATAGTTTGGTGTGCCGACCAGTGAGTGCGCCAGGACTCTTTGATGATCCCGCATGCGTCGCCTGTACAAGGATTTCAATTATTAGAATCAATTTACAATGATCATGAATGTAAAACTGACCGCTCCAAAACTGTGGGCTTTGTACCATTCTCCGAGTAATCCTCCCAAGGCTCCATCGAGTCCTGCCGCGAATGATTACCTACAAAATATATAATCTATTGAGTACTTAATGCATTTTTTGTATGAAAAGAGTTGAAGTTACCATTCTCCTGATAGTATTTGGAGTTGTGCGTCCATCTGAAGCCAGTGCAAAGACCGAAATCGGTGAGCTTTATGTGTCCATCCCGATCAATGAGTATGTTATCGGGCTTAATGTCCCTATAAAATATATATAAATAAATTAATATATGAAGATAGAGCAATTATATAGTCGATTGTGTGACTTACCTGTGAATAAAGCCCATTTTATGCACACTGTCGACGGCGCAGGTGACTTCAGCTATGTAGAAACGTGCCAGCGGTTCCTCAAAGATGCCCAGCTTGATCAGCAGCGACATCAGATCACCGCCTGTAAAAATTAAAAACATTAATAGTTAGGATGAGTGTTTATTTTATTATAAAAGTAATTTACATTAAAAAAAAATTGTACAAATTCAGAAACATGCATTTAAAGTCGATTTGAAATGATCAGGAATAAGATAATAGGGAATAAGTTTATAGAGGAAATTGTGTTATACTTTTAGTTAGACAGAAAGTATTGAGAAGCAGTAGTCTGAAGTATGGAAAGATAGAGATTACAAATTAAACCATTCATTTATAGTGGAATTTAAATGATTAGGAATTTAATCAAAGATCAGTTTAAAGAGGAAAATACCATCAAAAATTGTTTTTTTGAAGTTTAGCTATAGAGAAAGTATTGAGAAGCAGTAGTTTGAAATATGATGAGATAGAGTTTCCAACTTAAGCCATCAAGAGTGAAAAGTAAAACGGTTTTGGACGCATCTCAAGTTGATCTTGATGATGATGATGTTTATAGAACTGTTACTCACCGGGTATGTAATCCATAACGAAATATAAATTATCCTTATCCTGAAAACTATAGTATAGCTTGACAACCCAATTGTTGTCGGCCTCGGCCAGAATATCACGTTCGGCTTTCACATGAGCCACCTGATTGCGCTTGAGGACGTCCGCTTTGCGCAGTGTCTTCATCGCATACAAATGATTCGAGGTGTCGATTTTACGGACCAGGGTCACCTCACCGAATGCTCCAACGCCAATGGGCTTAATCTTGACGAACATGCTCTTGTCCATCTTGGCCCGTTTGAGGCGTATGTAATTGCTTTCCTTCTGATTGAGCATCTTGCGCATCTCGATTTGTGTTTCATCCGAAAGTCCAACCTTGAGCATTTCCTTTTCCAATTGATTTTTACGGAACGTTCGCTGGCGATACGATTTAATCACATTCTCGATATGTTGCTCCATGAAGAATTTGAAAGCCTGCGGCGAATATTGTCGTATGCGAAACTCTTTACGCTCCTCTTCCTTCTCCTTGGAGATTTGCTTGCGCTCGGGAATCGGAGATGCATGCTTGATCTTCTTACAGGCAGCAGCTGCTGTGGCAACAGTTGAACCGTTGCTGGCACTCGAACTGTTGCCGTTGTTGCCACTACTTCCACTGTATTTGGCTGGTGGAATTGGTGGTGTTGTTGTCAAATTGCTGTTGCTTATTTGTATGTTGTTGTTGTTGCTGTTATTATTATTATTGTTGTTGATATTTCCAGCAGGTTTCATTTCAGCTGTCATGTTGACATTATTGTTGTTGTTGTTGTTATTGTTGCTGTTGGCCAACTCGGGCGTGGTAACACGTGCACTTTGATACGGCGGCGGCGGCGGCAGCTGTCGATTGCCATTGCCATTGCTGCTCACGGGCAACGGTTGCTGCAACATGCGAAAACAAAAAAGAGAAGAGAGAGAAGTTAGTACATGTTGCCGTAGCAAGCATATTACAGTCGAACTTTTCTATAGTGAACCCTTATACAATGAGTTTTATTATTTTATATTTTAATCAATTTATAATAAATTCATTGAAAACTCTTTCTTTTTGATTTAAAATTTAATGAAAAAATTTGGTACTTAATTTACATAGATTTCTTTAAAATTTAATGTTTTTTTAAAACTACTTTTTGTTTTATTAGCTTTGTTTTAGAAAGTGAAGCTCTTAATACAAAATAATTTAGTTAAAAAAGAAAAAATTATATGATTCATAAATATATTTAAATACAGACAATGTTTAATAAATTTTTTTTTTAATTTCTTAAAAGAATGTATACCTTCTCTAAAACTGAAGTTAATAAAAATTTATGATCTTGATTATTTCACTAAAAAATATAGTAAAACTTAATACGGAACGTATTATTATTATTGTTATTCCTTTTTTTCAGTAAAAAGCACTTTTTTCTGAGTTTTAAAAAAATTTACTTGTTATTAAAAATGTATAAATATTATTAAAAAATTAAACAAGCAACAATTTTTAATAACAAAATATTGATAACAAAAAATCAAGGGTACCACAAAAATTGAAACCAACAGAAAATCTCCTGAAAATTTATGGAGATTTGGGAGTTTTTTTTTTAATTTTTGTCTTTATTTTTGAATAGAAAAGTTCGACTGTATTATGATTGATTTATTTAAAAACGCACCTTTTGCTGTTGTTGTTGCTGCTGCTGAAGTTGTTGCTGTTGTTGCAGTTGCTGCTGTTGTTGTTGCGCCTGCAATGCACGTAACGCCTGCAACTGTTGCTGTTGCTGCTGTTGTTGCTGCTGTTGCTGCTGCTGCAACTGTTGCTGCTGCTGCTGTTGCGGCTGTGGCGTTGTGGCCGCCTTGGCCTGCATGCTCTTGGCGTAGGAGGGTGGCTCCATGGTGGCTCCCTTGCTGACCACCGCACCACCGTTCAGTGCATTGGCCAACAGAGGAGGCGTTGTGGCCGCTGGCGGCTTAACCGCACCTGCCACAACGACGGGCGCCGGGACGAGCAGGGGGAGGGGGGAATGCTGCTGAGCAGCGGCTGCTGCCTGTTGTTGTTGCTGCACCACCGCTGGCGACTTTTGCGGATAGGAGGGTGGTGCGGCAAGCACATGCACGGGCGAATTGCTCGCGGATGCACTGACCGGAGATTGTGGTGCCACAGCGGTCTGCAGCACCGGTTTCTGCACCTGCGTCGACTTGACGCTCTGCATGATGATGGGCTGTTGCGTGCGCGCCTGATAGACACGTGGCTGTGGCCTTGCCACGCCCACACCCACGCCTGTTGAGGCGGTAATGTTGCTCACCGTGATCGGACTCGGCGAACCCGCCGACGTGGCCGAGTAGATGCCACTGCTGGGCGACTTGCGGTAATCGGATTGCTGTGACTGCGTCGGCGACTGACGGGATTGCATGGATGCGGTGTAGCTGGGCGGTGGTGGTGGTACTGCCGATACCACCGACACCACTGTGTTGAGCATGTACGGCGGCGGTGGCTCCACAACCGCACCACTGCTCGCCCCTTGATACATATTGAGTGCCTTCATTTGTTGCGACAACTGTTGCTGTTGCGTCTTGATGCCCCCGACCCCGACCCCGCCCCCGCCATTCTGTGGTATCACCGGCGACGTGCCACGCGTTGTGGGGCAACTCGGCGTTATTGCCGCGGGTCGATTGAGGGCTGGCGAGCGACGTTTGAACATCTGATTGGTGGGTGGTGGAGG
Source organism: Drosophila phalerata (assembly GCA_951394115.2). Taxonomy (NCBI): domain Eukaryota; kingdom Metazoa; phylum Arthropoda; class Insecta; order Diptera; family Drosophilidae; genus Drosophila; species Drosophila phalerata. The sequence continues at coordinate 30,357,982 of OX596005.2, forward strand.
CGGTGGCGTCGCCGAGCTGCCCACTCCCACCCCAGTGGGATGACGCGGCGGTGGCGCTGGCGGCGCTGCATCACTGAAGCTGCTGGGCGACGGCGAATATTGGCCGGTGCTCGCCCGACCGCTCAGCTGCTGGTGGGAGTGCGAGTGCGGACTGTCGGAGCGGGAACTGCCGGCGCCCGAGTCCAACGCCGGACTACAGCGTAGATAATGCGTCGGTGTCTCCCGCTCGATGCTCGGCTTGCGTATTAACTTGGGCGGTATCAGTGAGTTGATTATCTTTGGCACATGTCCGTTGGCCGTGGGCAGCGCAACGGAGCCGCCGACCGGCGATGGCGGTACAACGACATCGGGCGACGGTGACGCCGACGGAGGCGGTTCCAGTGCCAGCTTTGCATGGTGGTAATCGGTTGCATCGTTACGACCATTGGCGGCGGTATATCGCAGAGCTGTGTAATTCTGCAAAAGGAAAAGAGGATAAGATAAGATAAGATTTATCTAAGATTTGATGACAATAAAAAACATAAAACTGACTTTAATCTTAATCTGCAGATCTTGGCTTTGACTTTAGTGCATAGGATATCTCTTTTGAAATTTAAAAAATTTTAAATCTCAAGTTTTCACTTTTAATCAACTCCTTATATCATAATTAGTATAAAACAACACTTTAGAATTGGATTCTGAGAACATTTATTTTTCTGTAATACATAATGTAAAAAATAACAAATATTTTGACTTGTAAAGTTGTCAGGTCGGAGGTTTGACTAACTTTAAAGTTTAAACTTTCATTACTTTGGCAAAACTTAACCGATTTTTAAGCGGAATATCATTTTGATCATTGTTTAACCTCTAAATTCATTCAGCATTTAAATTTTTTTATTTTAGGAAATTTTATATTTTTCGATTATAGCTATGGTTTGATGGTAAGGGTCCCCCCTTTGACATTTTGAAAATTCAAAATTTTAGATCTCGAATTTTCACTTCTATTCTACTCCTTATATCGTAATTAGTATAAAACAACACTTTAAATTTGATTCTGAGAGGTTTAATTTTCTTGTAAAATATCATGTGAATTCGAACAAAAATTTTGGCTTGTAAAGTTGCTAGGTCAAAGGTTTGACCAACTTTAGACATTCATTACTTTGTCAAAACTGGTCTAATTTTTGAACGGAATGTAATTTTTATAATGCTTTGGCCTCAAAATTCATTTAGCATTTAAATTTCATTAATTTTGTTTAATAAAATATTTTTCCTTTAGATCTAGGTTTCGATTTATTGACAAGAGTGTGTGAAGTATATACCATCTCTATTATATTAGCATCTTAACTGATTACTTAAATATAAGCCCCATTAAATACAATACTATAATTTTCCCCAGACTCTACGCCTCTGCTAGGGACAGCATTCCTGCGCTGTGAGAAACTTTTGGTTGTATATTTACATATGTATGTGTGTGTTAGTGTGTGTGTGTTTGGATCAGTTCAAAAACTAAACAAAAGGCGCATACAAAATAAAAAGAAAAATGCGAACAGCGCCTAAAACAAAAGGCACAAGAAACGCGGCGGCCAAAGCAATGAAATCAAATTCTTGCCATCGCTGAGAAATTCCTAAAAGTCAGGAGCACTTACACACACACACACACACACAGTCACACACTCATATATGCAAAGATACAAGCTCAACAGGAGAGAGAAAAAAAAGATACAAACAGACAGAGAGAGCGAGGTAAAGAGACAGAGAGAGAGAGCGTGAAATAAACAACAACAATGGCAGCAAAGCGATCGCCGGCTGACAGATTGCAGCAAACAACAGAAACAGAGGCAACCTTCAGTATAAGTGTGTGTGTGTGTAGTGTGTGTGTGTGTGTAGAGTGTGTGCACTTTGCTGCTGCTGTTGTTCTTGTTATTGTTGCTGCTGCTACCCGTTTTACGCATTCTTTTGATGCTACTACATCATCGTCTTTCTTTTGTGACTGATCCTCACAGTTTGACTCTGTCGTCTCTGACTTTGCATGAGCGATGGCCATAAATTTGTGATGGCAACGTGACAAGAGATAATATATGCACATATTATAATCGTTAAATCACGCACAGTCACGAATTCTCTTAGCCGTAACATTACAGTGGCAGGCACTGTTAAACTAAAGCTCCTAACTTGGAATTTTGTATATTGAGACTGATTAAAAAAATTTCTCAGAAAATTTTATCTTTTCAATTGATTTCTGTAGAATTCAAAGATAATTTTGAAAGTGCTTGACTAGGAAATAACTTGTACACAAATTTAAAGTTTATCTACATCTAGATTTATCTACTGATATGGGATTTTTGCAAAAGATATGTATTTTTTATGCGATTTTTAAGAAATTATCAGTATTGAAAAATGTATCTTAAGATAAGGAGTAACTTAAAATGTGTGTAATCTCTTGTATTGCAGCGACAGGTGATAGTTACTATATTTATTTAATAAGTTAGGATACTAAAAAATTTTACAATTACTATGAATCTTAACTAGTAGTAAATTTTAAAATAATTATGGGGTATAAAGACGCTTTACCTACATCAATATATATAGATATATTTGTCTGTATTTTATATCTGTTCGCAGCTGTATCAGCCCTCAAGTGGGTGTACATTTAATGAACGACCAGACTAATTAAAACCAAGGACGTCGAAACCCAACAAAAGACCCCCAGCAGACAATCTGACGCGATGTCATCGCATAGTCTTCATCTTCTTCTCTTCTCTTTTTTTTTTTTTTAGCTCGATCCGTCGTCTTACAAGCAAACCAATTGACGGCAAATTAGCCAAAAGCCAATGGGCGCACTAAATCAGCTGAACCGTTAGACCGCCACGTCACGCCCCCCTCAATTCCCCCTCTACCCACGCCTCTTCAAGGTGCCGCCTACATGCAAATTTGCAACGCGAAATCTTTAAATGAAATAAAATAAATTGGATTTGTGGGGAGGGCGGTAAACACTTTCGCTAATCCACTTAACCGATTGCCACTGCAATTGGCCGTAAACCAAAAAAAAACAACTACAATATATATATATACACAAGGGCCAGTTTTATTACCTTGACCGAAATAACTTTGAACCTGACAATACTATATATCTATAGTTTATGATGTTGGCTGATAATATCAGACATGTTCGCGGGGAATTTGGAATATTTTTTTCTTGGGGATTTTCTTTGGCAATATACATAATTTGGCCAAAAATCGCGCACAACGCCAAAAAAAAAAAAAAATACATCAAAATTCTTGGCAACTGCCAAATACACACTTTACACATGCATATATCATAGTATACACATATAGATATAGTATATAGTATATATTTATATATAAGTATACTTTGGGGAATGCTATACCAGAACAGTCAAACATTTTTGTTTTGGCCGCCTTTGTTATTATTAGAGACGGGCCAATGTTCTTTTTTGGTCGTTTGCTTTTCTTGTTGTTGTTTTAGCTCTTCCACTGAAAATTATATATATATTTATGCACATATTTATTTAGGTGAAAATTCTTTAGAAAATAGCGACACGTCGCACGAGAAATCGCGCAAATTAAATACAAATTACACCCCAGGGAATCTACGAAAAACCCAGTAAAAACTGGACAGACTCCAAGAATTGAATTCTCTTGAATTTTCGGGCTAACACGATCATTATAAAATATGTATTATTTTTGAAAAGATTTTATCTAATGCTTAATATATTAAGATAAGTTAATTATGAAATTTTATTAGTATAATTTAGAAAGTGAAACATTAGTATTTCATTCTTTTTATCGATTTCCGCTCAAATTAATAAAATTTAAGTATTTCATAACCCTTTTTTGCCCAATTTCCTGTCAATTAACTACAAAATAATCCCCGAGGAAAATACTTTAACGTAATTATGTATATATTTCACCGGAAGTCGATAGACAACCTTTGCTGACGCACAAGATAATACCGCGAAATACTTTTCCAATTAGCCGATATCAACTGTAACGTGGGAAAAACTTGCTATCGATCAACATAACGTAATCAATTTATGGTGATCGACAACACATTGTGACCTTCCTTTACTGCTGTGCGTATGCATACTTTTGTTAGGCATTGTATGCGATTTATAAATAGCTTCAGGGCTTATAACAACCAATTAGGCTTAAAGGCCGGATTACATGTGTATACGTGATACCCTGTACAAAGCTTACGAGCATATTTGTTGTTGTTTATACACCCAAAAAAAAACAAAAAAAAACATCAGTTGAAGAGCGTTGAAGTGGAAGCTGTACATTGTTTGCTTTTATTGCTTTTTCGTTGTGGCCAATTTATTTATGCATATTTCTTATTGTTTAGCTGTATTGATTTTAATTTTAATATATTGTCATTTAGCCCACTGTTGACGGCGTTGGCGTTTCAGTTAATTTATTTTGATCGTTTTGTTATTTTAATTAGTTCTACGTAAGTCTTTTTTTTTCTCTATCAAAAAGAAATATGTATTTATTTTTATCCAAATATGGTATGAACTCGTGTTGGGCCGGGTTAGGTTCGTGTCTATGCTAGAAGCGCTGCCATTTGATATTTATAGTATTGTCAAATGCGACACGATCGTTTTATGGTAGCCGGCGGCAATGTCCATGGCTAAAAAGCCGTCCAAAAGAAGCGGTAAAGCGTGGGCGTGAACATGGCCGTCGAAAGTGTTGAGCGAGCCATGAATAAATTGTATTTATTTATCGTTTTTGTGTCTGCCCACATGACGGGATTTTAGGAGGAGTCGATATACAATTCGCCATATATGAACAGATTATGAACAGGGTATTTAGTGCGCAGCATGACCAATTAGTTAATGACACGTGGCCAAAGCGAAAGTTGGCCGAAAATAAGAAATATGCAATATGCAATATGCCTGCAGACATTGGCAAACATTAAATTCCCAACTGTCAATGCTTTCGGCCTGGTCATAACAATTTGCCGCATCCCGTCAGCAAACATTTTTTATGGCCCAAAAGCAGGCTTCTCGCATCGGTTAGAACCCTGGCTTGGACCCGGCTTAGCCGCAGGAATGCGCTGGCTAATCGTATGGTACGAGCGCTCGATCATAATTTACAATCGCACAAACAGTAGCTGGCAGTAGGAATCGTAAAATTTTAAATTAATGACCCGTCAGATCATATTTAAGCATTTTTATTGCTTGCCAGGCCAACTGTCTGACCGTCCGGTCTGTATGGTCCGTCTGTCTGTCCATCTGTCCGTCCGTCCGTCCGTCCGTCTGTGAGTCTGCACTTTCAGCTTAAGGCTGAAACAATCGATAAACCAAAGAGCAAACCGTTTATAAATCATTATTTGCAAGTTGTTGCCAAATTATACAGCAATTTCCAGTTAAGATTTAATAAATGCAATGCACTGGCAGCACTTGAGGGAAATATTTGGAAACTGTTAATTTTGAAAATTGTACCATTTTCAATCTAATGTATCATAGTCCTATTTTATTCGTATAATAAAGTGTACCATTTTTTAGGGGAAAAAATCGATTCAGCACTTAAAAAAATAACTAGTTCTTAAAGAATAATCAAATTGAAATTCGAGTTGCCAATTTGTAAGGTTTTGACTAAGTTATGACAGTTCAAAACTAAAAAAATAAAATAATCAAAAATTAAATTTGTATTTAAATTAGATACAGTTATTTATGTTCACAGCATTTGAAAAGTCTATAGCGGTAAGTATGAAAATATGAAAATTTTTCTAAATAATTTAATGTTGTTTACCTAATTCTCATGCAGAATCAATGTTGAGTTCAAACAAACATCCAAAAGATTAATGGAGGTTATCCATAATTTTAAAAAGGTATTCAATCAATTTAATTCATCATAAATGGGATTTTAGCACTATTTCTATGAAGAAAACAAGAATCTAAATACTATGTTACCTAATTGGTATTCTTTTTAAAAGTGGTACTTTCTATGTTCGATCTTTTTACATTTGGTACAATATCTACTACATTTTAGATGGTAACCGTGATTGCAAGTACCAAATACACCCTCTTCTCTCTCTTACTTGCTCTCTCTTAGCTTGTAACCATCTGCTGGTGCTTTGATCTCTCTCTCTCTCTCTTTGGAGCTTTTGAAGGCTGTGACGTCAATGCTTAATATCCAGGGTGATCGTGTACACACACGCACGCAAGAGAGTAAGCGAGAAAGATATATACGGCTGGACATTTTGTCTGGCAGAGAGCCGCCCACTCAGCAGCCCACACCACTGTATGGGTGTGTGTGTGTGTGTGTGTGTGTGTAATGGCAGAAGGTCAATTGCATTTCGTTGGCAGTTCATTAATTTCATTTCAAGCTCTCTGCATTTATATTTAGCACGTACACACACACACACACTCGCACACACACACACTCGCACACACACACACTCGCACACACTGACAATCGCGCCCACTTTTTCTATTTGGAAGCTTCTTGATTCTTGAATGCTTTTAATCATTTTTTAGTTTCTGGCCAGGCTAATTGCCAACTCCTGTCTCCCACGTCATTTTGACAAATGTCTTGGCCAACATTGATGTATGATTACGCATCCATCGCAACGCACAGGTGAATAACTTTACGGCGGCTCGTGCCATCATCAGGTGAACATGTTTCCGCCCACGTTCCTGTTATTGTTCCTCTCTCCCTCTCTCACTCTCTTCCTCTCTTGTTCTCCTCGTTGTCGCGCGACAAACGTTTTATCTAGTTGTTAATTTTTTATAAGTTGTCGTGTTTTTAGTATTGTTTCTTTTCTTGCCTGAAAAATGTTGCCGCATCATTTGTAAGGCACTAAAACAACTGATAAGTTTGTTTTTATGTAAGTTACGCTCTCAATTTCTTACTCATTGGCTCTTCGCCCCCTCTCTGTCTAGCTCTAAGCATTAGTTGCCCGTTTGGGAATTTTCTTAATTTTTCTTTATAATTAACTATTTTGTGAATCATCGTCAAAATTATATTCAATTTTAAGACCAGACTTTGTTGGAATGTTTCTTAAAATTCGAAGAATTTCAGAATGCATGATAATATTCATAGGGTTTCCGGTGACAAGTTTTCCATTGTAATTGGGGGATTATTTATTGGGTTCAGCGACTTGGTAATTTAATATACAGTTGGTTAAGTAATTTATTTGACAAAATAGATAACGGACATATTTGTTTCTTATTTTAAAAAAATATTAAATCCAAAAGATCTCATTATGTTCTTATTTAACTTGCTTAAGAACCATACAAAATCGATTGAAATGCAGTTTTTTTTTTTTCAAAAATTTGCTTAGCAATCATAAAAAAATATCGAAAATATTTTAAAATCTAGGTCTACTCAATGATAGTAAATATAACTAATTCGATCATCTTAAGTTAAGTTCTATTAAATATTAATAAATTAAATTTTTAAGTAACTTACCTGATTATTTCTATGATTATTTTGTACTTCGAATCGGGTTAGATCCTGTTTAATGCTCTCGAGCGCTTCCGCTGTGTATTTATCATTGGGGCGACCGCCCCTTTTTTCGCCCGCTGGATGCATTATGCTGCTGCTTCTTCTCTTTGTGATATTTAGCACTCATATCACAAAATATACTGTGCTCTCTCACTCACACACGCACGACACAAAACAGACACACACACACACTGGCACACACGCACACACACACACACACACTCACACACACACTGTAATGCGCGCGTAGACTTAACGGCAGCAGCGATTTTGTTTAAATAAATACTTGTGGTTAATATATTTATATATATATTATTTTTTTTGTAGATGTGTGTGTGTGTCTCACGGATTTTTTCTGCTGTTTCTTGCAGCTGATTTTCTTCTTCTCTATGTTGTATTTTGTATGTAATTGCTGTTGTTGTTGTTGGTTTTATTTTGAGCAACTTATTATTATTATTGTTGTTGGATTTGTCATAAATTAAGATTAAATAAATTAGCTTGCTTTTTTGCTTTTATTTAATTTAGTTTTTTTTTTAACACTCGTCAAATTCCTTACTAAGGCACTTTATTTGCATTATAATAAAAACATGTGTGTGATTTTGATTGTTAACAGATTCACAGATACACATGTATGCTGTGTGTGTTTGTGTTTGTTATAAATCTTCATATTATATTTTCATATCACATTTTCTGCCGTTGCCCTTTTTTATTTATTTATATTTGATTAACATTTTGTTTCTTGTTGTTTATCACAATTTGTGGCACTTATCAACGTCATCATGATCATCTTTGCAATATCATTAATATTTTGGGCGGACACTGGATGTCATTCGATGAATGAATTTGAATATTTCAATACAAATAATTATTCGTATTTTGATTTGATTTTTAGCCCGAGCAGCAGCAAACAATTCACAACACACACACAATACTCGGCTTTTTTGACTTGACGGAATTTTAATTAATAATATACACGATCGATGTCGCCAACTTGCTGAAAATAGACACAAAACAGAAGACACAAAATAACTAAAAATGTGAAGAGGACGTCAAACAGAAGCAACAAAAGCTAAAGTAAGAATATTGTAGTAGGAGATTGCATGACGTAAAGATACCATGTGATTTTGATATTTCGAAGCAACTTAAAATACAAAAAGTTCAACTTCTCACAAACTCTTCTAAAAAAAACAAAGGAAATTTATTTTAAATGTGAGCTATCGATAATAATATCCTGAAGTATCATTTAAGTGTGCATATCAGAAACAGAATCCGTATGAATTAAGTATTTATTAAATGTAGAACATATTCGAAAATAATATTATAGTTAAGATCTTAAATTAAATTCATTCCTTGTTGATTTAGCTTTCATAATATAGTTTGATGTACCTGTAATAGGAGTATTATTATTTGTTAAGATTTCTATTGAACTGAAGTTGCGTTTCAAACAAAAAATATTGAATTTTTTTTTATCTGTACTGATCGGTTAATTTACTTTGGCGATAGTATTATCGATAGCTTGCACTAATAAAATAATGTATTATAGTTTCAGCACTAATTTACTCGATTAGTATACCCCTTTTTGGATCAAACCATAATTACAGGGTATATAAAATTGTCACACGCTACGCAGACGCGACGCGTTTTAAAGGCAACTAAACTGCTCCATCACTCATGCACACGCACACACACATTCATACACACACACTACACACATACGAACACACACAATCAGACACTGCTCATTTACATGCCGAAGACGTGAGTCAGAAGAAAGACACGCAGACAGCTACAAAATTGTGTTGGACACTTTGTTACAGATTTTGTTTTTGTATTTGTTGTTCTTTTTTTTTTTGTTTTTTGTTTTATTGCAAATGACAGACAATGGAAAACGGCATTAATCGTCATTTTGGAATGATGATTTGCATACAATTTGGCCAAGAAATTCCTCCTTCCCCTTTGTTCCCTTCCGTTGCAGAATTGTAAGAGGTTTTTTTTTTTTTTTTGGTGTCGCATGCTCATAATTTATGCGTCAAGTAGCGCATTATGTCATAGCCTCATTCTGGGAAGTCAATAATTTGAAATTCCCTCAAAAATCTGTTTATGACGAACCATTAAGTTTACACACCATGAAATTAGCAATGAAGGGGGGATAGTGGGGCAAGAGCAAAGGGACTATGAAAGTGACCATCAATAGATATGCGATAGATACGAAGATACATTTTTATACATATATGCATACTAGAAATTTGTATATAAACAAACCGACAAAATTGCCGAAAAAATTCATCGAATTGTGCCAAGTGCAAACGAAATAGCAAGACACAAACAGACTTGTAAATATATGTATATACACATTCTCATAAGAATTTAGAGGTGTACATTTAAATTAGTTTAACTTAATAAGTTAACCCTTAAACTTGTTAATAAGTTTTCACTAAATTTGCTATTAATTATAAATTAATTATATTGTGAAATTTATAAAGTTATTGTTTCAAGTTAGTTTTGGCATAACTATAATTTTGTTTTAATCATAATAGCTAAAAAATGTTGAGCATTACTTTTAATGTTAACGTTAACATGATATTCAAAATGTTACTGAGAGCTTACATCTGTCAGAAAGTAGGTTAACCACAAAACTTATTAACTTTTGCATAGAGGACTCTTAACAGCAGCGTAACAGTTAATGTTAACCGACTTTGGAATGCGAAACAGCATTTATAATCGTACTGCTAGGCAATTGTGGGCCCGTAAATTTAGCTTATGTACATATTTTGCACTGACAAGAGAGTATAATTATATTGTTGACAAAAGTTGACTTTTGCGCCTTGTTGTTTTGTTGACGCTACGCATTTTGTTATAGTGCTGTGGAATGCTGAATTTTTAGAGACTTCGGATGTACATAATATGTACATACAATAAGATAAGCGAGTCTGAAGGTGCTTGGGATGATAAACAAACACGCGTCAAATCCAAATGTCAACAGAAGTGGCACCCAGAGCTTTAGCTTGCATGTGCCAACTCCAACCCTCTACTCCCTACCCCCTAATCAGCCAACCCCAACAACACCCCCTACTGCACATTGTTGTCCGCTCATCGAACAATTTGTGCCAATTTTGGAAAATTTCACATTCCACACATACCGCAAAGTATTTTTGCGTGCGCAAAATTTTTTTTTCTTTTATTTATACATATATATTTAACCGCTAATTAACAATACAAACAAGAGAGATACAGTACAGTTGAGCGGGCACGACTAGGAGATACCGTGTAAACAACTACTAAATAAACCGTGACCATAACCGGTATTAACCGATTGAAATTGGTAACCGTAACTGAATTCCTAACCGAAAAAACCTACTTTATTATAACGAAACCGAAATGGCGAAAAAATTTTAAGCCGTTTAACCGATTTATGTATAACGGTTCGATTCGGTTCAGTCAAGAATTCAAACTTATTTCAATTTAAATTTATATATTTAAATCATCGTATTTATGTTTATATTAACGGTTTTTACTACTATTTTTCAATATTTTCCAAACTGACAAGTGTTTATATCAAAAGTATATTTATCATTTCCTTACATGCGTACAGCACAGGGTATAAACAGCCTTAAGTACACTTAAATTTTTGTCTGTCTAAGCGCGAGCGAGACAGCAAGAGAGAGAGCAAGGGAGATGAGGGATTTTTGATGCGTTATTAAGCGGCTCGTTGAATGCGACGCTATTGGAATTTTTAATTGTTTAATTGCGGCCAAATTTGTGCTTGGATTACTTGAAAGACAATATGCCGCATTGAAACATTTGTATGAGCAATTACAAGCATTAGACATTATACAAATAATTGCTAAAAATAAATTGCAGCACATGATTAACAGAAGTCATTACAGAAGACGCAATATTTAACAGTGTGGCTGCATGTTAATGGCTTTGGTCTCTGTTAAGTTTAATGCTAATGGCGCATGTTAAAAGACTATTTTTAGTTAGTTTCTCTATTGCTTAAACGTCACTAAAAACGATCGTAAAATACGTGAGACTGTATGAGTGTATCTGTGTGTGTGTGTGTGTGTGCGGGGGAGTCGCGTGCGCCTGTAAAAACCATAAGAAATTGGCCATCAAAATGCAAGGCAAGTGCAAAAGCAAATAAAATACATAACACAAATGCCACTCGCGAGAGAGAGAAAGAGAGAGATTATGAGTGTGACTGTGCAGGGGAGCAACACTCTCTCTCTCTCTCACACACATAGAGCCACTCTCACTTACACAGTCAAAGCAGCGCAGCCTCGCTGGGCAGAAGATAAAAATAGTATTAGTTGCTGATTATTATTGCAAAAATGCGCATTCCTCGTCGACTTATCCCCATCCCCATCCCCACAAGGCGGCTGCTGCTCCAATCTCCCTCTCTCTCTCTGTGTTTTCGTTTCGTTTTCCCTTTTTTCATGCACACACACACACACGCACACTTGCATATAAAATGTAAGCATGTATGCATGCAGTTGCAGCAGGCATGTTTCAAAATGTGTAGAAAAAGAGAAAAGGAAAAAAAAATTGAAGCAAGAAGCAAGAAAAACGAGCTAAATTGCATTTTCGTCGTCGTCGTTGTCGTTCGTCGATTGCAACTTGCAGCAGCCAACGAGCCAGTGCACAGTGGTTCAGCTTATATGGAAAAAGGGGCCAAAGCTATTAATGGTGCTTATAGTGATCCTTTTTGCAAAATGATCGCGGCAATAAATTAATATAGCAGAAGACGGTTTTTTTTAAATTAAAATCAAAGTAATTACATAAGGATTTTAGAACAATTCTGCATAAAAAAGTCAATTTCTTAAAAACTGTTCCTTTGGAATTAATACCGATCGAAAAATTTTTAAACTGCTACATGTGAAAATTTGGTTGGTTGGACATGTCTACGCTTACGTTTTGATGAAATGAATGTTGAAAATATCCACCCACGCAAAGATGTTTTTGTAGCTGTGATTTTTAAAACCTTATTTTAAAAGATGTCATATCATAATTAAAAGAAAAACTACCACCCACAAAATAATGTTCTTGAAGTTTATCTTAACAAATAAGACTAGGCAACCAAATTGACTACTTTCTTGTGTCGTGTACCACCCCCACTTTTTTAATACAAATGGGGTCCAGAAAAACATATTTTTCTAAGGTGTGGTATTTTTTTTTTTAATTTTAACGTATTGATTTTATTTTAAATGTGATCCTGCATATTATATAATTTCTTAGAAATGGCAGAATCGACTTTTAATAGATTTACTCTTTCTCAAAGTTAATGAATATAACTGTATCTCAATCGTACCTAGTTTTAAATTTTAACCCAAAGTTGTACAGCTTTTTAGAAAAGAAGAAATACATTTGAACAATTTTTGAAATCAATATAAAACTGTATAGTCATTTAAATTTTTTTTTAAGATTCTAAATTTTTTTCTATATTTTAACAATTTATTTTTTTAAGATTTTGATGTAATTGTTTTAATGTTGTCCAATGGCAGGGACCACTGTGCAGTGGCGACCAGTGCAGAGGGTGATGAAGGAGGGATGGGGTGTGGGAAGGGGGGAATAGGGGATATCGATGCGATGCAACTCGCTGCCATCAATGGACAACCGCCCACCCAACGCCTCGCCCCCAAGCATATAAAACTAGCCACAGACTCGACTCGACTCCAACTCGACTCCAACTTGACTTGGTCTTGGTCTGTCTCTGTCTCTGTCCAGGCCTGGTCACTTTTTATCGTTCATTTACTTTTAAAAAGCAGCAGCAGCAACAACAACAGATCACTGTATTTATTGCCCTGCTCATGTGTGTGTGTGTATGTATGTGTGTTTTTGGAATGCACACAAACACATGCACAACGCCTCACCTGTTTAGTCGCTGCCTGCAGGCGGCAGCGCAGCCCACAACAGCAGCAGCAGCAACTACAACTCACACACACACACACTCACATGTATACACACTCACACTCTCACACTCACACTATAATCCACTACGAATTGCATGCTGGAATGTGAATGGAATCTCAACAATTTTCAGCGTCGCTGACGATGACGCCGTCGTCGCTGCTGACGTCGCTGTTGGCGCAACTTTTTGCACGTCAAATCAAAAATATAAAAACAACAACAACAACAAAAAAACAAAACAAATATATATTAAAAAAAATTCAACTTTTAATTGCAACATTTATACGAGTATGTATGCAAATACTTAGCGAGTATGTACATATGTCATTTAGTTGACAGACCCCAAACATACACACACACACACATACACATACATAAACTGCTTGAGAAAATTATTGTCGCACTGACATTGAGGCGCATTTTTCACAGCAGCAGCAGCAGCGGCAGAGACTGCAGCAGCGGCAGAAGCAGAAGCAGCGATGCCTCTAATTACAAGCGCACCCGCAGTTGTTGTTGTTGTTCTTGTTGCTGTTGTTGTTGTTTGTCTTGCAGTTACTTGTGCCACATTTTGCATCTCACATATTTACATTTTACATTGTATAGACGTTGTATTTCTTTCATAATATTTACAATAGGGGTAGTCCCGTAAGCAAACAAACAATAAAAAAAATTTACAAATCTCAGAGATTTTATTTATGAAATTTATATGAAATTAAATTATTTCACCAATTGTAATTTCTCTTAACTTTTTTAAAATTGGAAAATGAAAGAAATGTTTATTAGAAAACCAAATGTTTAAAGCTAATTATTTTATTCAATTTTCTAAACAAACTAAAGCAAATGATACTTTTTATTTGTATTACAAATCCTTAGAGACTTTTTTATGAAATTTTTAAGTAAATTCGACAAAGTGTAATTTTCAAATTTTTTTTAAAATTGGAAAATGTTCTTTAGAAATATTTTTTAGAAAAGAAAATGTATTAAACTAATTATTTTATTCAATTTCCTAAGCTAACTAAAGGAAATGGCTTTCTATTGATTGACAATTTTGTAATTTCTCTAAAAATTTTTATAAATTGGAAAATGGGAGATATTATTTTTAAAAAACAAAATGTAGAAAGCTAATTATTTTATTTCCTACTGTAACTAAAGGAAATGACTTTATATTGCTTAAAATGTTGTCTTTTTTCCTGCATTAATTGTTTACTTTATGAACAGATTGTTTCACACTGACAATTGCAACAGTTTGTAAAGTATATGATTTTATTATTGCAGCTGAATGCAATAAATTGACAATTGTTTATATTGTCAGTAAAAAAGAAGGCAATTCTGATAAACAACTGTATTTTTCAAGAAAAAAACAGTGCTATCAAATAAAAAATGGCTAATTAATTTATTACTAATTGTTGACTGCAATGGGTTTATGTTAAAATAAATAAATTGTAAACTATTAAACTGCACAAAATTACATAAATTGATTTAATGGATTGATAAATTTGAATACGGGAGTATCCCAAATATAAACAATTGTTAATTAATTAATAATTTATTGTCGACTCCATTTGGTTGACGTTAAAAACTAATAACCTACATAAAGTTACAAAAAACTGATTGATTAATTTAGAATACGGGAATACCCCTAGTATGCAAATTACCGCTGCAGTGTTGCTGTCGTCGCTTTATTTGTTCTTCTTGTTACCTTTTGTTTGCTTTGATTTTTCGTTTTCTAATTGTCGCGCTTGTTTTTATCAAATTGCACGCGAATTTGAGAAACGCCCACCTGAATTATTACGGTAATTAGCTGCAGATGGCATTTGAAAATGTATATATGAAAATGAGTTAAGGACAACGCGAGAGAGCGAGAGAGAATGAAGAGGGGGAGGGTAGAAGAGAGACTTGTCATAATTATGTGCATATGCATATAAATAGAAGAGAACAGCAACAAAAGGGAACAACAAAAGTGCCAAAGAACGAAAAGGAAGATGAAGAGAAGGGAGTTCAAGTGGAAGTGGGAGTGAGAGAGAGGGCAGACACTAGACTAGAACGGAGCAGTTGCAGCTGAAGAATTTAATCCGATTTGTAGTAAGTAACGAGCGCGCAGATGTTGCAAGAGAGCGATGGTGGGGGGAGTGGGAGGGGAATGAGCATAGAAGAGTTAGGAAAAGCAACACACGCACACACACTAACACGCACACGCACACACACAGACACACTTGCACTCACTTTACGAACTGGGAAAATATAGTGAGATGAAAAATATGTAAATACATGAACTGTTGCATGCATTTGGCATTTTTATTTTGGATTTTTCACAAAGCACACAAAATGCACTCACACACACACGCACACTTTTGCGTTTGCTTGCGTTTTTCTTTATAGATTTTCTTGGATTTTTTTTTTAGAAAGAGAAACAGAGCCAACCAGCACAATTGGAAATACATATGTACATACACGACACACACATACACACATAGACACACACTCGCACTCACACACATACACGTACGCACGAACAGAGAAGTACTGAATTTTCGAGTGAAAAACACACGTCTCGCGCACTCTTTGCACATGCAATCGTTGCGTTTTTCATCAAATTTACCTTTACGCGCTGCGTTTTTGCACTTTTCACAAATTTTTCCTCCACCTCCACGCGCTGCGTTGTTTTAATTAATAATAATAGATGGGCGATAGATCGTGGTGGCTAAGCGATAGACTGACATTAATTGTGGTGGTCGGTCGATTATAAAAGTTACAGTCTGCAATGTGCTCAGCTATCGATAATAAAATACGAGGTTGGCAGCTCTACAAGCTGGTGCACAACAACAAGCTGATTGCTATAACTTAATTTTCAGGCGGTTCAAAAATTTAACAAATCATTTTTTTAGTTTTAGTTTTTGTGGCTTGGAAATTAATAAATTTGGTGAAAATTTAAATTTAGAAATTAGACAAAATTAAAATTAACATTTTAATGAAGATTTGAAGTCCCCGGGAAGAGAAGATAGGAAATTTAATTCTGAGAAAAAAAAAAATTATATCAAAAAATCAAGAAAAATTTAAAAAAAATTATGCAATAATTTAAAAAATTCTAGAAAATCAAAAAAAAAAAAAAACAAAAAAAGGTACAAAAATAAAATGTAACCAAATAATACAAAATCAAGCCAGATTTTTTTTTTTTCGCCGGCGCCAAAAAAATCAAGCCAGATCGCAAACTTTTTCGGGATGGGCAACCCTCGAGACGCCGTCCCATAAAACGGTACTCGTAAAATACTTACTTCCAAACAAGAGAAACAAAAATATAAATAATAATAATCTAAACAATAATTAACCTTTTAACAGAAGCGTCAATTGGTTTATAAAACATAAATCACATAATCGACATCCAAACAACCAAGTTGTCTTTGTTGGATGACCAAATAAGAACAGACTACTAAAACATAAAAACTAAAAAAAGTTAATTTTACTAAATACTCCGTAACAATTTTCGATCTGGTTCGATCTTTTCCCAAAAAAAAAAATACATTTTCCTCTAAAATTGACAGCACTTGCAATGTTATACTTCTGTTAATTGCATGTAAAATGTTTATGTTAAATAACATTTTGGTCGTTTCGCCTTCAATTGAATATATATATTTTTTTTAAATTGCTTAGCTTAGTTTTGCAAAAAATAAACAATTTTAACGAAAATTTTTAATAAAGGTTTATTTGATCATTGAATCTTTTTCAAAAATCGACCTACTTTTTTAGTTAAATAAAATCGAGCCAGATCGCACATTTTTACTGGACTGGCAACCTTTGGTGTTGTTTCCTCTAAAAAGTTGGCAACAGTGGCTTGCAGTAGTCTGCGCGCACTTTACATGAACGCTTGTTGGACGGTCGGCGGTTTATTTTGTGGCCCTCTTTGGCATTTTGTGTGTCGTCGTTCGCCTTGCGATTGTATTAACAAAAGAGTTAAATTGCAAATATTGAGTTGGTTATCAATTCGTGCAAATCAGCAACGCTTTTGATTTTGGCCATTAGGTGCAACCGTTGAAAACTACGTGTGCATGTATATGTGTAGGTGTGAGATGGCGAAAATCAATAACAAAGCAAAGTAAATAAAACGCAGGCGAAAAGTGCATACGAAAAGTGCTAAGACGAAGAAGAAGAACAGCGGTCTCTTAGTGTTGAGTGAGAAAGCAAGCAGCTTTAAGCCAGGCTCTGTCTGGAGTGCAACAACAACAACAACAAATAATATACAGATATACACAAATACAAATACAAAGTGGACGTGACGTGAATTTCGTTATTGTTGTTGTTCTTTTTGCTGCGTCTGCCTTTGAACTCTCAGAAAAAAAAAAGAACTCTGCTTTTGTTATACATTTATGATGTATATATTTTAATTAATTTCAATTCTGGTTCTTTAGCTGCGAATAAGGTCAAAATAAAACACGCAAAAGCGGCTCAATTCTCTTTTAAACAATTTATAAGCGGTGTCTGTGTTTGTGTGTATGTGTGTGTGTAAACAGAACAAACGCGCGTGATTCATACCTTTATAGTGTTGGCCAGAAAGAGTCGAGAGTCGTCCATTGAACTGCTGCTGCCGCCGACGACGACAGCGACGTCGACTGCGACGCTGCAGCGACGCAATTGCTTCCTGACAAAACAGCAACA
The DNA here is from genome assembly GCA_951394115.2 of Drosophila phalerata. Lineage (NCBI taxonomy): Eukaryota > Metazoa > Arthropoda > Insecta > Diptera > Drosophilidae > Drosophila > Drosophila phalerata. Next base: position 30,375,988 of record OX596005.2, read on the forward strand.
ACAACCACAACGACAGCAACATGGACAAAAGTAAGTAAGATGATTAAGAATATGAAGACAAAGAAGAAGTAGACAAAGGGAAAATAACGAAAAATACTAAAAACTATGAAATTCGTGCCTTGCTGCAGTTTTTGTTGCTGCTTTTTTTTTAGGGTGGGTCCATCTTTCATTTCACATTTATCTATGCGTTTTCGGCTCTCCGCTTTGCGCTCACATTCGCATTGTTGGGTGTGTCACAGGGTGGGCGTTAAAAAGTTTCCTTTTTGTTGTTGTTGTTGTTGTCGCGCCCAAGGACAATTTGTAGTTGAAGTTTGATTTTGAATGAAATCAAATTAATTTATTTAAATTAAAAACGAATTTCAATTACCGTTAATGAAAGCTTTGAATTTTCGCAACAACAACACAAATAAAAGCATAACAAAATAAAGAGCTAAAAACCGGTTTTACAGTTGAGCTTTGTTCTTGTTTTATTTTTACTTGTTTTTTTTTTATTATTATGTTAAATAAGAATTTCTTGATGATTTCATAAAAGCAACAACAACCGACCCAAAAAAATAAAGCTTGTTTTGAGTGCGAAAAAAGACTCGAAAAGATTTACAATACTCCGAGAGAGAAACAGGTAGAAATGTGGAAATGTCTTGTAAAAGTAATTTACCTTTAAATTTGTATGAATAATTGCAAGAATTTCACATCACATTTAAACAATTAATCATTGCTTATTGTCAAATAAATTATGTTGGAAAAGAGGCTTTAAAATTTAAAGTTTAAATTAATGCTGGGTACACACTATCACAGTGCATTGCATAAGTATGCATACGTGTTGAGTTAAAAGTGATTATTAATTTATAATCATAATAAATATCAGTATATTTAAAGTCTGAAATTAAAGAACAAGTTTCAATAGGAAATTTCGATTATGAAGAAAATAAAACTTAAACTTTTAAGTTTTTTTTTTATCTTTGGTGTAGTCCTATTATCTTATATCCAAGTACCACATGAATTTCGATATAAAACCTATCACAACCTATTTTATCTCTGAAACTTTTAGTAATAATAATACTCTAAAAAATTGTGAAATCTTATTTTCTATTTCATATTAAATCTCTTTCTTTATTGAAATTTGATTTTTTCTCTTATATTATTCCATAATATTATTAAATAAAAATTCATTATATTATTATTAAATTTAATCACTGATTTCTATCGGGTCTAGAGCTCAAACTTCTAATTTGAATTTTACCTTTAAATAAAAAATAATTTTCTTATTTCTATTTTATTTTATTTAAAGACATTTTTTAAGATAAGATTTCTAATAAATGCAATATTTTTACTTTAATTGCTTTAATTGTAAGTCGCAGACTTTTGGCATAGACTTTAACTATGTCATTATACTTATAATTGCGCACAGTCTATGTTTGATAAGGAAAGAGAGTAAATGCTATGTATAATATATCTTGGGTTTGGTTTCTTTGTCATTTTCCAGATTGTTACGTTTGTTTCTTGTCTGCTATTGTTGTTGATTTTTATTGTTTTGTTGTTGCTGATGATTGCTGATAATGTAGCTGATTGGTTGCATATTCATTTGCCGCTGTCTCTGCCGCTGCCTCTGCCAGCGTCTCTGCCACCGCCCGCATGCAACGTTCCCCAATCAGCAGAGTTTAGTTTTGTATCTTTTTTCCACTGATGATTTCTTTTGATGGCCAATTTCAGTCACAACACAATAGAAGTTGATATGGTTTTTTTTTGTTGTCTGTGCCGCATTTGCATCTTGAACAAAAGACGCAGCTTTCTTCCGTTTCAACTTTGGATGTTGTTATTGTTGTTGTTGCTCTTTAAGTGATTCCATTTGAAAACTAAAAGTGAAAAATTATAACAATAATACATAATGATAATACAAAAGCGAAGCAGAAGCTGAAACAGAAACAGAAACAGAGACCATAAAAACGTTGATGACCAACAGGAAATGACCAAAAAGCTAAAGCAACTCTAAGAAATCTTTATTAGCTTCAAATCTTGCAAAGTCCAAAATGTGGCTTATCTACATTTTATAAATTGCAATATAAACAATTTGAACATTTTTTATCAGTTTCAAATGTTCATGTTTCTTTATTGAACAAGTAAAGCAAGTAAAGTAATTGTCCGAAATATTTCCAATATTTTAATTCTATACAAATTTTAAAAATTTAAGCCAGTCAGGTTTTTATTAAAATAAAATATAAAAAACATTTTTTAATTACCTCCAACCACATCTTTAGGTTGTATTTTTTCAGTTATGAATAAAAAATGTAAGGTTTAAGTTTAAAAATAAAATGTGTATTTTATAAGTGTATTTCAACTTATTATCATTTATTTATTCTCTACGTATACGTTAAATAATTAAAATAGTAAAACTCAAAAGTATAATGTAATGGTAAACGATGATAAAAGGCGCAGCCTCTATTATGCATATATGTGGGCGTGTCATAGTCATTTCTTACACGTCTCATGCTCAATTTCGAAATCGAAAATTGAGTACGACTTCAACTCTAACTCATTTCAACACTATTCACATTCACACAGACACTCACTCCGCATCCGCATGAATCATCCACAACTCATGAATGTTGTCCCCGAGTGAGCAATCGACGACTTTTTATAGTTATTGCATTTTGCATTCGGTTGTTGGATGTGAAATTGACTCAGCGCAGTTGAATCTCTTAACTATTCACTATATAAATAGTTGAAATACGAGTAAACTTGAGTTTGTTTAGCTGTTGAAACGCTTATCTTATCTATGCCCAGTTTTGGATCCGTTTTGTAGCTACTACTCAACTTATCAGAGTCGACGATTATCACGAAAGAAAATGTTTACGAATCTTTACAAAGGAATCGAAGCAAAAACTAAAAGAAACTCGAAGAAAAACTATGCCAAGTGCAACTATTTACATACATACATTTGTATACATAACTGTATAAATGTATCTTTGTATCTGTAAGTGTAACTGTGACTGTGCCTGCTTGATTGGTCCTCACTCTTATCAGCTGATTGTTTAGGCGTCATTAATTCTGGCTGCAAATAAGCAAGAAATGCGGGCAAGCCATATAAGTACACACACATACACACTCACACACACACACATTTGTACATTCACATATCATTGAACTGATAAGCGGCAACTGAACTCAAGGCCTTGTCTTCATTTAGCGTCAATAGTAAACGACTGTCGCAATTGTATAAATGAAACTCAATAAGGGAAATAACTCTTGTTGTTTATGCTATTTTCAATACTTGGAATTGTTTTAAACAAATCGAGTACAGTTATTGCACTGCAAATAGACGCTTTAAATTGCAGGTTTATTTACAAGAATAAAAATGGGACAAATGACAGGTTAAAAGTAGAAGAAAATTAACTAAAAGAATAAGAGATTTAACGTATGGGATTTAAATCAAAATAAATATCGATTCCGGTTTCAGTTCCGTGATTTTTACTCTATCGGCTCCGGTATCTGTAACCTTTTTTGTATTGTACTAATTACGATATAAGGTGTTGATTAAAAATTAAAGTTTGAGATTTAAAATTTTCATTATTCGTGGTAGCCATGGTTCCATATAAAATTTTCTAAATGAAAAATATTTAAATGCAGCATAAATTTTCAGGCCAAACCATGATCAAAATGACATTCCGCTTACAAATCGGTTAAGTTTTGCCAAAGTTATGACAGTTCGAAGTTAGTCAAGCCTCTGTCTGAGTACTTCCGAGTACTTTATTTCGCTGCATAAACTCTTGGATATGTTTAACTTAAATATTCATCCAATCAAATTATAAAACGAAGCAATATTTTTCCATAAATAGCAAACAAAATGTTGATGGTTTTTTCATTAAAATTTTCCCAAAATCTAATTTCAGCAAAAGCATTTAATCATTGAAATTGCATTGGCATTTGATGTTTTTGCCCCTTCACATTTGTGTGGGCTATAAAAATGAATTGGAAAAACTTTAAAGATGAATTTCCATTAATTTAAAGTGCAACACTGTTTGAGCAGGAGGAAAATGCATTTAGTCTTTTAGGAAAATTTCAATCAGCAAGAGTCTCTTAGCTGGCAGTTGACCTCTGCCTCCTACTCAGGGGGGAGTCCAATTTAATCAACATACATGGTTGTGTGTTTGTGTGTGTGTGTGTGTGTGTGTGTGTGTGTGTGTGGGTCGTTTAGACATTTAATTTTATGGCTGAACACTTTCCATCGTAAAGTCTGTTCAATTAAAGAGCAGACGCGGCAAATGAATCTCCAGCGAAGACTTTTCCAATTGAAAATGAACCTTGATAATGAAAATGCAACCTTCTTGTGGGCGTGGTCATTAACGAATGACAAATCACGCATGGCAATGACTTAATCAAGTTGCCTGATACACATAGCTTAACTCCAATAGTAATAATTGATAAGACTGCACGGACATCAAGGGAAATTTGACTTTATTATCAGCTCGATTACAATACCCGCAAACTGTGATTCATTCAATTGCCATGATAAAAGTTGGTCAACATAAAAACATAATAAATTGAGTCTTTCTCTCCTTGTTATTCTTTTGACTTTGTTTGTTTTTGTCAACAAATTTTGTTTGCATTGCATTTGTTGGTTGACACGCAACATTTGCGGACTTGAATTGTGACCTTGGCCCTGAACTTTACCAATTGTCCGTTACACGCCACTGTCATGTAAAGCCAAAAAGCCAAGGTCATCAATGTAAAAAGGTTCAAGGACGAGGGCAGACAGCAGGGACCTAAAAAAAGTTTTGCATACAAATTATGTGAGATTCTTGCACTTTGGTATTTAACATAATTGATTAAATATACTATTTATTGAAAACATTCAATATACTATTGGTCTGTTACTTTTATTTAAAATTATCTACAATTTATTACTTAAATTTTTATCTTAAAGTAATCTTTTTTGTGATAAAATAAAAATTAATTAATAAAAGTATTTCATGTCTTTTTTTGTAATTACAAATAATTTTTGTATGTTCAATTATATTTCTCTTGTATTAATATTATATTAAATTTATTTTATAGTTTATAGTTTGTTTATTTTAAATCATTTTTTATTTAATTTTTATATTTTATTAGATATTTATTTAGATATTTTGTTTATTATTTGTTTTTTCGAATTTTTTGTTCCCAAATTTTGTAACTCAAACTTTGCTTACAATTTGTAAATTGAGTTAAAGTAAATGTCAAGCTAAATATTTTATTATGCAGATTGTGTTTTTTCCACTTTGTTGAACTTTATTCCGTTTAATATTTCAACTGAACTTGTTTATTTTACGCCCTCTGACCTGGCAATAAAAACACGCCACGCCTCTTTTCGCCCCGAAAGCAAATAAACTTATAAACCGGGTCTTGGAAAGTTTTAAAGTTCTTTTTACACAGAGAGAGTCTAGTTAAATAACAAGTTCAACTAGCATTACTGGCAAACTAAATATGTATATAGATTTATTGCGCCCAGCCACGCCCCCAGTCCAGTTGAAAGTGGCTGAAAATAAATAAAATAATAATAAAACTCACGCAAACGCAATTTAACATTTACGGTTCATGGCATCAGCAAAAGTCAAAGACAGTCAGAGCCAAAAACTGATGGCTAAGCCAATTAGCATGTGTTTGGTGGAGAGGAGAAGGAGGAGAAAGGGGAGGAGAGGGGATACCTTAACAGACACACACACACACTTAGATATACACCTACGCAAGGTGTTCATTTCGAAAGGTGCTGCAGCAGAAGATCGGAGGCCGCACCTTGCCGAAGGGGCACAATAACCGGTTAACGTTGCATGCCCCATCTTTCCCCTCTCCCCTCCACTTTGTATAAGGCAGCAGCAGCTGCGTTTTGTATGTTGTCAAGCTTTGTTGCCGCTGGGGCAACATGACTGCAAATTGATTCATTTTTGAATGCCTCCATCCCCCATTATCATAAATAAAAGATTAAGTGTGTGTTCGTCTAGCGTATTTTAGCTGTGGCTAACACCTCAAAAGAGGGCCAAAAGAAAGGTCAATAAATCACTCAATCATCCTCATACAGTTCAATAATCTGTGCTTGGTATTGAGTTGTGGATAATACAAATTCATGCGTCAACAAGCAAGTAATTAACTATAATAGAGAGTACGTTTTTCAATTTGAGTTTAAGAAAACAATTATTTAAAAAGCTTTCTTTCTTTTTCTTTGTTGTTCTCAACAAACTCTTGATTAATACAATGTATATGTGAATTTCTTTGTGCTATTTTTGTGTCAGAATATTTTTCCTTATAATTGTTTTAAAATAATAAATATAAATGCAAAGCCTTTATTAAAGCTAATTGTAATATGCAATAATATTGCATAATACTACTCATATAAAATAAAAAGAATAAGTTGGAATTTATATTTTAAGCTTTATTTAACTTTCTGATTTATTTAATTGCTCTTATGCCCAGTAAATAAATTGTATTTTGAATAAATTTCAAACTACTTCGAGTCAAATTTTAAATATGTATTTAGCATATTTTTATGGTAATTTTGTGAATCGTTTTGACATTGAAACGGCGGTGCTTATCCATTAGAAACCACCCACCACATAGAGCTGAAATCTTTGTCATTTTCTTCAATTTTTGACACATTTGCACGATTTCTCAGTTGAAACTTGGTGGGTTTTTATTTTGTCGTTATTCACACGACACCGCGCACCACGGTCGACATTGCCTCATTTTTTTTTTCAAGCGGTTGTTGTAGCTGTTGTTGTTGTTAGTGGTGGTTGTTTTCACCACTTAATGCGGCAACTTTTCACCATTTCTCAGCATTTAGACGGCGCGCCTCATTTCACAAGCAACGTTGACTGCATTCTTCCCATTCTATACATAAGTACATTTATAACTATATGTATGTGTATGTGTGTGTATCTATGAGTATTTGCATCTGTTGTGGTTGTAGTGTATCTTTAGCTGCTTTTGAGCTTTTGTTGTTGGATTATTAAAGCGCACATTCAGTTGCAAAGCAAAAATAAAGAAAACGCTCAAAAAAATTAAAATAAAATGAGACAAAAAGCCAAAACCACATTAAAGGTTCATTTGGCTGTCGCTTTGTTTGGCTTTGGCTTTGGCTTTTAGCCGTCGCGTAGGTTAAACTGTAACTGAAATACGGCCGTGTTGGCCCAGTTACAAATTGGCGGATACTCGACGCGAGGCGACTTTGACGTCTGTTGCCTTCAACAGCACTTTTGCCACTTCTCTCGCTATCTCCCTCTCTGTCTCTCTCTCTTTCTCTTAACATCTATGTTTGGACTTGTTCAACTTTTAATGCTGATGTCGTCGTCTGCAAATAAAGTGAAATTATTATGTGCGACACAAAAGCAGCTTTAGATTGGATTTGGTTGCCACTTCAACGTTGGTGGCACAACACTCACACACACACACACACACACACTAAATGAACTCGAGAAATGAAAAGCTTTCAAGTCACACGACATTTAACAGCCTATCTTAATTGCTCATTATCAATACTATTCCAGTTGGCATCCATTAGCTATTACACGTAGCTAAATGGTTTAAAGGCTCAATACAAAAATACAGCCTGGCCAGCCTATGACAATTTCATTTTTCTCTACCTGCCTCTCCACTTCTCCACTTTATTCTCTTGCGCATTCATCAGACGTCATTTATTAGCCCTATGCTTGTTGTTTGGCCATAAAAGAAGACCAACATTATTGACCCATATAAAGTACAGCGTATTTACTGATAGTCGCAACAACATCACGTATCATTGGCATTTATGTGTTTTTCAATACCCTGCAATATTTATACTAAAGGAGTATTTTGGTTTTATCTTATTAGACTTATAAACAACTTTTTATTCTTTCAATACCTGTATACTGGAATACTAGAAGGGTATAATTGTTACTTAAATATTTTAGGATATAGACAAAAGGTATAAGCTACAATTTAATCAAATAACAAAATAATACTGACTACATATACTAAAAAGATTTAAGGGATAGCTCACTAACTTAGTTAAACCTTGAAAGTATTATTTTTCTCATGAAAAGTGGTTTATTTTACTTAAATTTTTCTGACATTTCAAAAGTATGTAGTATGTCATATTATGTGATTATATATATATATTTCCATTTATTAAAGTTTGACAACACTTATACTTAATCCAGGGTATTTGGTAGTTATCTCTCAATCAGAATTGTCTTTTTTACGTGTTCTTTTACACTTATTGTCAGTTGTCAATGTTGTAACGCATTTTCTTTTTGGTTCCCTGCTTACAATTTCCCCACCTTCCCCTGTCACGACTGTAAGCCAATAAACGTTTCTATTTGTGGTTCAGTTTGAGCCACTTTTCAGTAGACGCTGTAAAAACACACTTATAAGTCAATGAGTCAATCGTGCGGGGGCAGCAACCTCCAATACCAAAAAAGTATGGTGTTTATATTTCAGTTGTTGTTGTAGTTATTGTAGTTGTTGCTGTTGTTGCTATTTAAATTGGTTCGAAGGCAAGCGAGCCAAGCAACGAGACGAGCTTTAGAGAGCAACGCTTATAAGTAATTATGGTACCAGTATTGTTATTGTTATTATTGTTGTTGCAAGCATCACACACTATATATGATGTGTTGCCCATGGCATTGTTGTCAATATGCGTCATGACAGATTTGTTGTTTTTTTTTTTTGGCCGTTAAAAGGGGAAGTCAACTGCGAATTGCGCTACGTGTGAATTGTCGACTAAAAAAGTAATAGAGAATTGAGAACTAGTTGGAAGAAGGGTATAAAGATGGTTTGTAATGATTACAACGAGTCTAATCTCCATTTAAATTTTGCTGTGCATACTGATTATAAGCTTTGTCACCTTGGTACACTCAGCGAAAAAAACTAAGTATTTTCTAGTTACATATTGTAGAAATGTTATTAAAGAGGAAAAACTTTTTGCAAACAAACAACAAAATTGTCCAAATCTAAATCATACAACTATAATATTTCATTTCTGGGTTCAAGTTTCACATTTCCGCAAAAAACAAGTGTTATAACTTATAAGTCTTTAAATTGTGAATCATGTGTGTTACCCAAATGTTTTTTAAGATTTTTATTGCTTTTGAAAACAGTCGAACGATATGTCAGTGTTCCTGAATTGTCAAGATTTCATTATTCGAAGTCACAGAAATAAATATTGAATTTCAACAGAATTTTTTAATTATTATTTTATTTTATGTAGTAAATTAATTAAGTTGAAATGCACACGAATTGTATTTTTTTTTGTATAATACTGGTGAATATCTTTAAAGAAAAATTTAGTAATAAAAAATGTACAACCCTATAAATTTGTCATAAAAATTTGTTCTCTCTTCCTCAAGGAAGCATGGATATAAATTATCAACAATTACTCATCCTATCAAATAGTAGGTATAAACTCAAAGAAAGCAAAATATGACATCACTTTTATTGACACGAAATCTCGAGTCCCAAATTGATAAGAATTATGAACGATAGCGAAGCGAAGTCGAAGACAAATGAAAATAGAATTTGGGGGTTAACTAATAATTAAATTGACTTGGTCAACAGCCAGACACCGAAAACTGTAACCTAATTTTGACGCCTAGTTGGCTGAGCTCAGATTATGATTCCTCTTCCAAAAATGGATTCAAAGAGCGTCGCGTCATATGACTCTTACTTTTTAAGCATTGTATTTTTACTCGAAAATAAACCAAAATGTGACTGTCACGTAGCATAAAGTGATAGATGGAGACGAATCAGGCGGGGAAAGAGGAAGAGGCGCTAAAATTGACTGGAAATTGCGCAATTGCGAGGCAATTGTAAATATTTGCACTTGGACTGTGGCATGATTATAAATGCGCGTGTCCCATATAAGGTTACCCCATTGGCTTACTAAATAGACTACTCTCTACATTTCTAAAACACTCTCTCTATTACACTATTCTCATACTGTCTTTCTCTTTGTAGCAATCTGTGCAATAGTGGAATACGAATATGCAGCTAAGGAACCAGATGAGCTGGATCTACAAAAGGGTGCCATCATACATCGCATCAAACAGATGCCCGGCGGTTGGTGGCAAGGCACATTGAAGACCAGCGGCATAACGGGCATGTTTCCAGACAATTTTGTTCGCATATTGGAGCCGAACAGCAATGGCAACCACAGCGATGACAGTGTGGTGGTGCAGCTCAGGTTGGTGACGCAATTCACTTAAGCCCCAATGACACTAGCTGAAAACGGCATTTAATACTGACAAAAATAAAACAGATTATTTATCTCTGTTATGTTGTAGTAAAGTAGAGCTTTAATAGATTACATAATGTTTTTTTAAAAGCACATTAGACATTAAATTTAACAATTCATATAGTTTAGAAATTATGAGCAGTTATCACATCAAAGTTTTAGTTAAGATGAAAACTTTTTGTTCTCTTCTAAAAGTTTCTTAAACATTTACTTTGTAAGCACATTAACCCATTAGGTTAACTAATATTTTGAGAACAAGTGTTTACCTATACAAACAATTTGGATAATTATTAAAAGAATGATTGAATATTAAAAGCTTAAATCATTTTTTAATGCTCTTGAATGCACAGATAAGCTTTAGTATAATATTTTCTCACATACTTTTAAAAAGTACATGAAAGTTTCAATATTCTTTTTTTGATTTCGATATTTAAAGCTTCAAGTGAACTTTAAGATAAATAATAAATATTTTTAAATATATGAAAGCTTTGTATTAGCTTTAAATGTGCTGGATAACATTTTAAGCCTATTTAAGACTTAATTTAGTCACAGATTCACATAAAAGCTTAAAACTTTCTTTTAACAATTATTTTAAAATAATTATTTTTATGAAATGCAGCCAGTAAGCATAAATAACATATTAATAGTGGATTGCATATGCTCTTCTTTCACTTAATTTCATTAAACATAAAGCTTTTATTACTTAACACAACAATAATAACAATTGAATTGCCACTTTCAGCTATTGTCATTTTGATGACAAAATTGCAAAGTTCTCGCTCTCTCTCTAATTCTCTGTGTCTCTCTTTTTACGAATACTTATCATTTGAATTCTCTCTCTTATTTTGTGCTTTGCTTTGTGCTCTCAGGGAGAAATCAGCGACATCGAATCGCCGCTGTAAAGTCATCTACAGTTACACACAAGTCAACGACGACGAACTGACGCTGGCCGTGGGTGATGTCATTGAATTCCTAGGGGAGGTATGTAAATACATATAGTGTATAGAGTAACCACATATACCCAGAGAGTGCCCACAACCCCCATTTAACCTCTTTGCCAATAAGTGTTGACGCAACCCAATAACAAAAACAAAAACACAAAAACCGAAAGAATATGAAAACGAATATGAAACGTTTTTTTTTTTTTTTATTTTCATTTATTTATTTTTCTGGTTTCTTGCTGTCATTGTTCGCATTTAGGTCGAGGAAGGCTGGTGGCGCGGACGTTTGCGCAGCAAAGTCGGCGTGTTTCCCTCAAACTTTGTGCAACATATCGAACCGTCACCGATATTGGCCTCCAAGCGGCCGCCAACGATTGGTGCTACGGTCACGACATCTTCGCTAACGGCAAAAGCGGCAAACATTGCGGCAACAGCAGCGGCAACAACAACAACAACAGCACCAGCGGCAACAACTGCTCCTACCACAGCAGCAGCAGCAACCACAACAACAACTACAGCGAAGCAGCAAACTAAAAGCAGAACCACGGCATCCACAGTGGAGGCAACAACAACAACAACAACAACAGCAGCAGCAGCAGCAGCAACATCAGCCGCGGCGACAGCTGCAGCTGCTGCTGCTGCTGCGGCTGTTGCTGCAGTGCCAACGTTACCACCGAAGCCGCAACGTGACTTTTGCCGTGTCGAGTTTCCCTATGCACCGCAGAATGATGATGAGCTGGAGCTTAGAGTGGACGACATCATCAGTGTCATCAGCATGGAGCTGCCGGACAAGGGCTGGTGGAAGGGTGAAGTGCGTGGCAAAGTGGGCGTCTTTCCCGATAACTTTGTCAAGCTTTTGGCCCCCTCCGATGGTGAGTGCAACGAAAAACAAACAGTTATACATTTATTAAAGTTGAGTTTTGATTTATGTCTGTCAATCGCATCGTCGTCATTTGTCGCATCTGCATCGTAGCTTTTTTCCCCTTCTCTCATTTAATTGAACGCATCGACAAGTAAATTAACGTGTCGTGAATTGTCAAGAAACGTTTGGTTTGCTAATTGAATTAATTTTAAAATAAAAATTCCCCTCTCTTTAACTGCTATAGCTGTAGGCAGTTCAAGGCGCCTTTATCATTAATTGATAAGATTGCTCACTTCACTGTAAGCAAACCTAAAAAAATGTTTATCTTTCGATATGCATCTAAGCCTATAACTTTAACTTGTCGATAGTTAGATAGACTAAAGACTCAGTTGTAGTTCCCCGTTGATGTATCACTAAATTTATTAAATCTTGATGGAAATTCTAGTTAGGAAAGTATGGATATAAATAAAATAAACAAATTTAATATTGAGAAAACCCTATTTAAAATTAGTTACTATATATAATAAAGATTTTATTTTCTATATTGCCATGACTTTTTGAAGTTAATAAAACTAAGAGTAGAGTAAAACTGTGTAGAAACAGGATACAACAAATATATTTTATAAATACAATATAATCGAGAGCATAAAAAATCATTTTTATTTTCTCTCAATGCAGAAAATTTTTAAGCTATTTGAATTTTATAAAATTAAGTAGGTTAATTTTAATTTTATAAATTTTACAATTACGTAGCGATTGAAAGCATCCTGAAGATATTCAGAAAATTTAGTGATAAATCAAATTAAAATTTAGATTTGAATACATTAACTCAGATGAGTAGCTCAAAGTAAGGGTATTGCTATAATCAGGCATTAAAAAAGTACTTCCTCAGGCTGATAAGAAATTAACTCATATTTTAATGCCCTTATGGATGAAAAGTTCGTTTATAGATTGTGTATATAATGAAATCTTGACTTTGTACTTTCCTTGTTCAGTCCAAACAAATGTTTCCTATGCATTGGTGCACTTGAATAATCACACACATCACTTGACATCAACACACATCACATCACATCACAATTCACTTCACACATGCAGACATGTACAATTTTCAATTGATTTCTTAAAGTTTAAAGCAAACGTCATCATCACTTGCCATCGTCATTATCGATTTATATTTATGTTGATTATTACTTGCATTTTGTTTGAACGACTTTTATTGGCATTTTGTTTACGTTTCACTATCGCTCTTATGTCTCTTTCTCTCTCATTTGTATTTAATTTATTTCTTGCTCTTATATGTACATATATATATATGTATATGACTTGATGTCGTTGTCTCTCTGTGTAATTTTCCTCTACACTTTTCTCCTTCTATTTCTTCTTCTTCTACTCCTCCTTCCCCTTTCTCTTCTGCCTTGTTTTTTTTTTTTTTTTTTTTACAATATTTCGTGTGTAATAAAAACTTCATTGCAACGACAACGGCAACAAACAACACACTCCACAAACCACACTCCACAATCCACTCTCGACTCTCCACACTCCACAATGCAACAACTACAACAACACTGTGTGCACCGATGTTCCGGCAGCGCCTCTGCCACCGCCACGCCCCCGGCCCCGATCACGATGTGGTGCTGCGGCGTCGGCTCCGCAACGCGGCGGCTCTTTCGAGTTCTTGGGCGCTCGTATGGCCAGCTTTATCACCACGATTTGTATGTAAACGAGTTTTTCCAGTGGGGAACAACAACGGCAACAACACTGGCTTAGTTTTTCCTTTTCGTTTTTGGCCAGTTTTCATTTATTTTTTTTTTTTTTTCCATTCTCCTGGCGTCTCTCGCTTTGCTGTGAAATGGAAAATTTACTTGGCTCTGTTTTGGCCATGTTCATAATTTCTATGATTTATTTTCTGTTTTCATTATTACTCGCATTTATTTGGCTTTCTTTGGCGCCGGCAGAAAATGGTCTGTAAATTTAGATACTCTGGCCTGGCGTGAAAAGTCTCGGAAAATTACAAATGAAGCTGCTTTGACGTCGATTTCCTTTGCCACGAGTATTACAATTGCGGTTTCGCTATTTGTTGTGTTTTTTTTCATAGTCTTTTCGCTTTTAGTTATCATTTTGCATGGTAAGCTAAAAAAAACTAGTTTTTCATTTGTTGTTTACATTTATTATCGTTGCCTTCTGGCCATTTTGTAGCGCTTTGTGTGCGTTTTTGGCGCTGTTTAAAACGCTCGACAGTCGCTTGGCTCAGTTGCTTGATTATTTGCCATTATTTCTATGATTTGTTTTGCATATTTAATAAAAAAAGAAAGATACTTAAACTAATGTTGCATACTTTGCGGTTGCCTTTTAAATAAATATTTATCAAGTCTGTAATATTTAATTGTTGACTTTGCATTGCTTATTTTGCGGTTAATGCACATTCAAGCGGGTCTATAATTTAGACGTGCGGCTTGAACGCCTCGACAAAACTCCATTTATAAGTAGTTTCCATTAAAGAAACTTTTGTATTTTAAACACATTAATTAACAACTTACAACTTTGCAGAAATGTTAAACAAAATTTATGCAGATACAATTTAAACGCACATTAGTTGAAATGCAGCTCTAATAATATTCAAGTAGTTTAATATAAATCATCAATCATAACCTAATTTTTAAATTCAAAGTTAAAAGATATTCAAAATATTTAAGAAGTTTTTGATAACTTAGAGTGTATTTGGCATTCGTTGTAAATACTTTGACTTACATATAAATCAAATTTTTACGAGCTGTGCTTTGCTGAATACCTTTTGTCAACATCGCAGTTTCAACGCCAAAAAACAACAGCAACAACAACAAAAACGCAAACCACCTTCGACAGCATTTACAACAACAACAACAGCGACTTGAGCAGTAATATTAAAATAAATAGCAGTTGTTGTAACTGGTTTTCTGCTACGTTTATTGCTTATTTTTTTTGTGTAGTTGTTCCTTTGTTGAAATACAAATAAATAAAAATTGGTGTCTTGCTCTTTGTCTGAAATTCTCTTTTTAATATGCAACGCCAGCGCTCTCTTAGCTCATTATCATTGTGATAATGATGAGCAGCATAATCATCGTTATCATTAACATTGCTTGTTATGAACTGAACTTCATTATGGGCGCACATTAGCGGCGATTATCAGAGACGAGCCCCACTACAAAAACAACACAAAGACAAGCGCGCGCTTCACTTGTTGTTGCCTCATTTCCTACTCCTTCTCTCTCTCTCTCTCGCTCTCTCTTTCTCTTTGTGTGCCTGCTTCATTGTCTTTGCAGGCATATCAACAATGTTGCCAGAGAGCGTCAAGTGTCTGTCTCTCTCTCTCTCTTTTTTTTATCTCGCTGACTCTCTCGCTATTTGAGAAATGTTTCTCGTACCTTTGCCAGCGTTATTGTTTACCTTTTTAGCTCAGTACGTTTTGATTTCTTGACCATTTACGTTATTGAAATAAATTTTGGTGCGGCAGCAAGTTGTTGTTCTTTCTTTATATTGTTAAATTATTCTCTTGCGCTTTGCTGGTGCGTGTGCTACAATTACCGTTCTTGCGGTTTTCTCGCTGGTTGCTAACTGCAATTGCAGTTGGCCCAAAAAACCATTAACTTAACATTAACTAATTGGCAACCGAATGTGGCTTACGAGAGTTGTCGCGAAAGACTTTATTTTCTTTACAAAATAAGAAACATATAATTAAATAAACGTGTGTGTGTGTGTGTGATTAATGATTAAATTGTTAAGAGTTAAAAAGTTAAAACGAAACGCAGTCATCATTAAATCAAAGCAGGCAACCAAGTTTGTTGCCTAAGTCTTTCGTTTTGTGATTGTATGCGCGTCGGCTTTGCCGCTGGCAACATCAACAATGACAACAACAGCACCTCACTCAATTACTCAATACTTGAAAATATATGAAAAATAATAATACAAAATAAAAATATATATGCTTATATTAAATTCCAAATCGCGCGCAACATTTTTGCTACATTTCGTTGTTGTCGTTTGGCTGTTGCTGTTGTTGTTGTTATTGTTGCTTTGGCCTGTTTGTCATTTGGTAGCAGTGAAAGTTGTTGGAGCATTCGTTTTTGCCATTTGCAATTATCAACAGCTTTGGCCAACTTGTCTATTCTATGACTGACTTTGTTGGCCATTTGTCGTTGCTGGTTTTGTTTTGGATGTTGTTTATGTTGCCACTGTCGTTGTTGTTGTTGTTTTTATTGTTATTTCATTCGCTTGACCTTTACACATTTAAAGCGTTACTCAATCAGCGTTTGCTTTGATTTCTGTTGCCATCATCATTTATTGCCGTTTATTTATGTCGCTTGCTCTTTTCTCGTATTCGTGTAGTAGAGATGCGAGAGCGTGTCGTGACACGAGATAACACGACATTAGAATGCGTGAAGAAAAAGAATTGGAGAAAAAGTAAATATTATTTGATTTATCATGAGAAAGTGAAATAGTAACAGTAAATATTAGGGAAAGTCCAACAAATTAGTAAATAATATTGAGGTCAATTATTTTTAAAATGTTTATTATATAAAATTAGTTGCAATGATTGGGTATTTTGGTTAAATTTTAAAAAGCACGTCAAATTACCAATCAAGTTAATAAATAGAATAAATAATTTAGTAAAAAAGAATTTTTTTTTTGTGAAAAGGAATTTATTGGAAATATTATCATACTTTTAAAATCCCTCTAGTAATATGTACTTATGAATTGTTATAGATTATGGTATAAGATTCAATTAAATTCGTATAAAATATTTGTATTATTTTTATTGTCAACTATTGCGACACGCTGCCATCTCTAACGTTTTATTTGTAGCTTGCTTTGTGATATGCCTTTTGCATTTGCGCTCCTACGCTTGCGCTTTGTTTGTTTTCCATGTTAATTTATTGACATTTGGCAACAGTTGAGCAGTGAAACTAGTTTGTTGTTTGCATTGTCGCTCAGCTGTTGGCATTCTAAGCGTTAGTCACGCCGATGTGCTCGACGTGCTCATCTTTAATAATAAACACAACACAACTCAGCTCAACTCAACTTGACGCAACTCGTCTCGTCTTGAAGTTTGTTGTTGATGAGCGAATGTTGTTGGGTGGCCAAAAAAGCAGCCCACACCCAGCGATTAAAACGAAAAAAACAAAAAAAACTTCCTTTTGTTTAAATGATTATTTCAAGTCTCGTCTTTTGCCCTCTTGCAGTCGCGCCCATTAACGAGCCAACAACAACCACAACGGGAACAGCAACAACACAGCAGTTACAGCGCAAGATCAGCAACACGAGCCACATGACCACAACGAATGCCAACAACAGCAGCGGCAGCGGCAGCACCACAACAACGGTGACGCAGCAGCAGCAACAACAACAACAGCAACAGCAACAACAGAGCAGCGCTTCATCCACAGTAAAGGTTTACATCAAGAAGACGGGCAGCAGCAGCAACTCTTCGACATCGGGACGCAAGGAAAGTTTCGGATCTCGTGATTCCCTCAATGATATACTCAGCGAAACGGGATTGCCCATCGGCACTGTGGCCGCCCAGCGCAAATCGTTGGAGAACAAGAACCTCGATCTGAGCAAATTGCCCGGCAAAACAACCACAAGCAACAGCAGCAACATCAACAGCAGCAGCAACAACACAAGCACCAATAACACAAACGTGCCCACATCTGTGTATGCTGATCTGCGCAAGAGTCTGGACAATATGGATGAGAAGATCAAGTCACCGCCGCCGCCGGTGCTAAGCAAAAAGCCCAGTGTCCCGCTCAAGAAAACGCCCACGGGAAGTGTCCCAGGTTAGCCATAAATATGAATTACAACTCTCCAAATGAAATAACTCAAATTTATGAATACGTACGCCGTGTTGGCTTGAGTACTTGAGTGGGTGTTTTTGAATAACAATGGACAGCAAGTGGTTATATAAGAAGAAGAAGACAAGCAGGGTGATAAAGTAAAATTGCAAGTAGATAGAAGAAAGGCTTCCCGAAAACTATCCTCAAAGACAAAATAAAAATACCATTAAAAATTATGTTTAAAATAAATCAAAATAAACATTTTTAAAATTACGTTGACTAGAGAGGAAAAATTAATGAAGTTTAAAGTGTGGTTTTATACCAATAACGATTTAAGAAGTACTGGTTTAACTGTACGTAAATGGAGTTATTGCATTTCATAGAGAGCGATTCAGTTTTTCTCAACTAAATATTGTTTTCTTAATTTTCCAGGCAACATTTTGGGCGGCGGTGGTGGCATGAAGAAGAAGAGCTCAGACAGCAAACTAACGAGTGCCGTGTCCCACGATGTCTCCGATGGTCTGGCTGGCAGTAAATTATCAGGTGGACAGCTACCGGACTCGGGCATGGCTGGAAATGTGGTGATGAGGCGTGCAGCAACTATTGCTGTGGAGGATACGGACTTTGATCGTGTGGAGCGTGGATCTATACTACCGGATATGCGCGCGGGGCGTGTTAAGGCTCCAAAGCGACGTCCGCCATCGGCGGCCATAAATGTGCTTGGCGAGAGTAACAACAATTCGGTGTATGTCAATGGCAGCGGCATGGCGAGCAGCGCCAGCGAACTGAGCGAAGATGGTGGCAAACAGGCGACAGCCTCATCGGATGACAACTCGACGGGCGAGGAGGCGCAGCTGGTGAAGCCCAAGCCGCGTGAATGGGAGAAGAAGAAAGCACCGTGGATGGAGGAGCTGAAGGCATCGCAGGTGACACGAAAGAAGTCCTCACCCAGCGTTGAACCACGTGGCGGTGCGATCTCTGTGGCCGAGCGCACCTCAAAGTTCTTTGCCGCCGATCAGGCGACAGCGACATCGACATCCAGTGTGCTGACCACCAGCGCCACTAGCAGCACCAGCACCACCAGCAGCAACACAACAGCAACCAGAGTGCAATCAAGTGCCGTGACCTCGTCCAGCATTATGCAACAGTCCATGATTGTGGAGAGCAGCAGCAGCAGCAGCCAAAGGAAGGAGTCCAGCAGCAGTAGCAGCATCAGCACAAGCAATGTGACCAGCAACAACAACAACCACAACGATGCCATCATGTCGAAGAGTATGTCAGCGGCAAAGGTAGCTCCAACATCTACAGCAATGGCGACAGCTGCTGCCAGCAGCGATGAGGAATCACGTGTGACACGCCCCAATAGTCTCTCGATACGTAATCGCAGTGTCTCGCCGCTGGTGAAAGCTTCCAGTGTTAACAGCACGGCGCCGCAGGAGAAGATCAACAATATCAGTGCTCATGATGGCACAGTCAACAATCATCAGGCAGCGACAGCGGCGACAACTGCAGAGTCTACGCCCAGGGTGCAACAGCTGGAGAATCGTGTGGATAAACTGGAGGCGATGGTGTTATCGCAACAGCGTACCATTGAGGAGCTAATACGGACTCTGCGTGATGAGACGGAGCGGGTGAAGGTGCTGCGAGGCGAACTGGATAAATATGCGCAGTGCGTGACACAAGTTTGAAGCAACTTGGAGTTAAACTCAAGCTGCAAGTCGAACTCATCCCTTCCTTCCATAGTCGTGCTTGCACCTTGATTATTGTTTTTTCTTTGTTGGCCCGCTTAGCTGTGCGTTTGCTTAACAGATTTCTGTAGTTAAAGTCAATTTTAGCTAGCTTTAATCTATGGTTTCTTCCAACAAATACTGGAGCCTTCTACCACAATACCAATATACCCATTCCAATGCTTGTCAAACTGTGTGGCAAATAGAACAGAATCCAAGACAATCCCAAAAACACGTAGAAAGAAACACAATTTTGTACTTATCAGCGAAACCTTAAGCCAGTTCATCCAGAGCTGCCTTTTACCTTCTTAAATCTAAATAATACTATACATATATGAACTGTTTAATTATATTATTGATAATTTTGCCATTTTGTTTTACAACAACAACTGCAAACTTGGTATAAATTGCATGCAGTAACTGTGCTCTTCAGTTTCAACATATACATACATATTTTTGATAAGTATTTTTACAACATTTCCAATTACTTTGTGGGCATTGTGTGATTATTTTTTAAATGAGCTGCGCTTTAGCATAAGCATAATTCAATTACAATTTGTTTTGTTCATATGATTATAATTATTTTTATGATGTATTAAAGTTATGAAAAAAGTGTACTATAAATACTAAAAGAATATATACAAACACATATACATATAAATAAATAAAGTTCGATGAAGATGCCGTAAACGTTAAGTAATCCAAATAAAACAACTAAAATTATATACTTAATTAATTGTCTGTTTTTGCTTTCTTTTATAGTACTGCCATCATATCATCGAGTCAACTAATCAATTCATATCATAAAAGATTCCCATTTCAATTGATATACATACCATATACAAATTATATGTCTAGAGTTGTAGATTTTT
The DNA here is from genome assembly GCA_951394115.2 of Drosophila phalerata. NCBI lineage: Eukaryota > Metazoa > Arthropoda > Insecta > Diptera > Drosophilidae > Drosophila > Drosophila phalerata. The sequence continues at coordinate 30,396,437 of OX596005.2, forward strand.
AGATTAGTTCACCTAGTGACATTTGCATATTATCAACATCCATCTAATCAATGGCTCAATCTTTCAATCTTTCCAATACAGACAGCAAACGCGTCGCGGGAAATTTGATAATTGGATGTTCTGAAGCAACAGCAACATTACAATCTATTGTACAGTAATTCCTTTTAATTTTGTGATAAGCTATTCAATTACATAAATATTGTGCATTTTGGAACGTTAAATCATTTAAACGAAACAATATTTGGCTATAGCTAGGCAATAAGAGTAACAATAAATCCCTCAACCCAATTATTAGCGAAATATTGCAATTGATTTTGATAATATCGCATTTAATATTGCTTGTAAATACTGTAAATCCATATGGCTTGATAATAAATACAAATGATTAACTTAATCACATATTAATCCCGAGTTTTTTATATCAAAATCTATACAATTATTTATTTCAATTTTCATACATTTCAAATTCGCGCGCATTTTTGCATTTTTGCGTTCGCAGCCTGCTTCACGCTATGTTAAGCTCATGTAACAGACTTCTGTTAAGTGCCTTGACAGTTATTTTAACAGTTTGTTAACAGTGAATTTAAAAGTAATTTCATTTCATTTTCAAATTCCCATAACTTTGTAATTAATTAACAATTGTTAGAGAATTTAAAATTCGAAATTCCATAAAATTAAGGTAAGAATTTTAATAAAAGTTTAAAGTTCGTCAGCCCTCGGGAAGAGAAGTTAGAAAACTTAATTCTGTAAAAAATATGAGAAATTCTAGAAAATTCCAACGAAAATTCTGCAGAAATTTAAAAATTTGTATAGCTTCAAAATTAAAAAATTCGAATTTAGGTACATTTTAATTTTATTTTTAATTAAAACAAGCTGCCAGACCGGGAAGTTCTAAAGGGTGGCAGCCTTTGAATTAGAACAAGCTGCCAGATCGGGTAATTCTGCAGGGTGGCAGCCCCAATTTAAAAGGACGCCGTCGTCGTAATTTTAAACAATTTGATTCTTAAATTGTCATTCGACTTTTCCTTGAGATGGCCGAAATAAAAAAATCCGATGAGTGCAGCTAATTTCAATGTGTCAGCAAATTGATTTTATATTTAAAATGGAACAAAATGCTGTCAATTCAGCGAAATATTTGTTGATTACCAAATGTATAAAAAATTCTAAATATAGATTATAATAATTTAAATGGTTCAACAAGTTAACGATGTCAAGTAAGAATTATAGATATATGTATTTATCATTGTAAAAAACAGTAAGCATTTTGACAAATATATAGATTTGGCTATAAATGAGCTATATTGGCATCACAGAAATGCATTGATAACAACAACACGAAGATTGAAAGCACGATGACCGATGGTCGAGCACGATGTTCACACGAAGCCGCCTCTTTGACAGTGGAACGAGCTTACGATATTTTATGAGCTTTTTTTAAGTTGGTGTTTTGCTGAGATATTAGTCCATAAAAGCTTGTTCTACGTCACCAATTCCACTCAGCAGATCGCACTGTGGGTCCAATGTCATTTAACAAAATAATTTTTATTCTTTAATGACAAGTTGATTTTCTTGTATTTGAATGAAATCATTTCATTCAGAAAATATAGAAAATAAATGTTAATATGCATGGATGAGAAAATAAATACATAAAAAAGAATATGCATACAATTAAATAAAACTTTTAGATCTTGTTAACTACTATTATTGTATTTAGTTTCTTATATTGGCGTTTATTGGGTTTGTCTATGTGCTTGTGGAGGATAGGTTGGACAAATTACTGGCACCGTACAACCTTACAACTTTTTTTAACTTTTGTATCATTTACAAATATTTTTATATTAAAAAATTTTAAGAAATGTAATTAGCAATTTTTTTGATTTTTTAGTTGGATATGTACCAGGCTAATGACAATAGTAAGTATGTTATACATATTAGAAATGTGCTTTCACGTCTTTGACCCACTGTGCGCCGCTTGCCTGCCTGTCGATGTAACTTTGCGAGTGTGTGTGTGCTTTGCACGTGCGCATGTGTGTGTGTATATGTGTGTGTGTGTGTGTGAGTGTATCTACTTGTGCTTTTGCCTTTCTTGAGCGGCAATGTTGTTGTTGCCTTGGCACTTGGCGGTGGCTGAGACTGAGACTGAGACTGGCTCTGACTCTGACTGACTGTGACTCTGTCTCAGTGTCTGGCTTACTGAGCTTTCAGCCTTCTTGGGCGCTAGCCAGCCAAGCACTTATCAGTTTTCTGATCGCTGTGGGAATTCAGTTAATTGTGGACGCTGTAGCCAAACGGACGCACGGCACAACCTGCAGAATTATTTCTATATATATGTATATATCTTTCAAATTCAAATACGATTCTCGAACATTTGTATCGTTGTTGTTGTCGTTGCGTCGTGTGAAAGTCAGTGGCACTGGAACTGCAAGTGGAACTGGAACCTGAAGTGAACTGGAAGTGGCACTAGAAGTTTTTTAAACCTAACTAAAATATAGTATACAAACTAAGCGAGACTAACTTGTAGCGCAGTATTTGCTAGCAGAACACAGCTGAAAACATATTTAAGGACAGTACTAAAAGTCATAGATATTAATATTCACCATACGCACCGTTGGCTGAATAAATTCAAAACTCAATATAAATGCAAGCATTTTCGACAAAGTCAGTTAAATATATAGTTTTCAGAGTGTGTGAGTGCGGCCCAATCAAACATCAATATAAATAAAATCACAAATAATAAAAAACAATAACAATAAACAAAACGCAAAGAACTGGAATAAAAAAAAGCACGAAACTGGTAAAAAATTAATTTAAATTAAAACGAACTCATATTCTAAAAGCCATAAACAAATCTTCGTTAAATATCGTATATACATATGACGCGCGCCAATATTGCTCCAATTAAATAAAAACGGCTTAGCAACAATTGCACTGAGCCATAACAATAACAACAACAACAATAAAAGCTCGCATTATAGAAAGCCCAACAATCAAATACATAAAATCAACTTCGACAGCAGCAGCAGCAACAACTACAACACGGGATTAAAAATCCAGCTACAACCACAAAAATAATAACAACAACAACAGCAACAGCAGCAGCCAGAACAACAACAAATGTGGTGGGTGCATTGGTAAGCTCAGCGGGCTAAAAAAAGTAACGGTTAATACATAAAAACAACAACAACAATAAGCAGAAATCCAACAAGCAAAATCGCTAAAAATTGGCCAAAACGTTTTTTATGCGCAAACGCGTTTTTATGCTTAACATTTTTTTGTTTTTTTTTTGTTTTTGAAATTGTTGTTGTTGCCGTTTGTACTTAAAGTTTTTGTTGCTAAGTTTTTAATTTTTGCTGCCTTGCTCAATGTATAGTTTTTGTTTTGTTTTTGCTCTCTTACATTTTGACGGCTATAAAGTGGATTTGTCTTCAATTGTGTTTAGAAATCTGCACGGCCCAAACCTAAGCCGAAAGTTAAAGCCAGAGTTAATGCCAAAAAAGCGACTGCAACTGCTCTGAAAATATGTCGGCCAAAAGGTGCAGAAAACAAAACAAACAAACAACACAACAACAATAACAAAAGTAGTGATTTGCCTCAAGGTCAGCGATGAAAGTGTGCGAGTGTGTGTGCGAGTGTGCGAGTGTGTGTGTGTGTGTGTGTGTGTGTAACTGTTATTTGCCTTACAGTTAGCCTTTGTGGCAAGCAATGCTAACGAAATCAAAGCATATTGAAAAGGCTTTATTTCTAGCGTTCAAAAAGGGAGTAGGGGAGGGGAATGGGAGTAGGGGTGGGGGAGGCGGGTTTACCTTTGTCTCCTGCCTTTTTTGATTGACAGCCGTGTAGATCAATTTTGATTGAGCAGATGTTTATCACATCCGTTGGAGATTGCAGCATTGTCCGCCCGCTGTTTGAGAAATTATTTGAAATATTATTAAAAGTATTGCTGTGTCTTGATGGACAGACGAGACAGCGTCTGGAAGTTATAATTTAGTAATTTGTTACCACTTTTTGTTTGTCCATAATTAAGGGTTAAATGTAATTGAGCATTGACCGGCTGCAACTGGGCTTAAAGTTATCTACAAATGCAGCTTTGTTTGAATTAATTATAGTGAAAATTGAAACAATTTACTGTTTTGACGCTAAGAAAACTTTACGCCAAGTTTTTTCTTATAGGCTTTAACCTGGTACCGTAACAGTTATAAGTTTTACTATAAAAATTAAAAATAATTATTAATTCCAATTTTTATTGTAACAATATTGTAACACATTATTTGTAAAATTCTATAATTAAAATTTAAAGATAAAAATTGAATAAAAATTGAATGTAAATATCTTTTGAACCAAGTGGTCTAGTTCCAGTATCTAAAAATATTTATGATGTGTGGACTCAATACTTTTGATATGATACATTACACGACCTTAAATGACGTATTTTAAGGATATTGGAGATATTGATATTTACACTTAATTTTTAACTTTCAATTTTTATAATAGAAATTGACAAATAATTATTAATCTTGATTTTTAAAATAAACATTTAAACAAATTATTTTTTTTGAATTTTTATAGTAAAAATTGAAATTAATTTATTTTTTATTTCGTATAAATATTATTTTATTTTTAATAAACATTTCTTTGTATTCAATTTTTATAAATTCATAACTAATATTTGGAGTCTCTGGCTTTAACAATATTTTATTTATTAACTGACTTTCTTGTATTGCCACAGTCAATTGGATTCAAACAACAATTAAGACATTTTATTAATACGTGTAATTTGTGTAATTTAGTTTTTGCTACTGCACATTCTATGCCAAATTGTAAAACGGAGGCAGCCCATTGCCAAACTCGTTCAACTATTTTAATACAAATTATTATTAAAAGCTTAATTGCAGTGCAGTCGGCAACGGGCCAAAAACACACTCCAAGATGGCAACAACAACAGCCTGAGCTTTGAGCCACAATAATTAACGCCGCTAAGCAAAAATTAACAAATTGTTTACAGCGTTTTTGTTGTTGTTGTTGATAGAGCAAACTGGTTGCAATATTTATAAATATATATATATACACTGCAATGTGACACTGTGGCGTTAGCTGAGTCTCATATTTGACAATAATCATAAAAGAAGTGCAATAAACTTTTAAGAAATGCCATGGAAATATAAACAATTTAATGGTCGCGGCCATTTGTCTGACTTTGCTTCAGTTTCTGTTCAAATTTCAGCCTGTCTCACATATAACGCATACGCCGTGTGGCCTCTCCCTTGGCTTGTCTTTGAGCCTGTCCGTCCCTCAACTTGTTTTTGTCAATTGAATTGCAATCGTCATTTGATTTTTACCTGCTGCCTTTTGTATTTCGCATATGTTTTGACAATTTGTCACATAGTTCAACACTTGCGACCCATTTGTTACACACACTACACTACAATTTATCTAGTTTATTGTACTCTCTGTGTCCCATATACGTACTTAGTAACAATTTATGAACTTGCCTCACTTCTGGTTTATTTATTATATTTTTTTTTTTTTATTTCCTTTTTTTCAATTCAATCAAGTTTATTAACCGGAATTCTGCTAGCATTCTATTGTATTGATTTTTTTCTGGGCGTAACCATCAGCCATCGATTAGCATTCTAATTTATATACTAACTGCTGCAAATTTGACGCCATTGGCCATGCACGAGTCTAAGTCGAAGCCAAGTGCAAGACCAAGTTAATATTTCCACTTCCATTGCCACTGTCAAGTGACAAAATTTGTAATACTCCCACTCCCATTCCCATTCTCATTCCCATTCCTTTTAACAACTAATCTATATCATACTTCTAAGCAATCTCCATTCGTTGAGACTGCATTACTCTATCTTCCACTATGAAGTTACCAATACTCTTTCTAGCTTTTTTGCGGACTCTGTCTGGTTTCATTTCTGGGTGCAGCAAAGACCTGTTTGCTCAGGTTACACAGTGAGAAAGAGAGAGAGGGAGAGAATGCTGAGGAGTCGAGCTGGTTTCTAGATAACAACGACCTTTAGATGAGTTTGTGACCAGCACTTTTACTTTTCGCTCAGTTCTCAGTTACATAAGCTAATAATAATTATGATAACTAGCTGGCAGCAGGTGTCAAACTGTCAAAAGATAACAAATCATTAAAGAAATGCGTCACAATCAGCCAGACAACAGCCAGATAATTTAAGCCAAGATTCTAAAAGAAGGCGAGAAACAAAAAAGGAATTTCCATAAGCAACGCACTACACTGAAAAAAAAGACCAGCTTCGAGAATCAAGAATTTACATCTTAAATATTTGGTTCTTAAAATAACATTATTTTAAGGGAAAATTACTAAAACTAAGATTCTTAATCTAAAAAATCATAAAATCTTAATATTAGAATAAAAATCTTAAATTGTTAGGAAGGTAAAAGTATGTACAATTAAATAAATGGTGGCTCCGACACTGCTTATTTTAATTTTAAATACATTTATTCTTAAAATAAGAACTTGGTCTTATTTTAAATTTTCGCAAAACCGAGATGTGTCCTCTTAATTTAAGAATTTTACGTTCTCGATCTTAGTTCTGAGACCAAAATCTTCATTTTAGAAAATTTTTTTTTTTAATTTTTTTTATCAGTGTATGTGCGTTGATTAATTAATGAGCCAAGTTTAGCGCGAATTCTTTTTGGTCAAGATACTTTCATTTTTAATGAGCTGAATTTTTAGTCATAAACATATTGTTTTGTTGCTCGTTTCTTATAGACAGATTCCTGGGTAATTAAAAGCCATTGAACGCTCGAGCTGACTATGACTATGAGTAATTATATGGACTGTGAAGAGAAGAAGAAGAAGACTTGATAAGAACTAGAACTGGTTTTATAGCCAGGCATTTTGGGCTTCTCATTTGACCAACTATTTTTAGTTTATTATTATTTTATACCACATTTGACTTTGCTTAGTTAGTTTGCGGCTTAATTACATATTTCGTTATTTTTTTGTTGGCGGAAATGCTTCTGAGTTTTAAGGCTGCGTGCTCGCTAATTACTTCGAGGCTTTAATTAAATTAATCTACGATTGAAGCGTGCAGAAAGGGCGCCACTTGCCAAATATATAATATATATAATATGAAATCAAACTAAAGGCTAATGTGCGCCTCGGGCCATTTGAATTGGTATAAGATGAGTATGCCAAAAAGTTTGCCATACAAGCGTAAGAAATAATTCCCAAGCCCAAAAACCCAAGCCAGCTTCAATGACATGCCAATTGTTGTGGCTATCAAAATATTTGTCATTAATTATAAATATGTTGAAATCACAAGAAACAACTAAACAGCTAAACAGCTTAGCATCTGCTTGTGCTTTTGGGTTTCTGTCTTGGGCTGAAACTGCTGCAACTTGTTGCGACTTGTTTTCTTCTTGCCTCGCTTTTCCCTGCACCCCTCCACCATTCACCACCCCTCAACCCCTCAACCCGCATTTGCAGCGTTTATACCCTGCTATGTTGCTAGACAAGTTCAATGATTCTTCTAGCCGTGACTCAATCGCATTTGGCAACTCTGAAAAAATTAGCTGCAAATGTTCAAATATTTCTCTGTCTGTTCGAATATTTGTAGATTTTGCATGCCTCACCTGCCTCACTAACTCACTTGCCCCACTGTTCGCTCACAAGTGTGAAATGCACCTTGACATTTGAATGTATTTTTTATAATATACTTGTATTTTTTCTCTACCGCCGCTTATTGATTACCGATCGCAATGAATTTGTTTTGCCTTTGCTAATGCCAGCCAATAACTTTTGTAAATTATGCATCATTTTTGCAATTTAGATGTTCACTCGGTAATCATTTTAATATACTTGCCCCCACGAACCACTAAGATCAGACAATAGTTCGATTGAATTTTGTAGCCTGGAGTAAAGAGTCTTCTATTTGTTTATTGAGGAGAAAAATTAGTTGAATTTTTGCTTTACAATTATTGATCTCATCCTAAAATAGAGTTTGACTTAACTATATATTAAATCAAGCTACCACTTAGTGTATCTTCTCTTTATTTATGCTCTGCTTTTAAAAGTTAGCCAATTTATTTTTCTTTTGGATGAGCGCGCTTTTTAATTGCTCGCTTCTGTTCTTTAATTTCAGTCATTAACAAGACACACAATACACACCATAAACTTATCAGAAGCCACAACACAAAGAGGAAAGAATCAAAGGTGACCCTGGAGAATGCTTCCCACTTTCAGCATGATTCAACTGCAGACAAGACAAACGGCCAAATGATTCACTTGATGTGACAAAGAAAGTGAGCTTCATTAAGAACTCAAAAAACCAAAAAAAAAAAGACAACAGATAAGTTTGGATTTAATCTGCTAATTGAAGGCAGAGACTGTCAGCGTGGATAATTCTCAAAGAACTCAACTCAACGCACACTCATGGCACACTTTTGCTGGTATCTACAATTGGTATTTCTACTGTTGGTAAGTATTTTTTGAATTTATAATGACATATACAGCTTTGGGGTGAGGTAGTAATTTAAGAAATATTTAATCCATTTGTGTCTAAATTCTCGAAATTATTCGGTCTTTTGAGTAGAAAACATCAAAAATACTTTCGGAATAATATTTTGTAAGGTAGATTTAATTAAAGATTTTTATGAATGTAATTTTATTTAATCGATACAATTATGATATTTATTTTATTCTTATTTGTTCAGGAAAGAATAAAATTTACTTTCGTATCATCCCGTAATATTTTTAGATTCGACTTAAATATTCTGAGCTGTGCTTTAAATGTCAATCACAAGATCGTAAAGTTTTTTTTTCATATATGTTTGTATATAGGAATTTCCGAACATATGAAATATTTTATAGAGTAGTTTAGTCAGTTGTTGTATTTGTTGAGTCCAGAATATATTGTTTCAAAATGTTATAAGCATTGCATATTAATATCTTGCACTTTTTCTTGACTCAGCAAGCATCTTTTAGAGCTATCTGTATGAGTTAAACTTCAAAGCAACCCACAGTTTCTAAAGTTTCCCATAACCGTTACACTTTATTTTCACTGCCAACAGCAGTGTTAAGATGTGGGCTGTTGTTGGCCAATAAAACAAATAGGTTTCATCTTCACTCTATTCTCGACATTGAACTTTTAAAAGATGTGCTGCAAGTTGTCAGAGAATTGAAAATGATTTATTACGCATACGCAGAGTAAGCTCAAGTTTATGCGGGAGCTTACCTACAATTTAGCCAAAGTCAAAACGAAATCAATACGAATTGAACAACCCCAAAAATTTAAAGTTTCAACGCAATTGGCCATTTGGCTTGGCTATCGCAGAATTGGCCGCAATTTAATGGCTTGATCATAAAATTGCAATTGCAATTACAATTGCTCACTTGGCAAATGTTTTGCAGAGGCAAAAAATGTAATAAATGGATTAATTGTTGGAGTTTTATATTTTTTTAATGTCTACATTTCAGCAAGCTCACATTTATTGGCCCAAATCATCCATAATGCGAGCTGGCGAGTGTATTTTATTTTATTATTAATTTGAGCCCAGTTGGTTAATGGTAATGTGTTGTGTTGTGGCGCTGGACACAACAACAGCTGATTGTGAGTAATGTTAAATAGAGTAAAGTCGGCTAAAGTGAAGCTAACTATGGCCAAAGTAAGCTAAATAATTGCACGCGATTTGCGCGCGGTTATGCGAGACACAAACTGAGACAGAGTCTCAAAACTGAAAATGAAAATGAAACTGAAACTTAGACCTAAAAAAGAAAAAAACAAGTGGGAAAGGCTATAGTCGAGATCCCGACCGTAGGATACCCGTTGCTTATTTCAATATATATAAAAGTACTTTAAAGGAATTACTACAAAAAAAAAACTACTGCATACTTTTAGGTGATTGTATTGAAATAATAACTTTATTAATAACTTTGGTTTGCTATTACTCCCGTTCTACTTGTCCGATCTAACCGCGGTTAAATGAGATTATAGATAATGTTAACGGTATTATCTTAAATACTGTGCGTGTGGGGTCCTTCGCGATTTGTGGGGGCGGAAAAGGGCGTCTATAGAAATCTGTGTGCCGAATTTGGTTACTCTATCTCTTTTAGTCTCTGATATTCCTTTGTTCATACAGACAAACAGATGGTTTATGGCTATTTGCGAGGGCGGAGGGGGGTGTGGCTTAAATTTGAAACAAACTTGATTTGCGTAAGGTATATAGAAGTGCTTGAGTGAAAGTTTGGTATCTCTATCTCTTATGGTCTCTGAGATCCTTTTGTTTATACAGACGGACAGACAGACAGACGGACAGACACACACTTGCCTATGTCGACTCGGCTATTGATGCTGATCAAAAGTATATATACTTTATGGGATCGGAGATGCCTCCTTCTCCCAGTTACATACATTCCAACGAACACATTATACTCTTTTACATACTTTTTAAGTAACTAAAGCAAAAACTGGCGAGTCGCCGTCGATGACGATGGCAATTTGCAATTATGCGCAGCGGGCGGGACGTTGATTGAGTGCGGGGCAAGGTGGGTTGCGGTGCAACGTCGAGTCGCGTAGCGTCGCGTGGTGCAACAACATTCTAAAGCCAGCGTTAGCTTTGCTTTCATCTGTGTGTGTGTGTGTGTGTGATATGCATATGACGATTAGCAAAACGATATGTAGAATCTAGTGTAGCTGGCGAGGAGTGTTTGCTGTCTGTTGTTTGTTGTGCTGTGTAATTAATAAATGTGTGTTATTATGACAGACACAGAGACAGAGACGGAGTCATAGAGAGAGAGAGAGAGGGAAATATAGCAATTGGTGTGGCATTGAGTGGCCCTAATGTGGGCCGCAATTTTGGTCGAAGATCGATGAATCGATAGTGACAAGTCAAGTTACAAGTTGCACGTTGCAAGTTGCAACATTGGCCAGCTTTAAGAGGCAGCGGGTGGTAGCTGCAATTAAACAATGGCCGCTTGGCAACAGACGCTTATGGCTGACACATTCACATTGTTGCAACTGCAACTGCAACTCCAATTGCTGCTGCTGCTCCTTTCAACGTTGCAACGCCCACAACAAAATGCTTTGGGCCACATGAAACTTACAGCCACACCAAAAACAACAAAAAAAAACAACAAATACACAAAAACTATGCGGTCAGGCCAATTCTTGTAAGCCAGTAACATGGTCTAACTCTTTCCTTTTGCATGTTGACCAGGCGAATTTGATAAACGAAAACATTTCATTATTATAGCCCGTCGACTTTTTTCGTGTTTCAACTCTCTATGCAAATCGTTTAGGCGCTGTGTGTGGCTAGTTCGTGTCTTGAGTCATTCGTTTTTATGCAATTGAATCCTGTTTTGTATATTTATTCAAAGTTTTATTTGGTTGCCACATCAATCATGAAGCGACCACCTAATTGATTAGTCTACACTTCCGAAATTTGCATATGAAATTCAATCAAAACGAAACATTAAACGATTTGAAATTGAAATTCCAACTGAGACGGATTTTCAAATTGAAAGCGAAACGCAATTGAATTTGTCAACCTATATGAGCATAATAACAAAAAGTCAACTCATAAAAGAACTCGTTCGTCTCTTTATTTTGCTTGTGGATGGATGATTGTGGCTAATTAAAAGTTGAAGTTATTTTTGAAGCGGCACTTGAAAGCGACAAGTACACGTAAGAGCGGTTCATTAAGGTGTGATTATTGCTTAATTGTTAAATGTATAACAACAGGTCTATTGATTTGGCTAAGGCGGATATCTCATTGAGTTTGACCGACAACAGCGTTTAGAATTTCAATAGACACTTTTGGAGCGCCGTTCGTCGTTGTTGATTAGTTTTCTAACATGAGTGGCAAATGTGGCACTTTGACACTTCCGCTAAGTTGACAGCCGTGAAAATTGTCAACGCTGTTGTGAAAGGTGCAACAATTGAATGATTGAATGATAAATGATAACTGGATAACGATGCCAGCTAAGTGCAAAAGAATGTCTAACAGGATTAGCAGTTTTTTTTTTGTTTGTAAGCTGATAAATCAATCAAGATTAGGATAAATGATTGCCTATCTATTTTTGGTTAGTTTCAACAAAACTGAACTCATTTGATTTCATTTTTATAATTTGATTTTCATTCATTAAAGCTTGTAATGGCACTGACCAGTCGGTTCAAGTAACTCTGCACAATGGAAAGGAATGTTTGCGAGATTGTTTATAATGTCATATCAAGTGAAACGAGTTGTTGTTTCTTGTATTTTTAGAACGTTTTTTTTTTGTGTCTTTTGTTTTTTTTTTTGTTATTAACTGGGGGTTGTTTAAAGGGGTAACCAAATACATGACACTAGCCCTAGAGACACTTTGGGCCATTGTTCTAAGCGCTGCTCGCATTGTTATTAACTTTCAGCAATTTGTGTGTCAATGTTAAATGCTCATTCACTGCCCGCAGCAGCCGCAGTCCAAGTAACTTCTGCAATTTTAGACATAAAAGGCAAGGCGAGCCGCCTCACTGGTGACTAACTCCGGTTGGCTTGGTAACTGCCAACAGCCAACTGGTAACTGGTAACTGGCCAGTCTACTTACCGCTAACAGTGAGCACCAAACAGCTTACAGCTTACAGCTTATAGTTTGTATATTTAGTTTTATACTGCGCCTGCGCCTGTTTACTCTGTAATTTTAGCACATGTGCGAAGGTGTTTTGGTTGCTCTCGCTGCCAGCAATTGTTTGATAGAATCACTCTTAAATATGATCTAGAAATGTTCACTTTAAAACAATAACAGCAAACGACAAGCGATTGGCGCCCACCTAATCTCATTTGTTGTTCTTGTTGTTGTTGTTGTTGTTGTTGCACATCGTTGCGCTGTCAAGCAATTTGCAGTTATGCTCGAAAAGCTGCCGGATGTTGTCGTTGTTGTTGTTTTTGCTCTATGATTTATAAACTTTATTGTATTCTAACATCAAATAATGTGGTTAAATTAATATTAACTGACATCATAGCAAAATCATTTAAAAATGTTTTCGATATTATTATATTTTATATAAAATACTTAAAATATTTAATTTATTATTAGCTGACATTGTAGTATGCAAAACTATTGAAAATGTTTCTTTGTTATATTTTTTTTTGGTCGATTTTCAATTTGTGCCTTTCCATTCGCATTAACTTTTATAGCCCATAGAAGTGTTTTCTGTATGTGTGTGAGTGTGTGTGATTTATCTCAATTACAATTAGTTATGCTGATTTTGCCAAACGCAATAAATGTGCTTTATTTGCCATTTATCTAAGCTCTTATTCAATTGGATAGTTTCGAGGCGTTGCAGGGCAAGTTCGTGTCCTAAGTCTTTTGTTTTTTCACTAGAGTTTTTATCGCTGCGGCATTAAAAGTCGACAGCGGGGCGGAATTTTGATTTGCTTTAAATTGATTTATATGTATCTATTTCTTGCTTAAAGACTAGTTCAAGCACATTGAAATACAACATGAAAAAGAAAAGGTAAAGAGAAGGTCATGCACATTATAATAATAATGGGCAAGTAACAATAGTTTATATACAATTAAATAGTTTATGTCTTGAAATTAGACAATTGTTTTATTTAATATTCAAACTTAGAAATAAGGTTCACTAAATAAATTATATAATAGATATAAAAAATATAAATCTGTGATCAAATTTAACCGTAATGTTTGTGGTTATTCCTAAAACTTTTTGTTTTTTTTCAGAGTAAAAGGTCGATTTCTGAGAAATCAAATGATCTAATGATAATTATAATATTCTAAAAATTACCCACAGCTATAAAATATTGAATAATTCACAATGAGATTCAGTGATTACTAAATATGTATCAAGTTTAAAATTAATTTCTTTTCGAGTATTAAATTTAAATTCATCAATTTGATTGGCTTATCCTCTCATTATATATTCTGTGGTCCGACTCTTTTATCAAAGATATTCCCAATGGAGTTGAGCTCGTTGTAGCGTTAAAAAGATTAAGTGTCGGCTATTCATATGTTGTCTTCATTAGCTGCCACTTGCCACCACTTTAACTAACCATTTGTCAGTTGTTCATAATTATGACATTGGCCAGTTACATGCAGCACAAGCAACACAAGCATCACATACATACACACTCATAGTCGTAGATCAAACAGAGCCGCTGCATTCCATTGATGTGTTAATAAAGCCAATACATTGCTCGTAATCATATTATTTAAATGTCATAGCTTCAGATCAGAGCATGACTTTGTGCTGTGAGTTGAGGTGGCATGAAGACATTTCAGGCAGCAATAAAATTGTATTGAAGTTCAGTACGATTGATATTTCAATTACGCAAATATATAAATAGATCGCTGAGATAAGCGAAGTCGAATGAATGCATCATGCGGCAGTTTATTTGCATAAAAATCGCATTGAGTGAAATTGCGAGTCAATTGACATGAACATAAAAAACTAAATCACTGGCATTTTTTTTTTTTTCTTTGATTATTGCAGATGTTGTGCTGCGGTTATACGCGGCCAGCCCCAGTTCCTGCCCCTAACCCTGCACCTTCCTCTGGGTTGCGACAGAGTGAACTCATTGCAGGCAATGAGTTTCTCAAGCTATTTCTCGATCACGACGAGCAGCAACGGAGCCTGCACAGCGATGAGGAGGAATTCGAGGGACATGGCCGATTGAATAGTGCGAGAAGTCTTGAGCATAAGACACGTTACCGCAATGCGAATGGCCAACAGCAGACAGACGCTGAGGGCAAACAGGTCGTCAAGTTGGTAACCACAGGCAGCAAGATTGTCTTTCTGGATGATGCACCAGTTGATCGTCATATTGTCAAGTCCACAACAAAACCAAATGCCAGCGATGAAGTCAAGGTGGTTGCTGTCAGTGTTAGCTCCTCCAGCAGACGTGGCAATCGCATTAGTCGCACTCAACAGCCAGCAGTCAAGTTCCATACCTCGTCCCTTGCCCATTCCCACTCCCCCCGAAGCAGTGCTCCCAGTGCAATCGGTGTGGACTTTGTCAATCGTTCGCACAAGAGCGAATTGTCCATTGAGGAGAGCGAGCCACGCTTGGCTGCCGATGTCATGGATGTGGAAAGCGATTCGCTGAACAGCGCCTCCAACATACAAAATGTTTTGGCGGCGCCACTGCTTGCGGCAGCCGCCTCCAGTCGCTCCAATTCGTTGGCTTTTCGCAGCTCTGTCGCCACTGGGCGAAATGTCAGCGAGGCGACAGCTGCCGATGACAAATTGTTGCCATTCCAGACGGTAATCTATCACGACACCGGGTCCAAACCGGGTCATGGCCCACAGTCAAGATCAATATCATACAGTTCCATATCACAGAATGTGGATGATTTGCATCTGCCAAGTGGTTGGCACAAATCAGCTAGCATTTTGGCCGAGGCACAGCGTAATGTCAGCGACAGTCTGAAGCCCATGCCACGTCTGGCTTCCGAGCCAGCCAAATTCTACTCTGTGCCAGCCAAAATGTACAGTGTGCCCTCGAAATTCTACTCGGAACCGGCTAAAGTCTACTCGGAGCCAGCGAAAATGTATGGACAGCCTGAGAAGGTTTATTCGGAGCCAGCGAAAGTTTATGGACAACCCTCGAAATTCTATTCGGAGCCAGCGAAAGTTTATTCACAGCCAGCAAAGGTTTATGGTGAGCCTGCCAAGACCTACTGGCCGTTAACTGGAACCGTCAGCACGACCAGCTCGCCCACCACAACAGGAGCAACAGCAACAACGACCATAAAAGCCACCACAACAATGCCAAAAACAACAAGAACACCAGCAACAACAACAACGACAACAACAACAAAGGCGGCGAGTATAACTGTGCCACCGGGCGCTGCCCCAAGCACCTTTGTGCCCTCGCGTCGACCGGCAATTGTGTCGAGGATTGCATTCGGTGAGGCACAGACAACGACAACAATAACAGCAACAACAACAACAACAACAACGGCAGCAAAATCTATGGAATCGCAGACAGCAACGAGCAGCACGTCGGCCACTGTCAGGCCCAGCACTTGGCAGCAACATTATCACCAAACTCATAATCAGCAACTGCAACAACAACATCAGCAGACGGCAACAAATGCGGGCAATTCGCAACCGCGTCGTGTACTCTTCAATTTGGATAAATTACCTTATGATTTATTGAATGCACCACAGCCTCAACAGCCGCAGCAACAGCGCCATCTATTGGAGCCAATTTTATCATCAAAGAGTCCAAGTCTAAGCGGTTACCAACAACAGCAACATCATCATCGTCCATGCTGGGAGCAACAACAGCAGCAACAACAACAACAACGTCAGCATTCATCACTGTCGCTTCAACATTCTAATCAAAATGCCAAAGGATTGCCCAATAGAGGTGAGTCTTTTTTTTCTTTTTTTTTGGGTAAACAAATTACACTGTGTTGCAGGTTTTTGCGCCCATTAAATAGGCGTTCATTTGGATTGCAATTTCATGACTGCCTAGATTATGACTTCACAATTAGTCAGTTCGCAAACTCAGGGCAAAGTCAGTGTAACTACGATTAACATAGATTTTTCTTATTTTGAAGTTTTGTTTTTCAAAGTATTGATGGAAAATCTTAAAACTCAATTTATTGTTTAATTTAAAGTGCATAAGAATAAAACTCCCTCTTTCACTTTTTTTTCAATTTCTAGTTAAGGTACTAAATAAGAGATCTAAATATATATGAAAAAGTGCATAAAAATTCAAATCAAACTAAAAAAATTATTTTTTATTAAATATTTTACTGAACTTTGAAAAACGGTCATTAAAATAAATATAAGATAGATTTAATTTTCAATCCTTTTCATCTTTAGAAATCAAAGAACTGACAGTTAAATTGTTTTTTAGGAAATCAGTATTTCTAAATGACTTTCTAATTTGCAGAAGACATTTAAATCAATTTTTACAAAAGCTTTATTTTTCGTACATTAAAAATTGAAGTAAATTATAAAAACTTTGTTAATTATATAAAATTATATAAACTTTTATTATATAGATTCAATCTGCTTTACAAAAATTGGATCAAGTTTATTAAAACAAATATATATATCAAATTTTGTTAATCTTCTTATTAAATAATATGTACCTAAAAAATAAATTCTTAAGGGCAATTATGAAAGATGTTCAACATTTAATATTTGTGCGAAGAATTAATCGAATGTGATAGAATTTTTTCTATTGAATTTACTTGAAATTTAAGAAATATAAAATAAATGCCTGTAGCACAGTGTAATTATGAGACTGCTTGTCTGGCAAGCGACAACGCACGTATAACTTAACTAATCTTGAACTTATCAAACAACAAACTGTGTATTTTTACCTCTCTCTCTCTCACTCTCTCTCTGTCGCTCTGTCTCTGTCTAGATCTAGTCAAGTGTGTTTCCAAATTCGCACAGCAACAACATGCAGCACACGGTGGCAACAGCGCCTATTCATATATATCCAGCTCGAGCAGCTCATCATCATCATCATCCTCATCCTCTGCAGCTGGCGATGCTGCTGCTGCTGCTGCTGCGGTCATGTTACCACATTTTACAACGGAACGCGCTGAGCTATACACACCGACCCCAGAGCAAAATTACGAAATTGAAGAGTCCGTAAGTGTTATGACAAACGGACGAGCCCATGGCCTGCAGGGTGGCAGCAGCAGCGGCAACATTGGCTCAGCTGGCTTCTCACTGGTCACAGCAACAACACCAGCCACTCTAGCAGTAACAACAACAACAGCAACATCAGCAGCAGCAGCAGCAGCAACAACGCAACGCGGTCGCAATCGTGGCATAGACCGGGGACGTGGTTCGGTGGTTTATAACGCCAACGCAAATGCCAACGACTACAACGACGATGATGACGACGACGAAGGCAATGGCTACGTTGGTGATGCTGATGATGGCGACAATGAGGATGGCAACACGGCTGAGGGCAGAAGGGGCAACACGGATGAGTCAGATGATAATGATGATGATAAAGTCGCCTATGTGGTCGAGGGACGCAACTATCGCAAGTATCGTGTTGAGGAGAAAACCGACGATGGTTTCATCGTTGGCGAGTATGGCGTTGTCGACCACAACGATGGCAATTTGAGCGGCGTGCGTTACACCGCCGACTCGACCATTGATCGTAGTTTGATACAAAAGGGGCTGTTGACATTTTTGAAGCTCAAGTAAGTCGCAAGTCGCACGGCCAAAGAGACTGTGCAGACTGTGCCCCAGCTGCCGCCTTCTGCTGTCCAGCTGCCCCAGCTGCCACAGCTGCCACAACGGCCACAATTGCTGTGGCATTCATTTCATACACATGTGATCCAAGTCGTATTGTAGTTAGCGTAGCTTAAATTAATATAAAGTAGCCTTCATTTATTAAAACCCAAATGACACTGGCTGAAAGTGACAAATTCAACAATACATTATTTAAAACCGAATCAACTACATACATATCTATAGTGAGTGAGTTAAATGAATTTGTCAAATGAATTGTGGAGAAAGTCAAGTTTTTGCTGAAAGCTTTAATGTGCTTTCACTGTAATGAGATGCATCGATTGCATACAATTATCAATTATTAAATATAATCGTTTATATATATTAAAATCAAGTGAATATTTGAAAGATTTCTTTGAAGGTTTTAATATGCTTTCAAATCAATTAAATAAAATATGGTAATTGCCAAAGTAGTAAACATTTTATGAACAGCTTAATTATACTCTCACCTCAAACTTAAGTCGAAAGATACAAAAATTAATTGTCCGATTTTTAAAATTACACTGATAAAGTAGTTAAAATACATATAATGTGTCATTTGAAAGCTTTAATGAGCTTTCACTAAAAGTTAAAACTAAAGGTTGACGAGCCTGTTATTTACATGCACTGTTTGTCGTCTTTTACTGAGATTAATCCCAAGTTTGATTGTCATTTTCAGCAAGTGTCATTGGGAATTAAGTACCACTTAGTTAGTACGTCTACACATAATCACAACTCTCTGTCCCACTTAATCCTACAGTCCCAATCAACAAGTGTGCGTGAGCGTTGTATGTGTAACTGTAACTGTAACTGTACCAGTAACTGTATTTGTAATTTGTGTCTGTATTTGTGTGTCTGCGTATTTTATCGAATTTGTTTAATAGTTTAGTTAATGTTTTAATTAATTTATTGTAGTTGTTGGTATTGTAATTAATTTAATTTAAATTATACAGTTAACTAAACGATCCGCAAAATTTTTGAACTAGCAAACTTGCCATAATTTACTCATAACAATTTGGCCAAGTTAGTTGGCCTCAAAAAAAAAAAAAAAGAAAGCACGTACACACCTAAATGCATAAACTATCCTAATTAGAGTCCTAAGTAACGAGTAACGATTACCGATTAATGAGTAACTTGCAATGTGAACTAAGTAAATAATAATAAATGAAGTAAATCAATAAAGAACACTGATTGTAAACGTAAATAGTGTAAATAATAAATGGATGCAGACAGCGGGATATGGGAAGAAACAGGTCCAATATAATGTAAATAACCATTTAAAATTGATTAAAAACATGCTGCCTACGGCGATCGGCACTCACTCTCCGACAATATCATTAAACTTTAATTGATATGAACAAGTGACAAAGGGCTGACGATCAGCAACAACAACAACAATGGGTGCTATCAGTTTCGACAGCGAAATGCGGAAACGGTTCGTCTCTGGATTGAGAACAAAAACAGAACTCAGGACACTGTGCCTTTATAGTTGCATTTGGTCAATTAAGAGTAAAGCATTGTTAACTGATCTCTCGGACTATATATAATAGCAGAGAATGAACGGAGGATGGCAAATGGTAAATGTTGTTGCTGATGATGGTCCTGCAACTCTGAACCTGTAAAATCGAAACTGAAGGTCGCTGAACGGCCTTGCTTGCGGTCGGCCGTACATGTTTGGCGTCTGCGTGTCGACATTTGGATTTTATTGCCACTGAGGGATTGCGAGAACAACAACAACTGGCAAATTCCACTGATTGCATGCGCCAGAGTCGACAATATATACAATATACAATATAGAGCCCTCTATACCTAGTGCTATTTATAAATTGTTGGGCCCCGAAGACAATCGGGTGAGTGTAGCAGCAGCTTTGGTATGTCATCTTATCGCTGGCCGGCAATCAGTGCCAACATGAACCCGGCTATGGGTACACTGAAAAAAAAAGACCAGCTTGCAAAATCAAGAACATACATCTTAAATATTTGGTTCTTAAAATAAGATTATTTTAAGACCAATCGATTTTTAATCTAAAAAATCATAAAATCTTAATATAAGAATACAAATCTTAAATTGATAGGAAGGTATAAATATGTACAATTTCATATGAAATAAATGGTGGCTCCGTGGCGCTGTGGTTTGAGACACTGCTTAAGATGTGAAGCAGTGGGCGGCGGCTCGAACCCCACTATTAACAAATTAGAATAATATTTATGAAATTGATAAGACAAAATAAAATATATTACAAATATAATAATAAAAATAAAAAAATCATTTTTATTATTATTTTTTTTTTTTAATTAAATTTTAAGATCATTTATATTAAAAATAAGAGTTTGGTCTTATTATAAATGTTCTTGAAACCAAGATGTCTTCTCTTAAATTAAGAATTTTGTATTCTCGACGCATTTCTTAGACTAAAAATCTTGAAACTTGATTTTAGAACATTTTTTTTTATCAGTGTATGGGTACGGGTACGGGGAGCCAGCAATCTGTGTGAAATACTATGCATGCTGTGCCCATAAACTTGGGCGAAAAGAGAATGTGCCGCGCAGATTTAATGCGAACTGCCTTAATCGGAGTCGGAGTTGGAGTCGGAGTTTGAGTCTGAGTCAGGGGCAGTGGCAGTTGCAGTGTCAGTGGCAGGCATGTGAATTGTGGCAGAAACAGAGTAAACGTTAAGATGTCGATGCTGCCGTGCCCTCTGCGGTCAGCTGCCTGATGGACAGCTAAAGGAACTGGTTACAGTTTTATACCGTTGCAGGCAATTATTGCCCCCCCCCCCCACCCCCTCATTTTAGACTCTGCGCTTACACAACTACAAGGGGTATTTTAACTTGGCCAAAAGTTAGTTAGCAGCTGATCACATTAAATATTTATATTCTTGAATAGCCGAATCGGTCTGTATGAACACCTGGATCTCAAAGATTTTTAATGATAGTCTCATTAAACTTAATAAGTATATTTCTATTTATCCTAAGTAGATTAAATATATATTTATCTTTTAGAATGTGTTGCCGCCTTCGCAAATAATAAGATAAGGCTAATAAGAGCAATTTCAAAGCCATGGCCATTAGACTTTTAATTTATTTTTATAGTTGCATTTAAAATGATTTACTTATAAGTTTTTTTGTTTTTAATATCATTTCCCAATTGTATTTATTTATTCATTGTTAGGTCAAAAGAAGCCGTCACAAGTATGTATACATTTAAGATAAATTAAATTTTGAATAACAAAATAAATAAAATCATTCGAAAATGAAAAAGAAAACAATTTCTTAACTGATTTTATATTCTAAAGAGGATAACGGTCGGATAGTGAACTCCAAAGCATCCAATAAAAATAAGTTATTTTAAATTAAAGTCCAGGGTCTCTCATAGTCGAGTTCTTCCGGCTGTAGTTGTTGAGAGTACCAGCAAAGAGTTCTGCTGCGAAAATAATTTACAATGTTGGAGAACAGAGCCTTAAAGTGTCTGTGGCATGATGAACGCTAAGCGAACACGTTCGCCTCAGGTCATCCATGGGCAGGAGAATCGGGATATCTGTTGTGAATCTGAATCTGGAATCTGGAATCTGTGTTGGCCATCTCTGTTGTTGGGGGCGTTTGGCAGGCAGTCAGTGCGTGTCGACAATAAATTTGAAAACTACACGATTGTTTCAACTCTCCCTCTTCCTCTACACCGTTGTCGCCTCTTTCTCTCAGTCCGACAGGTTGAAAGACGCTGGCAGCACGCCTTCACGTCCTTTTAGTTGCTTTTTAATGTGGTGGGCGTGGCGGTTGGATTGCCATTCTGACAGCTTTGTAACCAGGTTTTGGCCCCTCGATCGCGTTGGCTTTATTAAATTGCCTACAGCTTTAACTGCAACTCAACTCCACCTGCATTCTTCCTGCCCGCTTCCTTTTGCCTTGAGCTGTTGACGTTGCTGCATTTGTTATTTTCCGTTTATGACCCTCTTCCTCTCTATCCCGGCCAGTGTCCTCTCTCAGTTAATTACTGTAAAAATGTTCCTTAGCTCGCTTATTTTAATAAAGTTGCCCCGGTTGCGTTCATTTTTCATAATTTACGAGCTATTTTATTCAATATTCCTGTCTTTGGCCTGATCGATTGTGTATTGGAAATTTATGACATGACATTTTAATTGACCGATTTGTCATTATAATTAGTGAACACGCTGTGCTCACCAGCCACAAGATCCGGGCACTAGTTAAATCATATAGACAGGATCTGGCAGAGGGTTTTTGCAATCAATTTATGCAATATATGCAATGAACTATTTATAAAACACACTGGGGAACAATGGACACGTAAATGTTAGCAAGAATGTTGCTTTGTCGGGTCTACAAGGGATATAATTATCTTAATTCTATTTATAAACATTTTTAGTTATTAAGCTGACACTTCAATTAATGCACTGAAGCCTACAGAGGATATTAAGTAATTAAAATACGTAGATAAAAATAAACTTCTTTATTTTGAATAGCAGTATTAATTAAATAATGAATAACCGAAATTCCACAAGGAAATCGGTTAAGATTTGACGGAGCTATGACAGTGTCAAGAAAGTATGTAAATAAAGGACAGTGTTGAAAAAAAAATGGTATATCCAATTTTGATGTAGAATTTAATGATCAATTGATAATTGAAGATTCTCTCAAATTTGACAACGTTGTGAGAGTTTAAAGTGCTTAAAAAGTATAAATTAATAATTTTCTCATGCAAAATGTTTTTCAATGATCGAAATGCATAAAAATTGGTTAAGTTTTGGCAAATTTGAGCCAGTTTGAACAATTTATTTAAATTTTAATTTTCACCAAATTTATTAATAAAAATCAAATTAATCAAACCTTTTTTTTACCTTTTTTTTCTGAAACGCGCCCTCTATTGGCTGTGTCTAGCAACATACTAAATACACAATGCCCAAGAGTAGGCAACATTTTTTTAATAAATACTTTTCTGCAGTGCTTGTCAAACCTTTATTATCATTAATTTTGCAATTTAAAAAACGCAAAAAGTATAAAAAAATTAATAAATTTGATGAAAATTTAAATTTAGAAATTAGACAAAATTAAGATTAACATTTTAATGAAGATTTGAAGTTCGTAAGTCCCCGGGAAGAGAAGATAGGAAATTTAATTCTGAGAAAAAAAAAAATTATATCAAAAAATCAAGAAAAATCTAAAATAAATTATGCAATAATTTAAAAAATTCTAGAAAATCAAAAAAAAAAAACGAAAAAAGGTACAAAAATAAAATGTACAAAATCAAGCCAGATTTTTTTTTTTTCGCCGGCGCCAAAAAAATCAAGCCAGATCGCAAACTTGTTCAGTATGGGCAACCCTCAAGACGCCGTCCCATAAAACGGTACTCGTAAAATACTCGTACACTCCAAATTAACCTTTTAACAGAAGCGTCAATTGGTTTATAAAACATAAATCACATAATCGACATCCAAACAACCAAGTTGTCTTTGTTGGATGACCAAATAAGAACAGACTACGGTGGCAACATAAAAAAAAAAAAACACAAGGAAAGAACATTTGTGGTCTGAGGCAAATAAACAATCCACAAAACCATGAAGGAGAAATATAGACGATATCGCGAGATCCATACATACTAAACGGTGAGATCTTTCAGATCGAGACGCAGCACGGAGATAATGTCACAGCCCGATGCAATTTTTGTCCTACTTCTCATCTTACGTTTCGCGGCAATATAAACTCCACTGGTAATTTTAATAGACATATCAAGGTAAGAGGTCCACTTAATTTGATAGCGATTTTCTTATCAAAAATTGTATTTTCTCAGCGTGCTCATCCATATTTACTCCCTGAACTGCGTGATATGAAGGAGGCAAAGGCTGAACAACGCAAGATAATGAGGGCTGAGAGAAAACGAAACGGTAACAGCATTGAAATTATAATGACTTATAACTAATTTTCAAGAAATTATAAGCAAAAAGATAACGTTTCACAACACTTCTATTTAAAAATGTCTGCTTGTAAAAAATTAAATACCTTAAATAATTCAAGATATTTTCATTAAGGTTGTTTAAATTCGATAGTTTTTCTTATACACCGTTTATTATAACAATTATATTTGCTGTAGTTCTAATGAAGTTTGTAGACTGACTGGCATCAATGAGTTAAATTTTCAGTAAAATCTATAATCTCATTAAACGCTCTAGAAGTCTTGAGTTTTCCTGCAAATTTCCATGTTCACTTTACGTAGAAGTAAAGTAGGTCCTCTAAAAGATGAACCGGAAATGTGTATTAAAATTAACCAAAAGTCATGAATCAAGCAAAAAGTTAATTCAGCAAAGAAAAAAGAAAATACAAAACACAGGACACATGTGAAAATAAACAAAAAGAATGCAAATCATTGCATGTTCATCCTTCTTTTTTCTTCTGCTCAGTTGGTGCAACTGCAACTCAATGCAAGTGACCTGGGATCGATTCAAGGACGAGGAGTATGAGGAGTATATGGAGCACAGAACTAATTGTGCGTTGAGCAATTAGCAAGAAATATATTTAAAACTCAACACTTTACTAATCTGCAAGTGTCAAACGGTCGAAGCTGATGATGCCTTAACCTTAACAGATGCCGGCGTGCTCCTGAATAAGCCACACAATCATAATGGTGGTAAAGGAGTTGACGAAGGCAGACCGTCCGACAAACCGACCGACCGACTGTCAGGGGTTGAAGTGTGCGTTCTGTGTAAAAAAAAAAAAAGAAACCAGCATAGAGCACACGGTGGAATCAGAATTCTCTTGAACTGACATAAGGGGTTGTTGCGGCAGGCTGACTCAGAAAGGAGCAGGCAAAGGGAATGCGAATGGGACAGGGACAGGGTAAGGGAATGGGATTGGGACTGATGACAACAGGTCTCTCTTTGCACTGGCTCTAGTTCTTTGCAACCTTTTGTTTGCTGCCTTTTCGCATAATGAAATATAAGTACCATATAAGAGAGATGCTCCTACAATCGTTCTGATATCAAAGGACATTTGATCGGGCATGCAACATGCGCTCATTGCTGCGCCTTCATCTTTACCATTGTCTGCTTCATCTTGTTGTTGTCATTTTGTTAAGCGTTTTTCTTGTATTTATGCCAAAGATTACATGTTGATCTCGCATATCTTTCATCTTGACGTGGATGGAGCCAGATCGTGCGTGCTTCCCACGTCGTTGACATACGATACCAAACTGAATAATCAAATCAAAATGCCGTCAGTCAGTAGCTCAGCTACAGTTAAGAGCAGCGAAAGTCATGACTATGCATTCATTAAATCATAAAACTATGATGAGCTATGATTAAACTAGACAAACTGAATAAATTAATTGAAGATCCGTTTAAAGATCTCTGCTGAAATCTTGATAATGTTGTTGACAAGTTGCCCGCTTCTTTGGTAGTCCAAAACGGGAATATTTGTCTATTGTGCCCACGCACATGATGCTAAAAAACTGATAAGACATGCCCAGAATTTCTCTTTACCTTTCATTCATTCATTCAACGATCAGGCAGTTAGCGACCCTTGATGAGGGTTCATTTCATAATTGAAACAAAAAACATATTGCGCATACACAATTCAATTTCAATCGAAAACTAGATTGATCGCAGCTCCTTGAAATCGCAGTTTGTTTAGCGGAAAAAAAACCCTTTCTCCCAGTTAATTCTCATTGTACCTGCCACACATTCTTTAATATTTATGTTGAAAAGAACATTTCGTGGAAGTTAATTCTCTGATATTATTTTTTATATTTGCCATTTTTTTTTTTGTAAAAGGTTGTTCTTTACCTTTTTTGTTATATGAGAATTCGTAGTGCATAGCATATCTCCCGCATGATTGCCCCGATCGGGGGAATCACTTGTCTAGCGCCCCCATCTATTCAATTACATGCCTCTTTTGGGGGCAACTCAAGTGTGGAATCAATTGTTATATCGAGTTAGCAGTTAGCGCATCAGGTGCCGTCACATTGTGCCGAATAAATGTGCCTTGAATTACTTCACTATCTCTGTATTCAATCTCAATCAGGCATGTATCCTTGAGTGGAAGCTTACATTGGTTCTTCCCACGGCAAATGAATGTTTTGATGATGTGAATCAAAAGAGAGATCCCATGGTAAGGTTAAGGTTAATGATCTTTACAAGTGGAGAGCATTGAACTCGACTCTTTGCATTTTTGTAAAATAAGTGAAATAAGTTTGAGATATTTTATATCTTCATTCTACTGAAGTACGTATGAGTTCTTCGTATTTACAAACATTTTATTATTAAAAATATGTTATTCAGGGGTGCTCCAAAGACATTTACATTTCTGAAACAGTCCTAATTGTTATTTTTTTCAATTATTACCAATTTTTAATTGTTTTGTCTTTCTGATCTATTAATATTTACCATATAAGCTTTTCTATAAGGTGTATATTATAATATGAACTTTTTATTTCCTTAACTTCTTAATACTTTTTAAAAAGATATAACAACAATTCATTATCAGGTGTGTTCCACAAATCTCTAGAGTTTTTGAAGAGAAGGTGTATATAAGGTGTATAAGGTGTATAAGGTGTATATTATAATATGAACTTTTTATTTCCTTAACTTCTGTTAAATAAAATACTTTTCAAAAAGATATAACAACAATTCATTATCAGGTGTGTTCAACAAATCTCTAGAGTTTTTGAAGAGAATTACTTTTGAAAAAAACCGTTCGAAATGTCGGTGTTCCTCAAATTTCAGAGATTTAGTTTTATCGAACATATTTTCGAAGTCAAAATAATCGGCATTCTTACAATTTCAATAAAAATTTTGGATTGGGAAATATATTATATATTATTTAATTTAAAAATTAATTTAGTTTAATTCAATAATTATTTTATTTTGTGAAAGCTCTTTAAATTTTTTTTAGACATTTGAAAGCAATGCTTGCTTGTTTTCAGGAACTCAACATTTGCTTTTGGGTTGCTATGGCGCTGTTAGAGATTTGTAGAACACCTCTGAATCTCAGATTGTATGGTGTGATTTTAAAGAAGCTGATATTTGAAGCTGCTCTTCAAGCCAACCAAAGTGTCCTTTTCAACACATCGAATTTCCATTTTGGTAGCTAAATATCAATAGAGTTGCCGACATCCTGCGATGACATTCAGAGTTTGTTGTGTTTTAATCTAATCAAAGCAAGTTACCGCTGTTAATGCAACTATCTAAGGATCTAAGAATCTGAGAAACCAACCTACTTTTTGCGACACTTTTAGCTGGAAAGTTGAGCTTAGGCCGAGTAATATATATAGATGTCTATCGTTGTAGGGTAAGTGAAAAGACAAACACGTTGTGCTAAGGATGTTTACAGGAAATGTGTAAAATAACGACAATCATTGGCTGAAATCGGAAACTGTTTCGAGATGTTGGCCAAAACGAGGTGCAGGCGTGAGAAATGCAACGCAATGGACTCAACTATCAGCAAATCAAATAATCTTGCGTATGACATAATCTTTGGGCTTAGCACATGCAAACGACTTAAGACAGGAGACTGAAAAGGCAACCGGAGAGCAACAGGACATCCTACTTACTGCTAAAACAATAACAACAACAACAACGCAATGAGAGAGAAAAAAAAAAATTCAATTCTAAAAAAGGCAAACAAAAAGTCCTTAAGTTATGTTGTGCGTCATTTTGACTGGAAAATGGAATTGAAAACAATAGGAGAGTTCATCAGAAAGAGAGAGAGAGAACGCGAAACTCTTGAGAGGACGTTGGACAAAAGAGACATGGCACTTATGCAAACCTCGTTTCAGGACCAGGACATAACAATCAATTGAAATGGAAGCAGCGACTTCATCACTTGTTTCCTCTGCGCGCGCTCCTGTTGCATAAATTGCGAGCATTGCCAGATCCTTGAAAGGGGACACGCTCGCATATCAGGTTAACAACGAATAAAGGCCGAGATCGAGACAGAGACCGAGACCGAGACGAAGATGTACTCTCATATGATCTTGGAGGTGTGTCCCATTGTTTTCAATGCGCTTCCGTGGCGCAGCCATATGAAACTTATCTCAACGGATGCCTTTGCTCTCCTTTTAATATTATACTATATTTGTATGTTGTTTTTTTTTTTTTTTTTTTTTTTGCACGTGCAGCTCTGGGAACCTAGTCCTGAACCCGAGTGCTCCTACTCTCTATGTCAAATCCCGACAAAAGTTGCTCAACTTTCTGCCATCGTACAGCTCCTACTTTACGCAATTTTTGGCCGGGTTCTGGCGACATTTGAGCACTTTAATTTCATGTTTTCATCAATTGTTCACATGATTTCTCAAGATCAGATTGCTTATCTCTCCCTGTTCCCTGTTCCCATTCCCATTCCCGTTCGCACTCCCAACTTTTCATCCATTTGCTGCTCTGATTCAATTTGTGTGCACCACGTAATTATTGCGCTTTTTGTAGTTGTTGTACCTTTCAGGATTTTTTTTTTTTCGACTATAATAGTTTACTTCCTGGGTTCCATCCACAAAAATCTGTTGCTTAGCCATTTTGACGTGATTTCTGAGTCGTTTCCTGTTGATGTCGCCTCGGAATACCCTCGATCCAGTCTTCCTTTTGTCCGCCTCTTTGGGGACTTGTCTGTTAGTACTTTTGCGATTGACATGCTTTTTGCTTTACTGAACTTTGCTACTCGTTTCGGCGGAAGTTACCCAGAAGGGTTCTTCACTTCCGCACATTGGATGCATATTTTTCAAAAGGAAATTTACATAATTTGTGCGCCAAAAATACAAATATCATAACAATTTCAATTTATATCAATAAACTGATATTTTGCGCGCCAAAAATCGAAGAATGAGAATTATAAAAAATTAAAAATGCAAATGGGCTCAAGTAGTAAGTAATTATTTCAAGGCAAGGGAAAGAAAATTTGAACCATATCCTGTTGAAAATTTATTGATTTTTTTACGACTAAGTCTTAAATGTATCTTAAAGGACAATAATATAAAAATTATTAAAATGAATATTTGATATATATTATTATTCAGTTTCCAATATACTAAGCAAGAAATATCACTGGTCTTACTCAAAATATAATACATATCGATAGCAGAGATTATTGATCGAAATTTGATTAAATTTAACCTTTGGAACTCAAGCAATGCCATATTATAATAGATATTTAATATATGTAACATCATGATCGATTTCGAAATCTTAACAAGATCGCTAACTCTTTGATAGAAAAAGTTAAGAGAATTTCACACAATCTGTTGCTATGGTTTTTAAATTTTTACTTAAAACTAAAATAAATACTGGAATTTCTTGTACAACTGAGATATATTTAGGCATGTGAAGAGGACTTTAAAAACAAAAGTAAAATTATACAAGATTCTTATCAAAAAAATCTACATACAGTATAACACGTAGAGTACAACCATAAAATGGTTTGTGCCAAGCCATAAAAAGAATACAAAACGTTCACCTAATGACATTTCGGGACTTTCCCATCAAAAGTCTGGCGCGATTCATAATGATGAGCGAGGAAGAAGAAGAACCTAAGGCAACAGCCGGCGTTGTTCAGAGCTGCTCAATGAACGGTAGCAACTTTTGGGCCATAAACAGAATACAATACAATTGAATAGTTATATGAAAATTTTTCCACACACTCGAGCCATGCAAATGATGAAAATTTCCCAAATATTTGTATTTAACCCTTTCGGTAGTTTCGGACGAAGTGTCATTAGGAATGTGGCGTCGCCGTCAGACGCCTGACAACAATGTCATAGTTGTAGTTGTACTGATTTGCTACCTGTTTATATGATGTCTAACCCTTTAGGCTCAGTGCAAATAATGGCGATTCATAAAAATACATACGGCGAAAGTGCCAATGACGCCCATAAAAATCGATATGCCTCGAGTCCTTGCTACCTGATGTCCATTCTTGGCATTCTTCGAAGACAAAAAGGTGCTAACTACATTTTTTCTACATCATCATTAGCCTTAGCTCTGGAAAGGCGACCTCCTACCTAACGTGACACCTACTTAACCCTTTCGCTTTCCTTTTTTTTTTGCCACCGTCTCCAACCTGCAATCCTTGAGGAATTTCGTTAAAAAGTCATATGCATATGCGTATTTCGCGGAATGAATTTTATTTGATTTTTTATTAGCCCGACCTTGAATGGAGTGAACATATGTAAGGCCTACCTGTAACTGTATCTATATTTTACCTGTGCGATATCCGCGACTGCTGTTTAAATTCTTGTGGTGGATTTAGCGTTAATCCGCGGGGATTAGCGGGATTAGCAACTCAGCGGCGTTACGAGTTTTCATTAAGTAATGGAACTGTACTTGAACTTGAATGAATATCGTTGTTGAGTTTTTCCTGCAAATTTCCCTAATGCAAACTGAAGTGCAAATGAAGCAAAAGTATTTTGAATTTTGTAATTATTGATGTGGAATTGTGAGAAAGTTTTATACTGAAAGCAGCTGCAATTAAACTGACGCAGCATCAACTCATTTCATATTCATGAGTTCCCACGACAAACCCCACTGACCGATGGTCAAAAAGAGGAATTCGAAAAATTGATATGTCATCGTCATCTGGTTTAGTAGAGCATCATAATCAACAGTGCAGTGGGATGGTAGCTAATGAAACATCGTTATAGACATAACATCACACACGCAAATGCATTCCCATGCAGTACACCTGAAGTGCTAGTGACGAACCACTGTGGTGCTAGTACCAATGGTGGTGGGTGGTTAAAACACATGCTCAGTCAAACCAAATGAGCTGCAACAACCCTCAGCATCAGCAGGAGTAACAACTCGGAGGGGTTGCTATTCTAATTAGACCCTTAGACCTTTTGGACCCTTTAGACAATTGCTTGTGATATCATGTCAGAGCATTTTATTGATCAAGTTACGCATCCGTAATATGAATCGAAATATAATTGCTCTTTTTAAGTGTCTTGTCATATATCAACACAATGTTCACATTCACATTTCCATTCTCATTCTCAATTCCCATTCCCATTCCCATTTGCATTTTACATTTGCGTGTCCCGTTTTCCCACGTAGTCTCTGCGGATTTTGACAACCCCTCGGACATCGAAGATCGGAGATCGGATCGCGTTAGGCGTTCAATTTTAAATCGCACCAGACTTACGGGATCTTGCTTAACATTATTAAGTACAATATATTTTTCGCTTGAATTCTATAATAAGTGCTTACTTAAGACATAGAATACGGTTGATCCTTTTGTTGAGTTTTTGCCTCTGCGAAAAGCTTGCTTTAAATTATTTGCCCTTGGCTGATCTTGATCTTAGTCCTGGTACGCTTTAATCTGCTTAAGCGGCACACGATTAGGTTGCTGCCACAGCCTCTGCCCCTTACTCTTGCCACAGCCTCTGTGTCGGCCCCTTGCCTCATACTCCTAGTCTGGTTGATTAAGTTAAGCGTGGAGCGATTAAACTGATGCCACTTGAACTTAAATTGAGCTGCGACTTACTAAAAAGGCAGTCGATAAGCTGGCCTAGTTAGGATAAGAGAGTGGATGGGGAGAGGGTTGGGGCAGATAAGTGTTGTCCAATCAATCAAGGAGTCTTCTACAAATAAAACGTTTGCGTCATACATGTTTCGTTTTTCTCAATAGATGAATGAATTACAATTACAATAAAAGCACCCGTGGTGGAAGCAACAATTACAACAACCCTTGCACTCCGTGGTGCGGTGGTGGTACTGCTGTGATACAAAGGACAAAATGTACCCACAGGTACTTCACACAAATCACAAAGCGGCAACAATGGCCAGCGCCATAAATGTTCTAAGGATGTGTCTCTTCTCATATTAACAACTGTCGCTAAAACAGAGAGAGAGAAAGAGAGAGAGAGCGTGCAGGCAGGTAGTCAACTTCTCTCAACGGAAAAAGACCATAAAACCCCACAGGCATAAAGTTGAGAATGAGCTCTCAATGAATATTTTCGCAATGGCAGCCCGAAGGATCAAAAATCGCTGTCCGTGCTGAGCCCGAAGCGCATCTCTCGCTCGCGTTAGAGCGCAGCGAGTGCGAGTGAGCCGGCAATAGCGGTGCAACCCTCTCACAACCGTAACGACCAATGAACGCAGCCCGTCAGCTACCTAGGGGTGATCGACTGTATGTTGAATGAGCACACAGGATTTACGGTGAGCGTAAGGACTATTAAAACAGGAGCTGGGTGGTGAGTAGACAACACAATCAATCGTGATCTCAGCGAGTCCACTTCGCTCGTCCTCGTCCTCAACCACGTCGTGTAGTGTAGTGAAGCAACTCAAACCAACTCGAACTCAAACTCAAACTGAATACAAACTCAAAAGCAATTGATTGAAATTGCAGTGTTGTGTCACAAAAAAAAAACAAATATATACAAAATTCTCAACAAATTGTGCCTTTAAAAATCGCCAAAATTACGCCCCACATCGGTATGCAATCGTCGGAGGGTTCACCAGATATGATGGATCAAAAGTACAACAGCGTGCGATTGTCGCCAGCGCAATCAAGTAAGTATTGATGACTATTCAACTGAAGATTCATAGTTGCTCCTTGGATTTTTCTCAAAATCAATAAACTAACAATTTTTTTTTCCTCTCTGCCTTTTCCAGGTCGCATTTTGTACCATGTGCCGTGCAAGGTTTGCCGGGATCATAGTTCCGGCAAGCATTACGGCATCTATGCCTGTGATGGCTGTGCGGGATTCTTCAAGCGAAGCATTCGTCGTTCCCGGCAGTATGTGTGCAAGTCCCAGAAACAAGGACTCTGCGTTGTGGATAAGACACATCGGAATCAGTGTCGTGCCTGTCGGCTGCGCAAGTGTTTTGATGTCGGCATGAACAAGGATGCAGTGCAGCATGAGCGTGGACCACGCAACTCCACGCTGCGTCGTCACATGGCCATGTACAAGGATGCCATGATGGGTGCCGCCGAGATGCCACAGATACCACCAGAGATCCTGATGAATACAGCCGCTCTCACGGGATTCCCTGGATTGCCAATGCCCATTCCCGGCGTGCAACGTAATCACCATCATGCCGCCTTGAGTGCCGCCTTCCAGCCACCACCGCCTGCCGCTGTGCTGGATCTGTCCCTGCCCCGAGTGCCACATCATCCAGTGCACCAGGGTCACCATGGCTTCTTCTCACCCACCGCCGCCTATATGAATGCCTTGGCCACTCGGGCACTGCCGCCAACGCCGCCATTGATGGACGCCGTGCACATCAAGGAAACTGCCGCGGATCTTCTCCTCAAGAGTGTCAGCTGGATCAAGAATGTGCGCGCTTTCACCGAGCTGCCAATGCCTGATCAGCTGCTGCTCCTCGAGGAGTCGTGGAAGGAGTTCTTCATTCTGGCCATGGCTCAGTATCTCATGCCCTTGAACTTTGCCCAGCTGCTGTTCATCTACGAATCGGAGAATGCCAATCGTGAGATTGTGACCATTGTTGCCCGTGAGGTGCACGCTTTCCAGGATGTCCTCAATCAGCTCTGTCATCTGAACATCGACAGCACGGAATACGAGTGTCTGCGTGCCATCTCACTCTTCCGCAAATCGCCGCCAGCTGCCAGCTCCACTGAGGATCTGGCCAACAGTTCCATCCTGACCGGCAGTGGCAGTCCCAACTCGAGTGCCTCGGCTGAATCTCGTGGTCTGCTGGAGTCCAGCAAGGTGGCAACCATGCACAATGATGCTCGGAATGCTCTCCACAATTACATTTCGAGGACACATCCAAATCAACCCTTGCGCTTCCAGACGCTGCTCGGCGTCGTCTCCCTGATGCACAAGGTGTCCAGCTTCACCATCGAGGAGCTGTTCTTTCGCAAAACCATTGGAGGTATTACCATCGTTCGTCTTATTTCCGACATTTACAGTCAGCGTAAGATCTAAGTCGGAATCGGAGTCGGATTCGGAGTCGGATTCGGAGTCGGAGTCGGAAATTTGCCGTCGGCAATTTCGCATCCGTGCACTTGAAGTGCCTTCGTAGTGCTGGAAACTGTGATATCTGAAATTGGAGTTGCAAACGGAACCAACTAACTGCCTGAGACAGTGACAGTGAAAAAGATATAGAAATATGAAAATGGATGAAGAAAATTGGACAATATTCAACAGTGAACTGCTGCAGAAAGCTTACAAATCTCTCGGAGTTGAGCCTTAAAAATGTACTTATTCGTTATACGTAATCTATCCACAACGTGATTCAAATTGCATTCAGAAAAGTTGAAACTTTTTGTTGCACTCATACTTAGAATTAGTGACTTACTTTATAAACTCATATATATATGTTTAATGAAATTAGCATAAAAACAAAAACATTCAAATATATCATACAAGCTATATAAAACCTTAACTATTTTCGTATTAATTTATTTTTTGGGTTAATGATAACTTATTCTTAAAACATCTTAGTTTCAGATTTTTTACTCTTTTTGCTTCAAAGAAAATTTCTTTATTTTTCAGTTTATTTTCGACTGAGAAATTTAAGTTCGCTTTTTTTTTTTGAGATAACTACTTAAATTTTTTCAGCTCGTTATTTTTTGAGATAACTAATTCAAATTTTAAAAAATTCAGGAACTGCATCAAGATTTTTTTGTGGACTCAGATATACGGATATGTATATATATATATATACTTCATCTTGAACTGTCTAAAAGTTGCATACAACAGTATACACATAATATCTCAACCTTTAGGTCGGAGTTTTTTAAAATCACATTTTTGAATTGAAGACTTTATTTTGAACTTAACATTAATTCTTACTTTTTAAGTCGATATTTCAGTTATATATCTGCCTTTTTCAAGTAATTTTTTGTTTATATTAAAAGTGAATACTATAAAGCTATGCAAATCCTGTAGACATTTTTAAATTTTGTTTTGCGTCCGTTAATCACCCGATTTTATCATTATATTTCTGTGGTATTGGAAAAGACTGGTAAAAAGCGGAGTTCATTCTAAATATCAACTCCACAGATAGATGGAAAATAGGAAAATTACTATTAAAACTAGTAAAACTGCCTTAATTTTTTAACTGATATTAAATATCAGTTAACCTTATCGTTGACCTTCTTTGGCGCCTTTAATTTGTTGTAGACCAACCACAGTGGCTGTCCGGACAAATCGCGCAATGCATTATGCAAATCCAGGAACAAAAGATGCTGAATTTGGCATTGGAATCCGACAAATTAGCATAGTTTTTCCACATGAGTTAAACCAAAGTCGGGATTAATTTGGTTTGGTATGGCAGTAGGGAATTGAGTTTTGGGTTTGAAATGGCCGCTCCAGTTCGGTATCAACATATCCGCAGCCAACTCTCATTCTATCCCTTAGTCTAAACAGAATTCAAAAAGTTAAAAAGCAAAAATTCACTTTTGATGACTTTGTCGAACGACGGATCGTTGGATCGTTCCTGTTGTTGTTGTTGTTGTTGGATCGCTGCCCTTGCCGAGAATAGACAATAACAATTGAATCCTTTAACAAAAGCAGCACCCTATTATCCACAATGGCAAATGGATCCGGGTTAGCCAAAAATGAGTTGTACTTCGGGCAAGAAGGCTGAACAAACAACACGAGGAGCAAAAACAGTTGCCAATCTTCGGTTGTTCCTGCTGCAAAATTGTTGAAATTGCGTTGGCCAAAGTAAATAGAATGATGAATGCATCACTAGCTAGATGTGTGAGTGTGTGTGTGTGTGTGTGTGTGTGTGTGTGTGGTGTTTGTGTCTCTCTGACACACATCCATATTGAGTAGAAAACCTACCCTAACCCATAGCACCCATAGCTGAATGCTTGCGGGGATTTAGAATTAAATATGCTTCGTTGCTGCTGCCATTTCGACTTTGGCAAGGTCCACACTTGGAACGGTTCGACTCGACTTGGATGCTGTTCCTCCTCATATTGTTGCTGTTGTTGTTGTTGTCTCTGACGGCACAAAGCGTTTCAACTGCTGTGGTTGTTGTTGCTGCTGCTGCTGCTGCTGTCGGGTTGTTGAGCCCTTTTAAGTCCTAATGGCCCTTTATTATCTGCCTTTAGACTTTTAATAGACTCAGAGGCGACGTTGTTGCTATATGTACGTATGAGTGTATGTGTGTGTGAGTATAGTTGTATGTGTGTGTGTATCTCTCTGCTGCCCTGTGTTGCTTTAATCCTCATCATTCTGTCATCAGTGACGTTTTTCTGCACATTGTTCGCCTTGCCATTGTTTAGGTCTTAATTTGTAATTTTCCTTTTTTATTTTCGCTGTTCGCATTTGCAATAAAATTTTTTCACTTTTTGATTTCTGCGAAATTTTTTGAATTTTTCTTTTATACACATTTTGCATTGGCAATTACTTTAGTTTTTGATTTCTACATTATTTTTTTATGAATTTTGGGAGCAAGCCTATTATTAAGCCTTCAGCTCTTGTTTGATTTTCTGGCTAAGCATTAACACCAAGTCAAGGTTTAACTTGTGGCAGAAGCTTCGGATCATTCCATGTTTAAATCGCCAACCACTTGAGCTATCCACCCACTCAGACAGCATTGGGTCAGTGGGTTTGCTTGTGTTTAAGCCAAGCTCAAAGCCAGAAGAAACTCTTCAGTTCAAGTGGTGTATGCACTTCGTCAGAATCGTGTCTAGAAGCCGTCGGATTTTCAGTAACACTTTTAATTCATAGATTTTCGTTGATTAAGTAATCCGCCGAGCATTCGCCTGATCAATGAAGGGCGACACACACGATTAACGCAATTCGCGTAAGAGATTCAATGCAGATGCCTCAAACTACCTCGAATTGCGAACTGCGGGGCAGGTGTGGAAAGTACACGTATTTCTGCGGTGGCAGGTCTTCAATATCACAAACTTAAACCCTGAAACAGGTCGGGTCCTGTACTCATAGGAGACTCGAGTCCCGTGTCTCGATCTGTCTCTGTGTCTGTGTCTGTGGATCATTGCGTTGGTTAGCGGTTATCCATGCGCAATTACCTAGCGAAAACAAAACTATGAGTATGCAAATAGATTTTAATGGGCTGGATTACCCTTTTGCTAAATGCTCAAATCCTGGCCGGGCGGTCCTGACCAGTTTTTGGCGAGCGGTCGACCAAACCGATCTATTGCTTATTGTTTTCAAATATAATGAGAATGTCTTTAAGCCAAAATATTAAACATCCGTTTGATCCTGGCCAGCAAGCCGCTGCAAATCCGGCTTCCGTTTGCCTCATTCTTGTACCTGAAGTCAGTTGGTCGCTCTAAACTCTGGACTCTAAACTCTGCACTCTGAACGAGGAGAGAGAGAGAGAGAAAACGCCTGAACGCCCAAAAACGAGAAAGTCAAAGCGGACGAGGTCGGAGTTGTTTTTGTAAATTGAGTAGCTCGATTTATCGCCAGATCAATTTTCTATATCTGCCGCACAGATAAGGGAGCAAGAGACAGAGAGAGAGGGAGAGCGAGAAATAGATAATATGCATACTCTTTCTATAAGTATTCTAATTGTTATGTGGCTTATGCTGAGCCCTACCTCTCCTCTATCTGCTATAGGGTAGCTACAGCTCTACAGCTTAACTTACTTTAGTGGGCAAATGGCAGCAGTTTTTCAGCAGAAAATTGTTTTGCATTTTCCACAAATCAGTAGAAAATGGCATGAAGCGGCATTGTATTTAGCGCTTAGCTAAGATAATTTGGCTTTTGGCCAGATCTAATGATGATCATTAGGGAAATGCGTTCAATCAAAGCAGCTGCAAAGTATTAAAAATTCTAAAATCTATAGTTACAGCGACTTTTGACTCAATTAAATGAAGATCGTTCAATCAAAGCAGCAAATAATGAAGATCTATAGATCAGAAGATCATTTGATCGGCTTCCCAAGATATTCCCAAGTGACAATAAGGCGATGACTTATCTTAGCTTTTGGCTAGATCTAACGATGATCATAAGGAAAATGCATTCAATCAAAGCAGCTGCAAATTCTAGAAACTATAGTAACAGCGACTTTTGACTGAATTTAATAAAGATTGTTCAATCAAAGCAGCTGCAAATAATAAAGATCAATAGATCAGAAGATCATTTGATCAGTTTCCCAAGATATTCCCAAGTGACAATAAGCTGACAATTAAAAGCCAGTGAAGCGTCTGCTAATTGAAAGTCCTTGTACTTGCCACATTTTAAAATCCTTGCGTCTTTTATGCTCTTAGGTACTTGATGCCCAAGTCTAAGTCTATCGTAAATCCCAGTTTCTTTTTTTTTATATATATATATATATTGTTACAATCTGCGAACAGGGACAATAGGGTAACAAGGGCAGCTGATGAGTGGACCTCCTGGAGGTGAGAAAAATATTGAGGGCAAATCCACGTTACGATCTTACGATGAACAATGTGCTCCCGGTGGCACTCGAACTCAAGTGCAACTTGCGTTTAACCTCAAGAAAGTTGCAATTGCCCGCATGTTTTTTTTTTTTTTGTTTTTTGCAGCAAATCTTCCTGATCCGTTGTGATGGATTCGCGTGAATTTCTTTTTGGAATATTGACAGGCTAACAAGTGTTATTCGATCGTCGATGTCGAGAATGATTACTTTCTGATGCGCGATCAAAAGCTGTGCAAGGACCACCAGGACGACAGTGCGTTGTGTGTGTTCTCTTTGGGTTAAGTGCTCTGCTTCCTTCAGCTGAGAATAGGGGCAAAGTCTGGGAAACTTTATACAAATCGCTTGCATTTCGATTTGTGCAACTGGAAGTTGAAAAGGAAGTGATGCTGTCTGTAAGGATGCTGCCTCTGGGCAATTGATGTCGTCGCAGCCTAATTGAATTTGTTGCCTTTCACAATTGATGTTGTCTTTACTTTTGCTTTTTTTCGTTATCACAACAATGCCCCGAGGCGTTAAGAGACTACGCAGATAGTTCATTAGGGTAACTCAAAAAAAATAAAAAAAACAGGAACAGAGAGTCAGTCTCATCCTCATCCTCTCTCATTCTCGACCTCGTCCGTTTATAAAATGGCGTCACAGCTGCAAGGGGGGAAACTATAAATTTGATAGGCAAGTACGTGTACTTATGTTGCTGACTGTAAACTATTATTTAAGTCGCTCGTTTAATTAAGCTGTCACACGAAGCTCCCACTCCGGGTGCATTCCCAACTCCAAAATACTGAACTACTCAACTTGTGGGGTTGGAAAAGTTCGAAACTTTTCAACTTCCGGTCAATAAAGCAGGTGGCCATCAGGTGCATGGCGCATCCGTGAATGAATAAAGCCATTACCATAGTACGGAATAAAACACGCAAGCCACATTGAAGTCCTGGGAACTTGGTCCGAGTTGACCGACAATGGTAAAAAGTGAAAAGCCGTCGCGTCATTCAGCCAACAAACTCGAACAAACTCAGCATGCACCACCGTGTTCTGGTCTCACCTTTGGCCGGGAGCGTCATCAACAACATCATCATCAGTAGAGGGCCATATGTCAAAATAACAAGGCTCGCATCCACCCCTGGCCGTAACGGTAATTTAGCCAAAGCCAATGATGAACTAATGCAACCCTGTGCTGCATTCCAAAGCAGCGCGACAATTGATGAGAGTGCAATGCAAATATTGAAAGGTTACATGGAATGGGATTGGAAAGGGGTACGGGAATGGGTACGGGAGTGGGTACGGGAATGGGCAAGGATGCAATAATTTAGAACGAAATTTTTGCAATGAATACACAGTTGCAACACTATAAATGTGTTAAGTTAAAATTATTAATATTTATAAAAAATAATCATTATTATTAAAGAGTAATTTTCTTACTTTAGTTAATATTGATTTTACTTATATTTTATAAGAATTCTTTTTTTTTTTTATTAGGTTAAGCGTTTATATAAAAAGTATTATAATATTTTGTTTATTAAAAATATTATGATATTTATTTATTTTTGTATTCATATTTATTTATCAAATTTAGTTTACTGAATACTGAAACTAATTAATATTATTCAATCATTTTTCTCTCTCCATGTTTATAAATAAACATATATTACATTTAATGTGAAGTAAGTAAATAATGAATAAAAAATATTTTTCCAACACTATTGTTTTTAATTCCAATATAAATTATTTGCATAAAATTAAGTAAAATAATGTATTTTACAAAGGTAAATCGCACATTTCGCCCACTGTGCGGCAATGAGAACTGTAACGGTAACGGGCTTTCCACTTGAGAATGTAACAAATCGACTTTGACAAAGCTCTGGAGCCACAGCACACACGGCGTATGTGAACTGGGCGTGGCTGGCACTTCACCGCCCAAGTGGCCACTTATCACTCATAGAGAGGGAAGCAAATTCGAAGCCGTCGTGTTGTGCGTTGTGCGTTGTGCTTTGCACCACACATTAGTTTTGCATTTGCGCTCCCAGGATATGGAGAGGAGAGGAGTTCTACAGAAAAAAACAAAAGGGTTGCTTTTGGGATATTGGCAAACCAATTTTCGAGAGCTTTTGTTTCGCTGAACGACGCGAGTAAGCCACAAAGGATCAACAATGCTCGAGAATTATTTTGTAGAGCCAGCAAGCGAGCCACTTGGCGATACGGCTTGGATGCGGCTGAGGCTGAGGCTCAAAATTAATTTTCCATAGAGGCAACTTTGTTTCCAACTCTCTCAAGTGGGTATTGGTAATGATCGCTGGCGAGAGATTGGAACTCATAACTGAGAAATGGGATTGGAATTGGTATTGGGTATGGGTTTTGGGTTTGGCGTCTGAAGTGCACCTTTGAGCCAAATAACGACAGCTGTCAACGTGCCACAACAACAAAATCAACTTCAATTTTATGATTATGTACTGCACACACATACTTTATTTTTTTTATCGAAGCCATTTTGTCAAATAAAAGGGATTTAGTGCAATAATCCGCAAATGGGACAAACTGTCGTCGCGTCTCTGCGGCCACGAGTTGCAAGATACTTTCTCTCCCTCTCTCTCTCTTTCTATGAGGCAGGGCGCCTGATCTCTGACATGGCAAATTGACAAAAAGAGCCAGAACAACAGCTGGTTAACTGACTGCTGTTGACAGTTAGAGTTCATCATACAACAGAAAAAACGCTTTCAATTTGAACCAGCAGTGAGATTAGCGAGAATCCTTGCCGCTCTCCGCATCCCCTCGAATCTGAGCACAATTTAAGCGCT
The DNA here is from genome assembly GCA_951394115.2 of Drosophila phalerata. Lineage (NCBI taxonomy): Eukaryota > Metazoa > Arthropoda > Insecta > Diptera > Drosophilidae > Drosophila > Drosophila phalerata. Next base: position 30,437,777 of record OX596005.2, read on the forward strand.
TACATGGGAACTAATTTCTGAAGTGCCCTTGAACACTTCATAAAATACATTCACATTCACGTTCATGTATTTGCATCATTTTGTGGCAAGCGACGTGACAGCCCGCTGTGGGGATTATCATTTGGGCAAACATGGCGACAGTCAAATGGAACTTCAACCAAATCTCTGAGCGAGTATCTAACGGATCGCGTTAGGTGGCACTGACTTGCCGTGGCTTGTCAGCTTCATGTGGGCTGCCTCAACTGCCTCTGGATGTTGCCACGGGGTGGCAATCAAATGTAAACAAGGATGCGCCGGCTGCGCGTGCTGCGACCGAGTTGAATTGAGTTCACTTGCGATGAATTGAGTTGAGCTGCTTAAAAAATAGCTATGACCCGTCAGTGTTTACCATACGGATCACACTCGAGAGCCGTTGACAAAACTGTTAAGCTCACGCAACCAATTGTCCTTTGACTATACTATACAGACAGCATAGATGCCCTATATCACTTCAAAAAAAAGTTGAGACTCACATAATTAAAACTCAGACTAAATTTTTTAGCCCAGAAAATATAACATTATAATTTCAATTCATTAGATTGAGAGCTTTAAATTTAAATTTTGGAAAACAACTTTGGAGCAAATTTGTAAAATTCATTTTGTCACATTTCAATAAATAAATATTATGAAAAATAGCTTAGAAAATTAAACAGAAATATTTGAAACTCATTTAGTTTTTGGTATATTTTAAGTATTCCAGACAAAAATAAAACAATCATATATAATAATAATATAAATATAATTTTCTAAATTAAGAAAATGTCAAATAATCCTTAAAATTTATTATCTACGTAAAATTAAACTGGAGTATTTAAAAAAAAAAAACTTTTCGCATTTTCGAACTGAAAAACAAGTTTTTCTATTTATTGAGAATCTTCTTTATTTTCATAGATAAATGATGTGTGTGTAGTGCACACAGCAGTTGTCTAAACGGAGTTCAAAGTGCGCTCTGTGCGTTGGCTCGTTTAATTTTAATGAGTGACAGTCTGACTGACTGTCTGACTGACCCGACGCAACTGTTTCAGCTTTAGACTGGTTCAGTTTTTAAGGGTGTCTCTTCGCACTCTTCCACCAGCGGGAGGGATGGAGTGGAGAGGGAAAACGATTTGGTTTGCACCCCGCGCGATTTGAATGCTGCTATGTAAATTGTCACATTATTGTCATAATTCTCAGGCTTGGGAAATGGGAAAACCCATCAACATGAAAATACTTATGACATAATTTGTGCTTTGTTGTGGTTAATTGCCAGTTTGCTATTTATGGGGCGTGAGATTAACGTTGAGCCAACAATGACATCAACTGCCTTAAGCACTTATCCATACTATACACGTAGAAGAGGTTTGACCAAACGAAAGGTATTTCATAATTATATTTAATTATAATTATATTTCATTTTAAAATAAATATATTAGGATAACAAATTAGTGGCTCCTCAAAATGATGTTTGTCCTTATAGTTTCTTTTCATATTTTACTCTTGTCTTTTTTCATACATTCCCCTTTACGCATTTTAGAAAACTTTAAAATGTTATAAATTTGTGAATTTCTAACCGATTTTTATGCGGTATACCATTATGGACATAATTTGGCCTCTATTATGTTTCTGCATTAAAGTCGGAACACTAAAATTTTCCTATCTCTATCAATTTTTTTCATCTATCATTCTTACTTATTGTCCCTTTTTCGAAAACTTTTATTCAAATAAATATTATATTTTTCTATTATTTGAATTGTCTCCCCCACATTTGATAACTAAAATTCAATGTATATTTGCAGTAATATCTAGAAAGCTTCTTGACTGCAGTTACGAAAACATTTTCCAATGTTTTCTCAGAGATATCAAACAACTACGTAGCCAATTAACTTAAATTCAATGAACTGTAAAATCGCGCAATGCGAAAACCCCTGTTGGAACTTAAACTCTGGTAGCATATCATCTTAACAGGTATGTTAAAGATCTCTTTGGTGTCTGCTCGAAAACCCGAAATAATTGAAACCAATTAGTTTCGAAAAACCTTTTAATTGTGTTTTCAATGCCCGTCGAAGCATGTGTAAATATTTTCATAGAGAGAGAAAAACGAGCAGGACAATGCAAAGAATGAAATGAAACAGGCAACATGTGAGAACATGGCAATGACCAAAATAATCCAGCTCATAAAAGGAAAAATGCAATGCATTTTCTTACGAAAAACGTGTAAGATATTGCCAAATAATTGCAGGCGGCTTGAGGAACGAAAAGAAAAGCGAGGCACAAAGACAAAAAATCAACCACAGACTTTTGTCTACACACTGTACATAAGTGTGGACAATAGAAAATGGAAAACTCTGTCCATAGTTAAGTTGTTGCTGTTGCCAACTGTCGATAGGCTGTCAAAACTGAGTCCTGAAGCTGGCTACTGTTGCGCAGGCGCAGGAAATATTAACGGCATTTTAACAGAGTCCGTAACATCCATTATATCCGAATAAGAAGGCATTCTTTGTTGATTTATTTACTTTTTGATTTTACGTCGACTGCAGTTAATTGGCCCAGTTTGTTGTCAGTCAGGCTAAGGCTAAGGCGAAGGCTGTGCAAACAAATTTACATCACGACTCAAGATTGCGACATTCTCATGTAATCAGGATGTGATTAGCTACAGTTGGCATTAAAATAAATCTCTGGGAAATCTCTCTCCCTCTCTCAGAGATTTCTGCCTTTTTTAAGACCTTGCCATATAAGCAGCACCTTTGCTCCAAATTCCATTGCCATAATTAGTTACAATTTGCTGTTGGGCACACCAAAAAAAACTTTGTTTTTTTACAATACAATCGAATTTTAATTTGATTTGCTTTGATTGGGATTTGGATGTGGATTTCAAAATGTTTCGCTAATGCCACTTTAAATGAAATCAATAAACAGCAGCTCCGCTCAGCATGCTAATTATGATTGGCATATCATTACCGCAAATAGACCGTCTCAGCGTGGCTCAAATGAAACTACCGCAACTGGCCAACAACAAGTGGCTAACCGGCTAATTAACCAGCTCGCACTGCCAGTTGAAGTCGCCGCCGGGCACTCTAATCACCTGTGAAAAAGGCTGAAAAGTGGCTGAAAAATACCTCTAAAAATGGCTGAAAGGCTGACAGTTAGAAGCTTGCGTTAAAGATCACTCGAAACTAAATTTTGAATAATAAAGTTTTGAATAATTAAATTTATTAAAACTAAATATTAATTTTCGAAAACTTTTTAATAAGTTTTCTAATAAGAAAAGTGTATCAATAAATTTATATGTATATGTGATTAGATTCACTCGAACTTAAATTTTGAATAACATAGTTTTAAATATATAAATCTTATTAAAATGAAATATTAATTTTCCAAAAACTTTTTAATTAGTTTTTTTTAAGGAAATTGTTTTAATAAATATTAGGTTTCCTATAAATAATAAATATTTAACCAGTGGGATTAGTTAGATTACATTTGTGTTGAATTCTAATTTTTATTTTTTATTCATAAGTTGATGAATGATAATATTAATTTCAAAATTTGCGGAACTACATATATTTTAAATTTTTTCTATAAAAATTAAAAATATTATTGTATTATTCTGAAATAAAAGTGACGGAATAAGAGTTTTTTAATAAATACTTGAGTTATGATCCATAATATTGAATTTATTTATAACAACGATCAATAAATTAGTGATGTTGTCATGTCATGGGGGCGAAACTTGGAATTGATTCAAGTGTCTTACCAATCTGTTTGTCTTTTCTAGAGTTCACTCAAAAGAAACGAAATAAACACTTGAATTGAGGCTCAAAAAATGAATTGAATAATAAGCCAGATCAATGGATTGATGACGTTGATAAATTGTCATGTCATGGGAGCGGAACTGGCGCTGGAACTTGAAACTTGGAACTGGTTCAAGTGTTCGTCTGTCTGTTTGTCTTTTCTTTCGCTTTATTTTTGTTATTATTATTATTGTTGTTACTGGCTGTCAAATTCTTGCACTTTGACTTGTAACAATGATTGCAGCAGGTCCGGTATACACATATACATATACAAATAAGACACACTCACACTCATACACGAATATAATAATAGCCAAGACCAAACCCACAATGGTGTACAATTACCCGCATTTATTGGCCATTTGTCGCCGTTGTTACAGTTTGTTGTTGTTGTTGTTGTTGGTGTTGCAATTAATAGTTCACTTGTTGTGGCATGTCACACAGCAACAATTCCGCTGACATTGAAATTGTGATTATATTCAACAAGACATGAAAATTATAATATGATTTTAATCGAATTTTGTCAGCTTGCTTAATTAATGTGTAATTTGGCTTAAATTAATGATTCACTTGGCCAATGCAGCACATACAAATTCGCAGTTGACCTTCTTGCTGACGAACTTTTATATTTTTGGCCTACAAAATAGTCATGTCATGCAAGCAGTTAGTTATAAATAACTAAATTGTAATAGATTCACAAATTGAGACAAACATCTATATGATCTACTAATTACAGCCAACTACTTAAAAGTAGTTACCACTTAAATTGAACAAGGGTTCTAGTCTGATATCGGCTTGATCTGCATATCGAGGGGTTCAATGCACGTGTCCAGCCTCTCAAGGTTGCCAATTTGGGGCTGTCAAACAACTTTCGAAATTGCAAGCGCAGACTGTGTGTGGACAACAGTCAACAGTCAAGGCCAAGAGGATAATTTGCCTGAAGATGCTGCCCACAGATTTAACTGTCAAGTCAACAACACACTTCCAGTTTTCCGTTGCAATTTTAAACCACTTGTTTTCCCCGCTTCAGTTCCAGTTGGAATTGCCGTTTTTTTTTTTTTTTTTTTTGATGCGGAAGTCTGCAGTGCAAAAAACCGCTACGCATGCGCCAGAAACCCGTTTAGAGCCAGGCCCAGTCACACACGCACTTGGCTCAAACGCAGCTCCAACAGGCTGACGTTATTGACCTTGATATTGTCACAGTGAGTGTGTATTAGACTTGTTGGGAGGGGGGGGGGGAGGGTAAGGGGCTGTAAACTGGTCCAGTGACACTAAAAGCCACGTTGCGGCAATTGCGTCGAGTCTTAGCCGGCAGACAAAAAGAAAAGTTAAATGCATTTAGCAATGAAATTTGAATCGAAATGAAATGGAAACCCAGTTCTATCCAAAAATTACTGACAGATGCGCAATTAGCGCATTCATTCCCTATAAATGTGTAATTATTTAGCTTCTCTCTCGAATTACAAATGATTGAAAACTGTCTGACTTTTGAGGAAATCGCGGACGGGTCATTCATGAGTCATGTCAGTGTTGGCTATCGAATCACCATCTCTGTGAATCCTGTGAATCTCTGGGGCTTATCCCTGCGAAACTCACTCTCTTTCTTTCTCCGTCTCTACTCCCATGTTTCTCTATAGAGAGCATATCGTGTTTCTCAACAAGTTTAGCGAGTTTCAGTTTGACTTCTGGGCGATCATTCGACGCTGATAAGCGTTTAGCATTCAATTTGAGTTGAGGAAAAATGCCCAACATACTTGTATACGAGTATAAAGAATAGATTGTTAACCTTCCCAAAGTGAATGAAAATGAATGTGCAGACAATGGCAAAAGAGTCGACATCAACTTTCAGTTGACTCGCTCGATTTTTCCAAACGCTCGACTGCATCTTAAATTACAAATAATCGCAATTGTCTACTACTCTCCGTGTCAGTCTCTCTGTCTGTTTGTCTGTCTCCCTTCGGTTCGAGTAGTCATATAGGGTGGTCGATGTGGCAGCAGCTGAAATAATTGAGAGACAACGCAAAATTAAGAGAGATGATATGAGTACTGAGTTTGTTGTTCGTTTTGCATGCAATTTGTATATAAAAATGGTCTGTTCAACCCCTCAACCCCTCAACCACGCAACCCTCATTATCATTGTGATTAACTCGCCAGAAGTGAAAGCATCAAAATAAAAGCCTTTAAAAAACAACAACGAGGCCAAATCCAAATCTAGTAAGAACTATCTAGACGAGAGTTCATGACTACGAGATACTCTGCAAACAGGACCCTAGAAATCCTATTCTCGAAATTAAAAAATTCTATATATTTGTGTATTTTCCTAAAACATGCGTTTTTTTTTTTCTTAAATAAATATACTTTTGCAATAAAACAAAGATACTTAATTTTATATTAAAGTAAATAAAGTAAAATACGCAGAATATTTGAAAACAAACTTAAATTTTTTTTCTTTCATTATTATGCTGTTTGAAACCAAAAAATTTTAATTGTAATTAAGATTCTGTAAATCAAATTTATTTAAACATAAAACTTAGCTTTGCACAAACATTTTTTTTTTTTCAAGAAATTATTAGATTAAAGTTTTTTAATTTGCAAAAAATCTAGAACATTTTTATTTTGTCTTTCTATTTTGATATACATACTTTATAGAATCAGAGACGTAATTTTTGGAGTGTGTACACAAAACCAATATACCCTTCTAGTTTATATCCATTATCAATGTGCCTGGGGTATTAAAATCGAGATGAGGTCTCGTTGCCATTGCGATTGCCTTTGGTATTGCCCAGGGTGCCAGTATCGTCACATCAGCATCAGGCAAACGCCTCGAAATCAAAAAGGCAGCTCAAGGAACTTTTGCAATAGTTTTGATCAGACCGAGAAGGAGGAGGGGAGGAACTGAGCAGATCTGGGCAAACAACCCTCCCAATTACAAATACATGCACACATATATAGATGTATGCTAGTTATATGTATGTATGTGTGTACTTTTGTTGCACCCTCAAGCTAATCCAAATGAACAGAGACGCCGTTTCTGGCCTTCATCAACGCCATTTGCTGTTGCTGCTCCTCGTTGTTGTTGTTGTTGCTGTAGTTGTTTGTCAACTGATTTAATTTCCTGAACTGCTGCTGCTCTTGCCACTTCTATCCCCTTTGGCCGCCCCGCTGTGAGAGGGCGTGTACTGTTTCTGGTGTTTCTGGTCACACTAATGACAATAACAACGACACGAGACGATGGCGACTTGCAAAAGCCAAGTCCTAAACGTAATGCTGTAAATAATAAAAATGTTTCCATGAGTACTTGTAAATTTGTCGACCACATGCGGTTGCTTTAGTGTCAGTCAAATGGTTTTCCATTGCTCATTGCTCATTAAAAAATATGGAAAATCGTTTAGATCTCTTGCAATTAACACCAACTTATATCCACATACACGTGTCGCCACACACACACACACAGAGACCTCAATTCGAGGCACTCAAATGCCGTTGGCCATAAATTATGCAAATGCGAAAATGTAAGCCATGTATGTGATGTTGTTGTTGATGTTGATGCTGATGGTGATGGTAATGGTGATAGTGATGGCGTGGGTGGGCGCTCCAAATGCACCCAATAACAACAACAACAGCAACAATAACCACTGCAAGCAGCTGTTGGCCATAAAGCAACTCAAACAATGCCTTTTACTGACGGCATTTCAAACACAATAAATTATTGAAGCCAAGCGCAAAGTCAACAAGTCAAAGACATTACGCTAACAATAACAACAACAGCAACATATTTTATTAACTGTTCTGTTTGAAGCTGTTGCCAACCGCTGACCACACCACAGAATAGCTCGTGATATAAATCAGCATTTGAGATTGTTAATGCCTATTTATAAAGCTTACTTAGACGCTAAATGCGAGTATGCAACTTTAACTACAACAGCAACTACAACAGCAACTACAACTACAACTTGAACTACAACAACAACTACAATAATGAACAACACCCGCGCTTGTTGCAACTTATCGCAAATTTCTTAATCTTAAGCCGACTTATAATTTATTTATTTATTTATTAATGCACGACTAAAAGCAGTCGGCAAAGAAAAAATTATTAGATATAAAAATTAAGTTTACAATTTAAAATAAAATTAATATTAAATATAAATATAAGAAATATACTGTAAAGAAAAAATTAAAATTAGAATTATATCTGGGGTAAGCAAAAATTAATAATTTAAAATGATCCAACATTTGTTGCAAGGATTGGGAAAACCCAGAAAAACCCAATCAGATCAATAAATATTAGTGTTGTTGTTAGTGATTGATTGGTTTTAAAAATAATATAACATGTTATTAGTATTAGTAAGGTTAGGAATTTAACGATTTAAAATATTGGAAAAGTACGGATTTTAGGGAAGGGATAGGGAGAGAGAGTTCTGAGTAGAAAACGTGAAAGAGGCTATTATAATAAGAGCATAAAACCCGGAACGAACCGTGGGAAGCGTAATCAGTTGTGCATGTAGGTAAAAATAAAGGCCTGTAATTCCTAGTAGACCTGCGGGGGACCGAAAATCTGAGGCGGCCCAAAAGGGGACTAGAATCAATGTCGCCATTAATTAATTTGTGAAGAAAAACCACATTAAGAGTTTTCCTACGATTAATTAAAGACGGAAGGTCAATAAGACGAAGCCTATGGGAGTACGGTGGTAAACGCCGGTTGGGATCCCAGTTAAAACCACGTAAGGCGAAAAGCAAGAATTGCTTTTGAACTGATTCAATTCGATTCTGATTTATTTGATACTGTGGGCACCAAATGCACGAACAGTATTCAAGGATGGGACGGACTAAAGAGACGTAAAGGAGTTTAGTGGTGAAAGGATCATTGAATTCTTTCGACCAACGTTTAATGAAACCAAGTACTCCTTTGGCATCATTAACTATAGTGGAGATGTGCAAATTGAAGCATAATTTGCAGTCAAATAAAACTCCAAGATCCTTTACAGTTTTTATACGTTGCAAAGGGATATTGTCAATCGTATAAGAACCTAAGTAGGGCCTAGAACGACTAAATGTCATAAACATACACTTCGAACAATTGAGATGCAACTTATTGGCCGAACACCATAGTTGCATAGTGTTCAAATCATCTTGCAGACGATTGTGAAACAGGGGATCAGTGTATGAAAAAATAAGCTTAACATCATCTGCATACATTAAAATATAAGAATGGGACAGAATAGTGGGTAGATCGTTAATGAACAGTGTAAAAAATAAAGGTCCTAAGTGACTACCTTGAGGTACACCAGAAGTTACACGAACCGAACTCGAAATGGTTGACCTAAGAAGCACTTTTTGGGTTCTACCTTTTAAATAAGTGGAAACCCAACGTATAAAGGCGGGAGGGAAACCTATGCAGTTAAGTTTGTAAAGTAAGAGGTCATGGTTCACAGAGTCAAAGGCTTTACTGAAGTCAGTGTAGATGACATCAGTTTGCTTTTTCTCTGAAAATGCATCATTTACCAGGGAGGTAAATTCAAGCAAGTTGGTCGTAGTAGACCGACCCTTAATAAAGCCGTGTTGTGCAGGGGAAATTATCGATTTACAGAGATGCTGCAAAGAAGAAACAAGGATTTTTTCAAATAATTTAGGAATGGCTGATAGCTTTGCAATGCCTCTGTAATTAGAAATATCAGACTTACCGCCTTTTTTGTGGAGGGGAATGATATAAGAATCTTTCCAAAGATATGGAAAAATTGAAGTTTCAAGGGATAGATTAAAAAGCTTATGCAACGGAGCAGCTAAAGAAGAACAGCATTCCTTAAGTAGACAACTAGGAATGTTGTCTGGCCCAGGAACGAAAGAAGATTTTAAAGAGCTAATAGAAGAGATTACATTGTTATAGGAAATAGAGGGTGCAAACATAGTGTTAGATTGAAAAATAGAATAAGGATAAGTTGAGTTGGAAGTGGAGATTGGAGAGTAGGTGGATTGAAAAAAGTTAGCAAATAGTTCAGCGGCTGCAGAGTCGTTGCCAGCAATATCTGTCCCAAGAAAAAAAGAGGAAGGTAAACTGGAGGATTTACGCTTCAAGTTAACAAATTTATAAAATTGTTTAGGGTCACGGGAAAACTGTCTTTTGCAACGAGTTAGATAGTTCTCGTAGCATATCGAGTTTAAATTGGCAAAGTCCGACTTGGCCACTGTATACTTAGACCAGTCGAGACTTGAACCTGACTTCTTATATTTTTTAAAATATTTAGATTTAATATTTTTTAAATAAGAAAGTCTAGGTGTAAACCAAGGAGGCTTTATAGAACCAGACGATGGAATATAATTTGGAATGCACACATCTAAGAGTGCATTTAGGGTCTCATAGAAAGAACTAAGAGCATTATCGATGTCAGTCGCTTTTTCTAAAAAGCACCAGTCGGTAGCAAGGATAAGTTCATTAAGCAATGAATAATTTCCCTTGCGAAAACAACGACGAGGTGATTGCTGACATAATAAAGGTTGACTAAAAGGTTTAGAGATTGAGATAGAAATTTCTATAGTAGGATGATGTAAGTCCTCAGGGATACTTAATGGGGATGACCTAGAGACGGCAGTATTTGCGAAGTCATTAATAAAAACTAGATCGAGAATTCGATCATTATGATTTCTTATTGAGTTCATTTGAAACAACGAGAGATCAAGCATGTTATCTAACTGCCGCAGTATTCGTCAATAATTCCAATCGTTCTGCTTTGCTATTATCTATTTAATACTCTAGCAGGAAACCAATAAATATTACTTTGTCATCTTGTTGGACATGTTCTAATAAAAATACAGAATTAATAAGGATGATAATGATAATCATCAATTAATTATAATCAGAACATAGAAGGCAAAATATTAAAAAATGAGTAATTAATATCAATATCACAAATTTCACTAAATAACTTGGATTTAAATAAAATGTTAGATTTTTGATAAACATATAATTCTTAGAACTTTATTTATTAAAAGGAATACTTTACAATTTATTTTGTTTTAAAGTATAATAATTGCTTAAAAAATTAACACTTATATTCCCACATTTTACTTCAAATTTTTGGAGTAGGCATATATATATATATATTTGTATTACTTGACGTAAATTTAAATACGTATTTCTGTATTTATTTTCATATAATTTTTTTATAGTTTTCTAATTCCTAAAAGTTATTTCTAAAATAAAATAATTTTAAAATAATAAGACTAGCGCATAGACTCTTCAGTTTCTTGCCAATATAATGCTTCATAAATTGTATTTGATTGTTTGGCGTTTTGTTTTTGGGTTGGTCATGTGCAATTGATTGTCTGATTTGTTGGCTGTTTGGACTGAATTGGTGGAACAAGTTTTGTTAGCCAAATGAAAAGATTGCCACAACAATTGCATCATGCAACGGGCAGAACATCGCATAGGGATATCAATTGCTTGAGATATGCATTAATTTATGGGACTGCAACACTTTGGGCTTAAGCTGTAAAATGTAAAAATAATTAAAAAATAGTTTAAGCTAAAGCATAGAAAGCAAAAGTAACCGCTAAAAAGCGAAAGAGCACAAAACTGGTAAAACAGCTTGCCGACAGAGCAACAGCAACAGCAACAGCAACAATAACAACAGCAACAACAACAACAGAGTTGACTTACTAGAGCACTTAGCTCAATTCTTGTTATTGTTACTGTTAATAATACCAACACAATTACAGCAACAACATGTTGGCCAGCTACCGCCTAGGCGGGCCGTGAGTTTAGAGCCCAAGCGTCATTCCAAGGTTTTCCCAGCTGGTTGGCAACTATAAAAGCTTGGGCGGCACCAGTGCGGAAGGCAGTTCACTTACAAAACCCATTGCCGTCGGTCTGGCACTCAACTGGTGTCGAATACGATAATATATATTCCCCATAAATTCCTTGTTGACGGACTCAAGAAGCGTAAAGGCTCTCAAATAAATCGCGTGTGATTCTCATTCTCATTCTGATTTTGATTCTGAGTGCAGTTTACGTAGTAGCTTTTCAAGGATAACAACAATAGTTACAAAATGTTTCGCTTTGTGAGTTGTTAAACAAGTGTTATACATTTGTATGTGTGTGTGTGTGTTTAATTAATGATTTTGATCTTCCGTTTTGGTGCAGCTCGCAATAACCATGCTTGCCACATTGGCAGCAGGCCAAAATTATCACCAGGATCCCAAGACGGCGGCCATCATAAGTGAGCAGCGTTATTTGTCTGGGGATGGTAAATTCGGTGCTGCATATACACAAGAGGATGGCATCAACTTCAAAGAGGAAACGGATGCGGATGGCACACGTCATGGCAGCTACAGCTATGTGGATCCCTCGGGAGAGCGTCGCACCGTTTCCTACACGGCAGGCAAAAATGGGTAAGTCACTGCTTAAATATATGATAATTGTATTTATATTAATAATCTGATTTGACAGCTTCCAAGCATCCGGTGATCATTTGCCCGTGGCGCCTCCAGCACCACCACAGCCCGTGCCCACGTCGGGCTATCAGCCACAGTCGCAGTATCAGCCACAATCCTACCAGGCACCAGCACCACAACAGTCCTCATTCCGCAGCAACGATTACGGGGATGATGGCTCCTACGATACTCGCTATAACGATCCCTCTTTCGGCCAGCAGCAACAGTCGTACCATCAGCCAGCTCCTCAGCAACAGTACCGTCCCGCCCCGGCGCCTGTGCAGCCCTCGTATAACCCAGCACCGCAACAGACCTACCATCAGCCCGCCCCTCAACCACAGCCGCAGTATCAGCCACAGCAGCAGCCCAACTATTACACCACAACCACGCCCAATCCTCACCGTTTCTCGCCTCCCGGCAAGCTGTCGTTGAACCGTACGCCCGATGGCTTTACCTACTCCTTCAACAAGGTCTAAGCGCTGGAGAGAGAACTACATAGATTGAGCTTGTTTCTATTGTAATTTAAACTTATCTCTTTCACTCTTTCTATCTCTAACACTCGAACTCTGTCTCACTCTTGCATTTTCTTGAATTTCCATCACTTTTTCACTTTGCTGTTTGTTGTTTTAGTAACTTCATCGAAACTCTTTTGTGATATGTATAAGAAAGAATGAAAATGAAACTGTCTCGTAACTCCTATCTACGATCCTACAGTTTTTGTTTGTAATTTATAATACTCCTCAATGCTGTTTAATCCAATTCTACTCTCTCGTATTGTGAAGCGAAACCAATAAACTTGTAAGTGTGTGCGGTTGAAGACGTTTATCAAATGAAAAATGTACATTGTACAATTTCTACAATTCTTTCGACCACGGGCCACGGGACGTATACGCAATATATATTGTAGCATTACAAATTTGTATAGACATTTAAGCAATATTATACGTACCCTCAAACAAACTATAATATTTCTTTCACTTTTTTCTCTCCTTTTTTTCTCTGTTGCAACAAACAAGTTTTTGTTTTTGCGAGTAATTTAATTTTGAACAGATTTATCTAAACACCTTGCCCGGTAAACGCCCCCATGTACATTGCACAACCAACTTTCAATCTGCCCAAGTGTTGAATATACACTGGCAAACAAGTTTCAGGCTCCAGATCCAGTTCAATTCTTTGCCACAAACAAGGAAAGACACGAAACTGGTTTAAGCCCGTGAACAATTGTGCAAAAATAAAACAAATAGAAAAAAAGAAAACAGAGACAAACTGAATTCCAATGAAAATGAAATCAACTAAGTACCTCCCCCAATCACCGCCCCCATCCAGCAAAAGTGGCCAAAGAACCGGCAAATTGTCGACTGACGTGTGGGTTGAACCGGAAAGTTATACATACATATATGTACGTTCGATCTAATGCTATGAATTCTGCAACAATCCATAAACAATTTTGGATTTGTCACGCTTCAATTGTTTTATTGTAACTTGTTGTTCATTAATTATGCGCTAATATTTGTGAGTTCTCTGCGTGTTTGCTCAATTATCTGCCCCATCGATTTGCCTTGTCGAATTGCAGAACTCCCCCTTCAGACCAACAGGTGTTGTCTACAGCCAAGTTTAAATCGACTTTAACGCTTACTTTTCACTTCTCCTTTGCACATTCTTGGCAACAACTCAAGGGGTTCGGTTTCGGTATCGGTCTCGGAATTGGATTCGGAATTGCTTTCAAGGTCAGTTTTGTTGTGGCTGTGGACTCGTATTGCTGTTGAAATTGTTCAGTCAATTAAGAAAATCAATTTTTGCTTTTGTTTTTGCACCTACTTTAATGTTGTTATTGTAATGGGCGGTGTTGTGGTAATTTCAATTGCTTACTCAATTGCGGATTTTCAATCAAATTTTTGCGAAAGAGGTAAAAGCTCCGTGGCAACTTAGGGATTGAATTAGAAGCCAAAATGAAGAAGAATATGCATCGATATTAATAAATCGTTTTAAAGGAAAATAATTTTTTTTTTAACGATTTTAATAAAGTTTAAATGCAGAATGAATTTAGAGGCCAAAACATGATCAAAATGAAAATCGGATAACTTTTAACAAAGTTGGCAGTTTGACTGGCGCCATCTCTTGTAGGAAGGCTGATTGCGCCATCTATTGTCTGTTAACTACCTATATTAATATTGCGCAGTGCAGTGCGCCTGACAATAGATGGCGCTAGAGAACTGTACAATTTAAATTTATTTTCAAAATGCAATAAATTTTTAAATAAATTAATAATATGATGAAAATTAAAATTTAAAAATTAGACAAAATTAAAATTAACATTTTAATGAAGATGTGAAGTTCGTAAGTCCCCGGGAAGAGAAGATAGGAAATTTAATTCTGAGAAAAAAAAAATTATATAAAAAAATCAAGAAAAATTTTAAAAAAATTATGCAATAATTTAGAAAATTCTAGAAAATCAAAAAAAAAAATCGGAAAAAAGGCACAAAAATAAAATTAACCTCAAGTACAAAATCAAGCCAGATCGGCAAATTTCGCCGGCGCCAAATAAAATCAAACCAGATCGCAAACTTTTTCGGGATGGGCAGCCCTCGAGACGCCGTCCCATAAAACGGTAAAAGCAGAATAAAAACAACGTGCGTTGAAATAACATTGCAAAGCGCAACATTTAAACAATTAATTAAAAAGTCTACAAATGGTAAGCGAAATATACGAGCAAAGGCTTTGGCAAAATTAAAAATTTATTTAATCCAAGAATTGTCGAAATTCTAGTTTTAAAATGATTAAAGTTGGTTTAAACCTGGTTATATATTTTTTAGATTATATTGTCTTTTGCTAAAGCTAGCAGTTTAAATTTAAAATGTATCTATCTATTCGATTGAATATAAATTACTTTTTATGACAAAGATTAAAAACAATAACGTGTAAAATAAAGGGTTCACTATATTTACAGCATTATCATAAAAAAAGTCTATACATTTTACAGTACACAAACTAAAATAGATATTTAAATAAGTACGATTTAGGGACTATATCGTTAGTTAAATCTCCCCCTCAAACATTGATGACCAGGGCTGTTGACCTGTACTTTCTTTTGGGCTTTAAAATGTGCTTGGGTTTCGGGGATCGCTTCAGCTCAATGCCAGGTGGGCGTCTGTGGGGTCGGCTACCCTTGGGAGGGGGCAGTGGGGGATGATCGACGCTGAAGCTATTGTGCAGTGGACCGGGGCCTGATAAATTTGGCGGAAAGGTTTCAAAGTCTTCGATATCGAGGTCAGGTCGCTGTTCTTGCGAATCGGGCTTTAAGAACTTTTGCAATTTGGGATTGTTGATCAACTGCAGTTTGATCGCCTCATCGAGCAGTTTCTGCTGATCTTCTAGAAAAGCCTCGATTTGTTTTTTAGATGCAACACTCTTATAACGTTCATGGTTCTTGGGACGCGTGTGCACCTCGTAATCATCGTGATCGGGTTCAAATACCCTGTAGGACTGACTGGAGGCAGTAGCTGTTTTTGGCGGTGGCACTAAATGGAAAGGATCTACGTCTGATTCAAACTGTGAGGATGACCATTTCGTTCGCTTGGATGGAATGGGCTCAGGACCGTGATCCTCGCCAGAACTGATGTCGGATGTGTAGACTGGTCTGCCGCTGCTCTTATAGGGCCCCGAAGAGGTGTACTTGTGCTGCTTGGGATACGAAGAACTGGGTGCTACCTTCTTGGGCACTGTGATGGGATGCTGAACTCGTATCTGTGTGCCGATCGTGTACTCCCGACTGTCCTGACTTGCCTCAGACGAATACTCGCCCGAGTAGCGCTCGCTGGAATAGTCATCCTCTTCCTACAAAAATTAAATAATTAAGGATTCTGTTGCTACTCCTAAGTGCTCCAACTGACCGATGTGTAGGGCCTGTAATGCGTCTTCTTGGGATACTTCTTGATCACATCGCGTCGCTTGCTTTCGTTGGTCTGCAGATCGCTGCGGTAACTGGGAGGTCCATTAACTGCCGATATCAATCTGACAGGACCAGGTGGACCCGATGCACCATAGTAGCTGCGTCGATAATAGGATCTGGGTGGTCTTAAGCCACATGCAACTGAGCTCAGCAGCACAGCAGCTGCCAAGAGCTGCAAATAAATTATAACTGATTAATAACACTCTTCAAAATGTTATATCTTTCTTGAAAATATTATATATTAAATTAAAATATTATATTAACACTTTTTATTTCGAATTTTGATTATATTTAATGCAAAAAATATTATTTTCTAAATTGTTTTCAACCTTTTCTTGAATTTTTAAGCATATACAATAATTTCCTAAAAGATATGTACTTTTTAAAGAAATCTTAGTGAGGTTACCTTTTTTATTTCTATTTTTTCACTACTACAAAATCAATCAAAATAAAAATCTAATAAAATTTAAGTAATTGTTTTGTAATCCAAGCGAAGCTGTTATATTCAAATAGAGCTCAGGTTCGGGATCAGGAAAGATCATTTTAAAATTTATTACAGTTTACAATGGACATTTTCACAGCCCCCAAAAGTGGATTGCGTAACAGAAAATATTCTAAACAATATATAATTTTTGGATATATTGATTTAATGATTTCACGCTTACATTCCAGCACAGTCTCATAATAATATATATTATTTGATATATTTGAATTCGAACTTCACTCAATGATGCACTTGGTCTCACTCTCGTTATGACGATATCTCTTTTCAAAAGTACGTGTATCTGTGGCACGTCTTGAGCCGTTGTGTGGCCTAAACGAAACTGAAAGTTTAAGCAATGGACGCAACAGTTTTATGCCAACTTCCTTGCTTCTGCAACGGCCAAGACGGGCTGCTGCAACATGTTTTGCAACTTGGCCAAGTCGTCTTGGCTCTGCGCACGAAGATTGAGATCGGCAAGTGCAGAGCTCACACACAGTTACGTTTTTACGCACAGACCTGGCTAACTGACTAGCTGGCTAACTTGGCTAGTTGCCACTGTGGAGGAAGCTGCAGCAACAACAATTGCTGCCAGCTGGGGCATCATTTGCATATCTGCAGTGTGTAGGAAATGGAGCACGCGGCATAAATAAAATGTTGTTTATGGCTGTAATTGAAAACAACGATTACCATTTGTTAGTTGGCAAGAAAGAGAGGTAACACCATTGCTGAGGGTGTCTCCTCAGCTAGACCATGACTTTATGTCTCTATCTAATGGTTAAGATCTCTGTTAGCAGTTTGCAGCTAGTTAGTTGGTAACTGGTTTCTTAGTTTTGGCTGAAGATGTTGCCAGTAGTATTACCCAATAACAGTTGGTGGCATCCACTTGCACTTTTTTTGTCGTTTACTTGGCCCGAAGTTCAGGTTCAGTTGCAACCGAGTCAGAGCCAGGAAATGACGGCTACTTCCAGTTGCAGCTCTTGGCAAAGCTTGCCACATGTCTTGGCCTTTTGGTTGGACTACTTTCTATGCCAGGATGCGGCACAGTCCAAGTCGATGTCGGAGTCGGAGTCGGAGTCGAAGTTGCAATGCGGAAGATGTGAAATCTGTCGTCGATTTTTGTTTTCATTATATTTTCTTGTTTTTTTTTTTCTGTGCAGTCGGAAATAGAAATTGGAATTGGCCAATGTACGTTAACAATTGCATAACATTTCATCACGCGCAATTTGAACAACGCTTTTCCGTCGCATTTATCCTGTAAGCATTTCTTCTTCAACTTGGTAATAATTAATTGCCGTCCCCTTATTAAATAGCTGCAATTTGAAACACACTTTGATTGATGTAATTTGCCAATGTTTGCATAATTGTTCAATTTGAGCCAATTTATTGTTAACCATATTCGTGATTTTCTCCCATTTTCCAATTTCCATTTTCCCGGCAAGGTCAAGCTCAAGTTTAAGACGCATGACAATTGTTGCAAGAGCATGTTGCCACAAAAGGAGGCAACCGGCAAATTCGAATGTCATAATTTCCGTTTTCCTTGTGGAAAAAATGAAAAGTCAACTGGCCAGGCCAACACAGCTGTGTCTTGGCGGGTTTTACGTTCCGTTAGCAGAGTTTTAACAATACAAGTTCAGCTAATGCGTTCGAAGTGAAATGGAAATTTGGTGAAAGGCTTTCAACTCGCCAGAGAGAGAGAGAGAAAGGCAGAGAGAGAGAGAGAGAGGAAAAACAACCTAAGGCAATTGCTGACTGCCTTAAGCAGAACTCCAATTAAGTCACTTATTTTTATTGGACTATAAATTAAACTAATATGCACTAAAACAAATTTCGATACTTTCGATTGTTGCGCTTTTCTCAACATTTACAAAATTTAATTAATTTTTAACAATAAAAGCGAATGGGAAATTTACTTATTAGGTATGGCAATTATTTATTGGTTGAAAAGTAATTAACTGAAATAAAGTACATAGCCCATAGAAAAGCCATTCAAATGTTCGTAATCTTTTGAGTGAAATTGAAGTTTATATAAATTTTATAGACAATTTTTTTTTGACAAAAACAAAGGATTTTATTGCAATATTTAATAATGTTGCCAAAAGATTTATTTGCACAAAGTTAAACAAATGTTTTTCTCCTCTTCTTTCTTTGAATTAAAGCCAAAATAAAATGTTAATTTTCACAATCTTGGTATTTATTTCTTTATTTATTAGTAAATATCTATGCTTAAGTCTTTGTTTAGTTGTGTAGAATAAATGCTTAAGATTAAGATTAGATGGCTCTGTCTGTGTTTAATTAAGTCTCTGATTATGTGCACGTGCTTTAGTTAGTTGTTGTTTTAGCTCAAATTATGAAACTAAATTAATACATTTTGGCTGGCCAACAACAACAACAAATACAGTTTGTTATTAACTTTTGTTTGCTCGCATATTAGGCAAGATCATTAGCACTTTGTATAATTTATGCATATTCAGTTAAACGACAAAAACACAAATTTTAAGTTGTGGGTGAAGTCGTAGCAACAATAACAAAAAAATATAAAAGCTGCTGCTGCTGCTGACGTCGCAGTCGGCGTCAGCAGTTGACGCATTCAATTAAGACTGCACGACGCCAACGTCAAGTTGCATTCAATCAACACAATGTATCGAATAACAAATAATATATATACATATAGTATGTATATTAGGGTGCATCAATTTTTTCGAAAAAATAAAAAATGCTACCCCATATTCGTAATCTGCGGACAATTCTAAAATGTTTTCACCAAAACACTATAGTTTTTAAATTAATTCCTGGTTCCCGCTTTTTGAGTTGAAAATTATGTTTTAAGGACAATTTGTCTCTGTATTTGAAAGTCCTGGTAATAACACGAGTTTTAATACCAATCTTGTCAAGATCGGTCTGAAAAGACTAAAGATATGGTAATAAATCATGATAAAAACATAAAAAAAAACACGGAAATTGATTTTAGTACTATAGTTTCTTGGTGAAAGCATCTTAGAATTGACCAAAAATTACGAATATGGGGTACCATTTGAAAATGTTTTTTGGCCCATACAAATCGATGCACCCTAATGTATATATCATTGCAGCTTCAGTCTGGCAAGCCGACGCTGACGCGCTGCCCGGCTGAGCTGCGGCGCGCCAGCGCAGCAGCGGACGTCGACGGCGCAGCAGCACCCACATCGACAACCAAAGCGTCGCCGTTGAAGCAGAGACTGCTGCGCAGGTGTTTGCGTGGGTCAGAGGGAGATGGCAGCTGTTGTTGCTGCTGCTCTAGCATTGACACCTCTGCTCCTCTAGCAGTTGTTGTTTGTGTGTCATCAAAGCGGCGACTTCTCAATGTTCTCGTTGTTGTTGCTGTTGTTGCTGTTGTGTTGTCTGACATTTTTGGCAAGATTTTCCGTGGTGCGCGCAAGTTGTTGTTGTAATTGTTGTTGTTATAATTATTATGGGGATTTTTATTATAGTTATTTAATGATTTTGTGTCGCGACCAGTTTCCACATATGGACCTGGTTGTTGTTGTTGCTGCTGTTGGCCACTTCCTGTGCGCATATTTGGCTGTGACAGCGACTGTCTCAGCTGTCGGCCCTCGGCTCGACTCTCGGGTCTCTCCTCATAGTAGGCATACTCGTCAGCCTCCTCGCTGTAGGTAACATGTTTCTTGGCGGGCGCAGGACTGCGTACTCTCAAAATACGCATGCCATGATCCAGATAATCCTGCGGCGTGTCATCAAAGTCCTCAATCCAAGCCTGATTTTTCAGTATCTTTTTGGGTAGAACCAAAGTTGGTCTACCCCGCTCCCTCTCCCGCTCCCATTGCTGGCCATCATTGAGTGGCTTCTTGGTGGGCACTCGCATTGGAGGTGACTCCACGCTCAGATGCCGCACATTGTGCTTCACCTGCAACTTGGGACTGTTCTTTGAGTTCAATTCCACGTCACGCTTGTTGTTCATGTCCATTTTGGGACGTCGTGTGTTGTTGTTGTTCTGTGTCGCCTCACTCTCGTTGGTGTTGACGTAATCGTAGAATTGTATCTTGGAGCTGTAAGCTTGTTTGCGTCTGGCTGCACTTGGATCTTCCTCCGCCACAGTCTTCAGTGGCAGCAGCTGTCGAGGCGCCACATCTGTCAGCTTGGGTGTCACCTCTCTACGAGCTCTATTCAATCTCGAATGATTGCTGTTGCTGTTGTTGTTGTTGCTGGGCTGCAAGTTGTCATAGAATTGTATGGATGACTTGGCAAACTCCTTGTGGAACATTTGGCGTGTGTCCACTTCAGGTGCTGCCGCCTCTTGCAGCGAGTTGAGTCTCTGAACTGGCCTGGATGCCGACTCCAGTTGGAAGCTGCCGCGTCGCTTCACACGCGTCTCCAAGGCGCTGTCGACCTGTGTGTCGTCGGGCCAAAAGAAGTGCGACTCTTGACGGTTTTGTCCTGAGCCGCATTGACGTTCCACCATTTTGGGCGGCAGCCCTGTGTAGAATTTTCCATTGAGCATTTGCGAGCCGTGACCGATCAACAGCGATATTCAACTAAGACTGTGGCAAAGAACACGAAAAGCCACCTGAAACGCGGTCGCAGTCAGCGTCGCAGTCGGCGTCGCAGTCAGCGTCGTCATCGGCGTAGGCGTTCAAGTTGCCGTCGACGCGAGCTTAACTAATTTGCAATTCTTGCGAAAATAAAAAAAAATAAATAAACAACATTTGAAGTATAAATTTATTTGTAGCTGCGACGCCGACTGCGCCGTCGCGACGTCGACAGCAGCGACGAGTTTCCGTTTAAGGTCAACCTGCCGCATTTTTCAATCCGTTCAACGAAAAGTTGTTTTTCGTGAGCCGCGTTGACCAAAGTCTGAAGATCGCGAGTCTCCAAGTTGTCTTCTCAATTAAGACCAAACAACTTCGATTGAGCCGCAAAAAATCTCTACCAAAAAAAAAAGTGGCTCAAATGGAAGGTTTTTTTTGTGGCAACGCAATTGGCGAGAACAGCTGCCAATTATTGTGTGCTCTTAATGTTGGTAATGGCCAAGAAGTGATTGTGTGTCAGCGAATTTGGACAACATGTCGTATACTTAACAAGAAACTTACTTACTTTAGAGCTGCAAAACTTGGAATTCTTACAACTTAAATTCTATTTAATGATTTTGTACAATAACAAACAGACAGCGCAACTCAAAAATTGTTAAATTTTATTGTTAATTTAATATATTTTCAATCATTTTTCACATTGTTTGCCGTAGTACGATTATTCTTTCCGTTCATTTCGTTTCTTTTCTTTTCATTTGGGTTATGAGTATCATTGATGGACACGCTACTGGAACTACTTACATAAGTATAAGTAAGTAATTTATTGGTTTCATTTTTTGTAAGACATAAATATATTGTTTATCTGTTTAGCGTAATTAATTATAAACAATTGATTTAAACGCGTACTATACAAATACAAACACATTCACATTCACATTATGCACTTACAACTTTTATAGCTCATATTTGTTGAATATTCATTTCATTTGCTTAATGCCGAACTTAAGATGAGAAAGTTAATGAACATAAAATGGAATTAAGAACATAATATCTCAGTGTTATGGCTGTTGTATGGGGGAAATTTGTAATTTAAAGTTATCATCATCATCGTTTTTGTTAATGGATATGTAAAATTACTTAGACTAGTTAGTTAATGCGGGTTTTGACATTCATGTATTGCAATTAGTTTTGAATCCGTTTGAATAACGATCGATTTGAATCGAATTGAAGCATTACATGCGAAATTTCATTTGTAAACATCCTCTATCGGCTGGCATATCGTATTTATTGAATCTCTTCTTTTATACTTAAACATACACTTAAGGGTTTTCATATCTATCATTTTTTTTTTATCGTTTTTTTTTTTCTTTTCTTGGTTTTAGTTTTTTAAAAACTTTATTTACAATTTGTATTTATAGCTTGCTTGCGAGCTGAGGCTGATTGCTGATCAGCTTGAAGACGGTTGACTGACGGATCCTGAGGCAGCGACACACACACTTAACTTGGCCATTTACCTGCCAGCCTTTTGTTGCCTTTCTCTGCCAACGTCAAATGCCAGTTATGAGACGCCATTAACTGTTGTTGAGGGCACAACAGCAACACAGTTCACCCAGCGGCAATGTGCTTAAATTTTCCGCCTCATTTTGTCAGTACTTAAACTTAATTTGCAAATCATGACGAGCTGTGCTTAATGTTGCTGCTGTTGCTGTTGTTGTTGTTGTTGCGGGGGCAGCATTGGCGACATAACAATAATGTTGGTGGTGGTAGTAGCCTGGCCATAGTCCAGCGGCAATGGTTGCTTCTGCATGGCAATGGCATCCGATTCCGGGGCGCGAGTTATGACACAATATTGATTGCCATTATAGGTGACGATGGGCATGTTCATGTTGCCGCCATCGCCGACACCAACACCAACATTGACACTGTTGCTGGCGTGCAGACCACTCAGCTGAGCCTGCATATAACTAGCTGCTGTTGGTGAGTTGGCAATGATGTGCGAGACGGGCACTGACACCTGGTCGGAAAGGGGAGGATGAAGATACAGGATACAGATACAAAGATACAGATACAGATAGATACAAATGGTTTACAGTGAAAGTGACAATAGATTTATCATGCTCATGGCGTGTGCTGTAGCGTGTTGTAGTTTTAGTTGTAGTTGTTGTTATAGTTGTTGTTGTTGTTGTTCTTGTTTACTGTTGGTGTTGTAGTTAGTTGTTGTTGTTGTTAATAGTTAGTTACTTCGTGTCCCTGATGAGTGCCGCTGTTGTTGTTGCTATTATTATTATTGTACATAGGCGCGCTGGTCTGTTGCTGTTGTTGTTGCTGCTGTTGTTGGTGGTGC
Organism: Drosophila phalerata; assembly: GCA_951394115.2. Classification (NCBI taxonomy): domain Eukaryota; kingdom Metazoa; phylum Arthropoda; class Insecta; order Diptera; family Drosophilidae; genus Drosophila; species Drosophila phalerata. Next base: position 30,461,313 of record OX596005.2, read on the forward strand.
TTTCTGGCCGCTTTCTTGCCGCCAGCAACATGTGGCTGCTGCTGCTGCTGTGGATGTTGCTGCTGCTGTTGCTGCTGCTGCTGCTGCTGATGGTTGGCATTGAGGATCATCTGATTTTGTATGATTATCTTCTGGCTGTTGTTGTTGCTGTTGTTGAGAATTTGGTTTTGATTTGCATCCATTTGATAGCCACGATTATTGCTGTTGCTGCTGCTGCTGGTGTTGTTGTGGTGGTGGTGGTTGTTGCTATTGTTGTTGTTCTTAACGATGGCGACTGCTGGTTTTGTGGACTCTACGACTAACCGTTCCTGTTGTCAATACTGCAAGAATATTCAAAGAAGGCCAATTTAGAGCCGCCCTTAAATATATGTATATTCAAAGATCGCAGATCGCCCTTAGGCCCCTTTGGCCGGGTGGCTCAACCGACATTTGCTCACCTCCAGATGACTCTTGGCATGAATGGACCACTCGTCCCGGCTCGAGAACATGCGACCACACAGTTCGCACGTCCACGACAATTGTTGCTGATGATGTGGAATGATAATGCCCGGTATTGCTGTTGGCGCACCCTGCGCCGATTGCACTATGATATTCTGTGCCGCAACCTGGACAGCCTGCTGTTGCAACTGCAGCTCCAGGCTCTGTTTATTGTCCTCCGGCGGCGGATCCGGTTGTTCCTTCTTCTTCACCATATTATTCAATCGCTTGCCCAGCGGCGCAATATTTGTCGGCGTCACATGCTTGAATTTATTCATATGAATTACAAGTTTATCCCGCCTGGCAAACGCCTTGTTGCACACCTGAAAGTGATAAGGTTGAGGTTAGTAAATAGCTGACAACACTGCGAGTTCCATAAGATTCAAGGACTGCTTATACTTCACAAATATAGGGCTTCTCTCCGGTGTGTATGCGCATGTGAATCGTGAGTTTGTCCTTGCGCGCCAATCCTTTGCCACAAACTGTGCACTCGAATGCCTTGTTGGTGGCTAAAACGATTCATTCATTTATTATTATTTATATATTATTTATTTAAGTGAAAGCTACAAAAAAAAAAAGCTTTCCATTGTACAGTATTTTGGAAATTTTTAATTAAATAGTTACTACTTTTAAGTACTTTTGAAACAGCAAAATTATTCTGCATCATTCAGGAAAAAATTGTATATTACAGTATTTTAATTTTAAACATAAAATCAAACTTTTTCTTGATTTCAAATTTTTTAAAATTTCAAATTTATGTTTATTTGCAAAGTAATTTATGTTTAAATATTGAAATTGTTTTTGAAAGTATTCTTGAACTCAAATGTACCATACACAAATGTGAATAACAATTTTAAAATTTATTTCAAATAATCAGAATCGTAAAATTTATTTAAAATAATCCGAATTTTAAAATTTATTTCAAATAATCCGATTCCTAAAATTTATTTCAAATAATCAGAATCTTATAATATATTTCAAATAATCCGAAATTTAAAATTTTTTTTAAAATAATCAGAAATACAAAATTTTTTTAAAGTATTTCCAAAGTCGACTACAAATAATTGACATTAAGCAAACTAAATATTTATTTAAAGAATAAGTGAATAAAATTTTAGAATAGTAATTTTATTTACTCACACTTTGAGGGATTTGTTTTGCGCACTCCGGAGGAGGCTTGTTGCACCTGTTGCAGCGCCTTGAGGCGACTGGCCGGATGCATCGAGCCACCCTCCACGTAGGGCTCAGTGAAGGGTATCAGATTGGGCTTCGGTATGTTGTAGGTGAGTTGCTCCGCCGCCGACCAGGTGCCCAGACTTTGGAGCACCCGGACGCCGCCCTCGAAGCCCATGCCGTCGTCGGGAACGGTGAACGTGCTGTCACCCGCAGCACCGCCAGCACCACCCGCCGAACTGGAGGAACTTATCTGTGGCACTTTAATGGTGGCCGCATAATGTTGCTGCTGTTGTTGTTGCTGTTGTTGCTGCTGCTGCTGCTGTTGTTGTTGCTGCTGTTGCTGCTGCTGCTGCTGTTGTTGCTGCTGTTGCATGTTGCCGTTGTTCTGGTTGCTGTTGTTATTGTTGGCAGTCGGCGAACTCTGCTGTTGTTGCACGGAACTCTGTTGCTGTTGCTTGAACTGTATGGCCGCTTGGGCCATTTGTTGTTGCACGGCCATGTGCGCCTCCAGATATGCGTTCTTCTGGGCCACCGTCATCTTGTCCATGTTAACGGTGCCGTCCTGTATATGAAACATATGAACAAATGTCAAACTTGAAACACTTCACTCGGCACGCGTTTCACTTCCGTTTCGTTGCGTTTCGTTTAGCTTTTTGTTGCGTTCTGTTTCGTTTCGTTTCAATTCGTTTCGTTCCGCTTGCCACCCCTAAATGGCGCGCAAGTGTTGCGAAATTTCAAGCAACCCCCGCATCCCCAACCCCCAGTGTTTTCACAATACTCGTAAAATACTCAAACTGCCTGCCCTTGCGCAAAAATTTGCGACTTGAGCTTTTGCTCGGGCGGATTTTCAATGCTGTCGAGGCTTTGACTCTGTCTCTGTCTCTGACTCTGCCTCTTTTTTTTGCTGGTTGCTACCCCCTCGGCCCCCTTTCACCCCTCTTGTTACTCCTCCACTGCTTTCGAGCTGAGGAAGCCGTTTGTATGTGTGTCTGCCGGCCGTGCTCCCTTTTTGGCTTTGGCGGCGTTTTTCGCTGGGTTTGAGGGTTTTCCGTGTCTGCCTGAATTTATTTTAAGCGCGTTCGCCAAATTTTACACAACAAATTTGATCAATTTGTATATTTTGCTATTTACACACACACACACACTGTCGCACAGTTTCATAATTTTCACGTACACTTTATTGACATTTTCATTGCCTTAGTTTCTTTTTTGTTGCCCGTTAACGCACTTTTTTTTTCTTCTTTCTGCTTGAATTTTTGCAATGTTTTCCAGGCCTTCTTACCACAATTGAAAATCAATAAAAAACACAGGCCGCACTTTGAATTTGAATTTGTTGTGCACACTTTGCAGATGGGGTTTTTTTTTCAACTAAATTTATATTTATTATTTAGTATTGTTAAACAAAATTTAGTTACTGCTGTTCGTTCACTTCCTCGAGCCAAAGCCCAGCGCCTTTTGTTTGTGTATGTATTGCGAAACTGATTTCGAGTCAATTTCGACGTTCGCCTCTCTGTCTCAGTCTCAGTCGCAGTCGCAGTCACAGTCGCCGTCGACGTCGACAGCGAGTTGAATTTGAGTAATTATTTGTTATACTTGTACGTGAAGCAGGAACAAGAACGATGACGACAACGACAACGACAACGACACCGACGTTCAGACAGATACTGAACTTGAGTGAATAAAGCGGAAGCGTTGGAAAAAACGTATTGCATACAACACGGCGCCAGGGCTGAGATTCGTGGAGAGTCTCAAATATGCTCGCACTGTTTATACCCTTACTGAAAGTATTTGCATTTTCTCATAATTTGTGTAACGCATTACAGGAGGCTTGTCAGACCACATTAAATATATATAATTTTGATTAGAACTTTGAGCAGAGTCAATAAAGTCGTATAGTCAAACTAGTCTCTTAGTTTTGGAACTATGTATCTTGATAAAACTATCACAAAATTATATGATTTCTTTAATAACGATGAGTAAAAAAAAAATATTGCTGTGTAATTTTTTTTTAAATTTAAATATCTCTATCAATTCTATATTATATTATAACTTTTATTGTATCTTATGCATTGTGACCACTGTAAAACACATATATATAGGAACGATCAATCGAGTATCAACCTTTTGTAATAAATTTTTTTTTTTTTTTTTTAGATAGTTCCAACAATTTTCGTTTAATTTTTTTTTAAACATCCCAACAAATTTTACTTAAATAATAATATATGATAAAATAGAAACTCAGCATAAAGTATAGAAAAATTTTGTTGGTCTTGAGACATCTCCAGCAAACTCACATTGCATGTTTTTGATATTATCTTAAACATTCTGCAAAATCTTTGGGTTATAGGAGTATCAGACTACTATATTATAAAGCTGTCGTATACTCTACCAGGGTATCAAGTATTCGTCTGTCTGACTGCAACTTTTCTTTCCTCTTTTGGGGGTGGTTGCTTGTGGCAAGTGTGGAACGACTTGGAATTGAAACACACACGCGCAAGAAGCGGGAACAAGTGTAACTTTGACAATGGCAGTCAACGAAGGCCGCTTATCAGAGACAGCAGTAGCAGCAGCAACAGCAACAGTAGAAACAGCAGCTGTGTCATTGCTTGTGGCTGCCACTTTTGGGGGCACTCACCTGAAAGTCAATGGTGGCCCTCACCGTGTGCATGGAGGCGGCATAATTACGCAGCATTTGCTCGTTCCTCATGCAAATCTGTCGCCACTCGTACAAGTGCTCCAATCTTCCCAGGCACAACTCACAGATGAGCTTGGGCAGATAATCGTCCTTGGTGATCTGTCAATGTGAATGCTCTACACTTGCCACATGTTGTACGTTGCCTACTTACATTCGCCTGCAATACTGTGCGCAGCTTGTAGAGCAATTGTCGCTGCTCTGCCGTCGGCTCAAAGATGTGCAACTTGGTGGCACCTTGATGTATGGCACAGAGTCGACACAGCTCATTGAAGGTGCTAAAGTTAAGATTCACATCGTGCCCCAATTGCTGCTGCTCCTCCTGCCCCTGCTCCTCTACAGCTGCCGCATAAATGTGGCTGCCATGTGTTGCACCTGTATGCTCTATGATATGTTGATGTTGTTCTTGCTGTTGTTGTATCTCTGCGGTGTGTTGCAAGTGCTGAGACTGTCTATTGCTGCCGTGCAACATGACGAATTGCGCGGGCTCTAAATGTTGCAGCTGGAAATTCAGTTTTGTTGGCCGCCTCTACATGTTGGCCAATCGAACTTGGCTAATAGCTGCACACACAATACACACACAAGCGCCTAATTTGCATAGCTTTTCAGCGCCCACTCTCACCTGTCCCCAAACTGGAAAAATCGATGAAAATTCCAAATACAATTTGGCTAAAATAAAATAAATTTAAATTAGAAAAACAACAAAAATAAACATTGATTACAATGAAGTTACCTAGTAAACTTCATTTTTTAAAGGCACACACATTTCGCGCCCAATTGACACACATTCAACACACACACACACACACACGCACACACACACACACTCATAGAGTTTCATCTTCATTTTTTATCAATTTATTATTGGCCACAAAATAACAGCTAAAAAAAAAGGCAGTTAGCTTACGCTATTGATAAAACCTGACGCGAATTGTGTACTCTCTACATTGGATGTTGCAGCTGCTCGTCCTGTTGCACTGACACTTTGCCACTGCCACTTGCCACTTGCCACATGCCACCTGCAACTTGCCACCTGCCACTTGCCACTGGACTGTTGTGTGTTGAGTGTGAGTGTATTGCTTTGGAGTGAAAAGTGCATGTTGTCCTGCTGGTCATGGCGAATGCGCATTGCAGCTCCTGTGGCAGGTTGAGTGGGCGTCAAAGTGGGTGGTGTCGAGTGGTGCACGGTTAGGCGCTCTACATTTTTTTGATTGTCTCTTTTTTCTGTACACCAGCAATTTTTTTTAGATGTCCCCCCTCGAAGCGAAAACAAAATATTTGGGCAAAGCATAAACATGCGGTTTGCAACAGGTGCAAATAAATTAATCCGCCTCCTCGACTGTTGCTGCTGCCTCAGCTGGAGCAGATTCCTCGGCAGCGGCAGCGGCAGCAGGCTCTTCAGCTGCAGGAGGCGCCTCTTGAGGAGCTGCAACTATTGCAGCGTCTTCAGCAGGCGGAGCAGCATCTTCAACAGCTTCTTCGCCCACCTCTTGATCCAGCTCATCGATCTCGGAATCCGTTTCAATCTTTGGAGCAGGCGCACGTGTTGGTTCATCGCATTCCGAGTCCGTTTCATCGTCCTTATCCTCCTGACCACCCTCATCGAATAATGCCATCTCCGTTTTACCCTGCTCCTCTTCCTCCTCGGGCTGCTCCTCTTCATACACCACAATCTCCTTCCAAATAATCTCCTCATCCATGCAGACAGGTTCATCGCTTTGCGGCTCAACGCGTTTGTTTAGATCCAACTCGGAGACACATGGCTCGGTGTGATCGAAGCCACCACAAGTGACACAGGAGGATGTGGTCAGCAGCATGGATGAGTGTGGAGTGCTGCTGGACAAGATTGAGGTGCTGCTCACCGACTTCTCCTTGGGCGTGGTCCTGATCTTGCCAACGGATTTGTATGTCATGGTCGTCTGTTGTCCCTTCTCCTGCATGCCCATGTCAGGAGTGACTTGACACTGATTACTGATCAGTGGCAAGGTGGGATTACTGCGCACCAAATAGTCGGCAACTCGACGCTTCCAATCATCTTGACTGCAGTCCACATTCTGCATGATATCATAGATCTCCGAGATCAAGGGCTTTATCATGGGACGATTACAAAAGATGCTTTGGTCAAAGAGCTGAATAGGTTCATGGATATCTGGAAGGTATTGAAAATTTAGAGTCAAATAATCGAAATGAAATTCCCGCTATACTTACAATTTGGAAAGATAAAAGTGATTTCACGTGCCACGCTATCCATATGCTTGGTGACATGAACATTGCGTTCCAGCTCGGAGGTGGATCCGCTGAAGACCCCACGATTAATAATAGTATCATATTTAACTACGCTCTTAACTTACAAATAGCATATCATAATGTTGAGCAACTCTTGCACTCCATTCTCTTTGGTCAGTATAAATGCCTCGGAGATGCCCTTGGATAGCAATATAACCTCCAGCATAAAACCCTTCTCATCCACATAATCAGCATAGAACTCGGCTGCCAATTCTGGCGAAAAGTTCAGCTTGCGACTGCCTTGAATCTGGAATCCACAAGAGAGTAACTTCAGCAGCACCGGACGACGCTTGTGCATATAATCTGGTTTTATAATCAGCAGCGAATCCTCAAACATTCTCAAGAAATATATAAATTTGCTTTTGTATGACTAATTTCAATTCAATTTCAATGATTTATTTATCAGTTTAAAATTCTTGTTTAACATTTATTATTTCATTATCTCAGCCTGTTTTGGTTTTTGCTTTTGTTTGATATGCCTTTCATTTCCTTCTCTAAAATATGTTTGATAGAAAGAAACATGAGAATAATACGGACAAGGCATGTATTTTTAGTCTTTTTTATTTGTATTTACTTTAAAATTACAGTTTATGTTTAATTGCGATGCCCATTTCGCGTACACAGAAATCAATCAGTTTTATTCTCATTCTCATTTAAACTATTACCACATTTCGATCATCGAATTCAGCGAACAATAAAAGAAATCGAATATAAACAAAAGTGCAGAAAAGTAAGTAGCTAGTTTTCGATCATTTACAGTCACAATGGATTACAGAATGTAAACAGATAAGTAAAGATTATAGTATATATATATATATAAATCATGGCGCCAATTGCGACACACATCACAATGCAATTGTGAACTTGTTTTTATATCACTGCTGCATTTTAAGCTGTAATCAGATAATTGACCAAAATTAGAGATATGGATTCGAGATAGTATTTCGATTTGCTACACACCTGAAATTCTGGCAAAGGCCAAAGCGGACTTCTCATTGTCGAAGCATTTGCCAATCTCGGCACAGATGTGCGATTGATCCATGTAGGAACGCTCAGACAGGTGCATGATGCTGATGCCATAAATGGAGATCATTTCCGAGCACTGAAAATCATTAAACAATACAGTTAATAAGACAGTTCCATTCCAATTGAATGCTAACTCTTACAATGTTATAGTACTTGGCTGGCAAGTTCTCGCAGGCCAAATTGGTCATGTCCTGTGTACTGACATTATCGTGCTCCTTCTGCGAACGGAAGAAAGGCAACAGAACTTGGGAAACGCCATGACAGACGCCACATTCAATGACTTCATCGTTGACCACTTCACTGAAGCAAAGCTGCAGTTTCTGGCATATTTCCTTGGGCGGCAAACTGCTCATCAGACTAATAATGGCCGCGGCATAACCATCAACAAAGGTATCACACTGCTTGCGAACTGTTTTCGGCAGGTGATCGCAAATATTGCGGAGGGCCTTCTTGATTTCATCCTGTTCGGTTTTGTTCTTCAGCTCGGCTTCCAGCTTGGTCATAACAAACTCGCAGAGCACACAACTTGGTGGATCATCGACCTTTGGGGATTCCAGACGCTCCAGTTTACCCTCTTGGAACTTGGGCAGCACAATGACATCGTACTTCAATGCCTCATCGACCTCAACTGGCAATTGTAGTAAACATTTTAAAAATTGTAAGATAACACATTAAGTTTATATACTTACGATCATCTTGCTCGCTGAAAAGGCACATTCCCAGCTCAGCGCATATCAATTTCGGGGACATTTCCTTCAGCAGAAACTCGGCAATCTGATCGCCGTGTTTGTCAATAAATTTGTGGCACTTGCTGGCCATTGGCTTCTTAAACTTGTCGCAGCTGTGCTCCAGAGCATCCTTGATCTCAGCCTTGGTTGCATGCTTGCCAATCTTCTTCTCCACAGTCTTGACCACCTCCTCGCAGAGCAGACAGTTGGGCGAAACGCCAAAGTCTTTGTCGAAAACCACCTCAAGAGGCAGTTGCAATTTTTCGTTGGACTCGATTTCGTTTCCATCGATTTCCTCGCTGCTGGATGACTTGTCGTTCTCTTCGCTTTCGATGAGGGTAATGCCCATTTCATCCAAATAGTCCTTTGTCTTGGGGCACAGTTTCAGTTGCACACAAATTTCCTCGGGCTTGAAGTCAGTGATGAGCATGTCCACCAATTCATTGGAATAGGTTTCCACAAAGTCCACACACTCGACACGCAGCTTGCTTGGCAGATGCGAGCAGAGACCGTCGAGAACCTTCTTGATATTATCCTTGGACTTGTTGTCACGGATCTTGGCCTGAGCCTGCTCCACGGCAAACAAACACAGTGGGCAAGTGGGTTTATCTTGTTCCTCATTGTTCAGAGTACCCGGATGGAATACTTCAATGTCCTCTTGCTTCTCAATGTTACGGGGACACATTTGCATCATGGGGCAGACGCTGCGTGGATTCAATCCTTGGATGAGCAGTGCAATAACTGCATCGCCGTACATCTCCACAAAGTTGCGGCATTGGGTGGCAACTCCATTTGGCAGCTTGGTGCAAACGCCCTCGACAGCATGTTTGATCTCATCATCGGTAGCAGGCGTAGCCAGCGACTCCTGGATGAAGTGCAGCATGTATTCGCAAAGGGTGCAGAGTTCACCTCCCTCCACCAGCTCACTGGGATTCGCTGCGCCCATCAAATGATCAATTGGAAGCTGCATGTCACGGATTTGCTGTTGGCTAAACTTGGGCTCATTGTCGCCCAGTTTCTTCATGGTAATAACAACCTCGGCAGGTGCAATCACCGGCAACAAGGGCATAATTGGAGCATCGATGGTCAGGTCCAGACCCTTGGGACAAACGCCGATAAGGAAGCAAGTGCCATTGGCATCCAGATTGTTCACCAGAGTGCTGTAGATGACATGATAATACTGATCCACAATGCTGATGCACTCATCCTTAAAGCCACGAGATTGCTTGCAGAATCCCTCCAAGACCATTTTGAACTCCGACTCAGTTGTATTGGCCACCAGCACGTCACGCAAATGCTTCACCAGCTGTTCGCACAGAGCACATGGAATATCATCGCTGACACCTTCGAGAGTGGTCAATCCTTGTGGCTCCTTAACATCATCCTCGTGCTGATGGAAACGGGCTGAGCACACGCCGGACAGATCACAAAGTCCATTCGTCTGCAGATGCTCTTTGACATTATCGTACATATCATTGAAATAGGTCAACACCAAGTTGGCACAGGCATCTGAGAAGCTGGACATGCTTCCACAAACGTGCAACAGCTGCTCAACCATGTTATCCCGATTGGTTGCCTCGAACTTTTGCTGCATCTTGCGCGTGAGCAGATTGCAGTTGCCACAGGACAATTGGGTCAGATCAGTTGGCTTACTTTCGATCTTCTTTTCAATGACGACATCCTCTTCCTTGAGCGTGCCATCAAGGGCTCCCTGGTAACCAAGCTGCATCAGCTCATCAATTCTGGCGCTGTTGCACAAACCGGCGACAGAGCAAACTTGCTGCAATTCAAAAGAGATCAATATAATAATATATGTTTATTTATAAAATTGTCTACTCACATCGGGATTCATTTGCGAGGACAAGGCTTCAATCAGCTCGGGAATAAAGTTGTCGGCCAGTGTGATGCACTCCTTCTGCACTAGCTTGATGGGAATCAACTTGCAGGATCCTTCAAAGACCTGCTTCATTTCCTCCTCGGTCTCATTGCTGCGCAGCTGATCGCGTGCCTGAGTTACCATGTCCTTACATATCTGACAGATGGAGTCCGTGTCCACGGGCACGGCACGCTTCTCCCACACGGTTTGGATACAATGACGGGTCGCTCTACAGTCCTTGGAATTGCTGCAGGCAGAAATCAAAGATTATAACCAGACATGAACAAAGGAAGCGGGCACAAAATATTTATAAATCTGGATAAGTCAGCAATTAAAGCGCAGTTAAGCAAAATCATAATGGATCAAATGACCCGCATTCATAATCAAATTGAGACTCTTTACTGAATGGGCCAAGTCAGCAGAGAGATCAGAGTCCAAAGCATGACAAGAACCCTTCAGTTGAATGCACCCGCGGCATAAATATATGTATAAATACCACAAGTAAATGCGCAACAAGGGGTATTACATATATAGAGTTCCCCTATTCATCTGATAATGTTGTTGATGAGTACATTTTGAAAACCAACTGAAACTGTTTAAACTGAGTGTATGGCACAATAATGTGCTAATTTTATAAATGTATAGCTAATGATAAGCACAGACATGGCTATAACATACAAACACAATTATGAATATATCTACAGTATGTCCAATAATAGATTTGACAATAAAAATTATAAAAAAAATTTGAACTCAAGGGACATTTACACATATTTTTGCTTACTAGTTTTACGAACAATTAACAAACATCTTTTTTTTTGGAGTATACACTTAGTTTTGTAGTTATTTTTACAAAATAATCAGTTCAGATATTTAATTTTTATTCCATCAAGTACTATAACTTTTATTTACCAAGCAAATAAAAGTCAAAGAAAATTAATTTTGCAAAAAAAAAGTGATTTTTATATTTAGTCAAAATAATTACTTGACCAACTGTATGTATATCTACGAATTGTTATTTAAAAGACGCAAAAATGTCGACGAATTTTTAGCTGAATTGCCAAACAAAGAGTTAAGAAAAGAAATAAACAAATCAATAAACAAAACAAAGAAAATGCAAAGCCTACGATAAGAACGAAAAATTACTTTGAAATAAGATATTTTATATAGAAAATGTATAAAAATGCCAGTATTAAGGGAGAACTACTTGTACCCAGAAGTGCATGTAACTCGATTATTATTTGAGTCAACAATATCAGCCTAAGACAAATCGGTATTATTGCTCTGGTATTCGAATTACATAGAGAGAAATTTGTTGATAACTCATACAGTTGCAATAGAAACAATGACAGTTGATAATATACAATAATACAGTTTGTATGACACATATAAGAGAAATGTAAACTGAGCTGAGAGTATAAAAAATAACCCTAAGAGGAGCCCAAGTGATTAGTCATATTTATCTGCTGATGATTGTACCATTTGTATAAAAATATGTATGTATTTGTAACAGTTAAACTTAGCTGCAAGCATTTCTGTTAATTTAATTTAAAGCGGAATTGAAACGGAAAACAAAAGCGAGTGATAGAGAGAGAGAGCAGAGAGTGCAAAGTGTAATCAGTCATAAGCAATGGCAAAACAAGTGTGTGCAAAAAAGAGCAAATAAAGGTGGGAGAGGGAATAGAGAATTAGAGCAACTGTAAAACCCAAAACAAAGGTTATCGATAGACTAACCAGAATAATGGCGGCTCTGCCTTTAGCTGATTGTCTTATCAGAGACACAGTTCTTTTGCTATTGCTTTTCTTTCTCTTGTTGTACACAAACAATGAACAGACAGAAGAAACAACGGGAAGTTCGCAACACGGTTAATAACTGCGTATTTTATTATTGCTAGCAGTGGGCGTAATTACGAGTGGGGTGGGGTGTTGCATGTTGCATATTGCATGTTGATGACAAAGCGCTTTTCCCCAAACTCACCTGAGATTCTCACACCAATAAGAGGGTCCCCAGGTGCACTTGCTGGCACCAACAAGCGGCTGCTCAGCAATTGGCGTTGAGGAAACGCAAACGCCTGAAATATAAATATATATGCATTTATATGTATAACATTCCATTTGTCACTTTTGGAGAAGAAAAAAAAACAAACACGCAATAAATAAATATATATTCACAACTTACCGCAAACAAACACAGCCAAAATGGCCAAAAGGCCCGCGTTACGCATTCTGTGTATTATATTTAAGCTAACACTTGAGTAAATTTATTAAAAACTTTACTTAATCTTGCTCTTTTAACGATTCAGCTGCAACTGCAACTGCACTCAATGATTTTTTGATGATTAATGAAAAAAATAGAATTGCGTTACTTTGCTTTTGTTATTCTGCAGTAATCGATATAAGTGCTACAACAACCTATCGATATGTTGCCAGACGTTCAAACTATCGCTAACTGCAATTTGATCTGAAAATTGGGAATTGACCTTTTTCTGCGATCCGAGTGCTGCCAGACTGTTTTAAAACTTTTAGATCTGGCAACGTTCAAGTAAATGCCAGCTTTTTTTTGCAAGCTGGCAGCACCAGCCCTATTTAATTATTAACGTATAAAAACAATTCATGAAGACGCAGGTTCGAACCTCAGCAAGTTCAAAGTAAAAACAAATTTTTATTAACAGAAATAATACATTTTTATGTTTTTTTTTTAAATAAAATTGCGTAGAGTACATTACGATGTTTTATTTCAATGGTAAAAAAGAATAGTTATTCTTATAATAAAAATGTTATGTTCATGTTGAAAACAATAGTTAATTTGATTATATCACTTTAATGTCATTTTATATATTTTTTTTTTATTTGTTATCAATTTAGCCACTCATTCCTTCCTTTATTACGAGTTCTGTTTTTATCGTTATTAAATGACTGACTAATTTGTGGCAATAACCATCTGAGAATGTTCTTGAACTCTTGCTTAAGTGTTTAACTCTCATAAGTGCTTGGCCAGGCAAATACTTACCACTTACCACTTACCGCCCCGGCAGAAATCAATTTTGCATTAAAATTAAATTTTAATTATAGTCAACAAGTTGTAAAATAATTGATTGATGTTGATCTACGAAAACGAACAATTTACTCAGCTGAAACTGAAATCGAGCCCAGACTGAGTGTCGTCATAGTGCTGTATTTTCTGAATAGTTTAAACTTTAAAAAGGTAAAGGGAATCTTGAGAATTTTCACAATTGAATTAACTCATTTTTTTCGCACACAAAAATACAAAATACAAATCTCTGATGTTTGATGTTTATCGAAATGCGATTTTTTCAATAGTAATTATTTATTGTTTATAAACAAATGTTTTGTGTGCGAACTTCACGCAATCAAGAATGTTTGAGGCATGTGCAGCTGTTGTTGCACTAAGCCTTAGTTGAAAGTCGAGGTCAGCTAGTGGCTGGCGGCTGTTGGCTGTTGGCCGTTGGTTGTTGCAACCAAAATGCCAAATGCAGCAACCACCGATCTATCCAATATGGCTATAATCTGTGTCAAGCCGCCGAAGGAAACTTGAAACTTGAAGTCGTCGTGTGGTATGGTCAAGGCTTACTAGATTTAATTACAGTGCTGCGAAATTAAGAATGCACTTGACCATTGACAATGACGTATGGCCAACTTAAAGAACTCAACTCAATTCGCCTAAAAAAATGCGCCCCCAACCACATTCAAGTTCAGATTTAATTCAAGTTCAGTTGTAACAAATTATTTTACACTATAGACAAATTAAAAAAAAAAAACGCATAGAAATTGGGATGGAAGAGTATCTCGGTTCACACGGTGAGAGCTCGCTCATTGCCAAATACTTATTACTATAGCTTTTAGGTTTTGGGAGGGAGTTCACTGTTGCTTTTTGGATGACTTATAGCGTGACATAGATACATACGAGTACTCTCCATAGTTGAAGACGGACAGCGAGAGATTGTTTTGGTTATAACCCTAATTACGTGCGTATAGTAATTACGAGTGCTTGCAACCGGACAAAAGTGGCAATAGTTGTGGCAGAGAGAAACTTAAGGTACGTCACATACACTTCATTCAAAAGTAAATTGTTTTATTGCCCTCCTCGTTAGAGACTGGTCGTAAAACTTGTGCAACTTCCTTGACGTGTGATAACTGGCCGAAAGCTGCAACTTGATGCGGCTAAAACAGCTAGCCAAAGTGCCAAATAGCAGTCATTAACGATAATTCTTTGGCTATTGCCCATTGACCAAGATCAGACCTATGCGGAAATGAACTTGACCTTAACGGTGAAGTCAGCCCCAAAGCACCACCAACAACCAACAACAACCACAACAACCACAACAACCAACAACAACTTAAGCGTTTATGCGAACGGCATAAAACAAAACTTGAGTTAATAAATTCAACAACAACAACAAAAGCCACGGATTTGTCGATATTTATATTTGTGAGTCAAATTGTTACTATTATAATAATAAAGCAACGGAACCACCACAACAATAACAACAACAACAACTCAAAAACCACAGCAACAGTTGCTGCCTTTATACAAGATCGAAGTCTTTTCTTCCGCAATTTGTCTGCAAAAAGAAGATCTAGTTCAAGTATACTCGTATCTATCGAAGAATTAGAATAATTGTTTGAACATCGACCCCAATTCACATTAGTTTCGTTATTATCAATCCAGTTTGCTTTGTATCTTTATCTGAATTCGAGTTGAATTTTGATAATCGGATGCATGATGAAATTTCAATGAACGATATAATGCTACACATTAAGAAAAACCAATTCGTATTAATTAATCTGAATGAGTGTAATTTCATTGCTATAATATATGTTTTCTTTTCCAATGAAGCTCTCTAATATTTAATGTTTATTTCCTTAACATGTAATTTTTCTACAATCATCTTATGAAACTACCATTAACATATTCAAAATCAGTTTTTGCTTACACTTTTCGGCTTCATTAGATACATTTACTTACCATACAAAATGCATTTCTCGAAATACTTGAAAATAAGCTGTTAACCTTCATCTACATAGGAGCACAACTAAAAGAACGGAAAATCTAGGCCGCATAACAATTAGTTACCCCATTTAAAAATACATAAATTTAACAAGCAATTTAGCGCCAGTTTACAATATGAAACAAGTCAGCAAAACTTAATGAAAATACAATTAATTTAAGAGAGCCTGTAATAAACCGTGGACGCATAAATGTTAAAACAATATTGTATTAACCTAGCCCATAGTAAAAATATGTATCTTTCGTAACAGACATTTGATTTACCCCAAGATACATAATTTTAGATTGAAAATGTATTTATAAATTCGGGACGGCGCGAACGCCATTCCCGGCTACCAAAAATTACACGCACGAGTTATTCACATTAGGAATAATCGCAGAGGTCAACTCAGCCGTAAGTGCAATGGCCAAGCCTCACTCCGGAGGAACCGCCTTCGTGATCACGGTTAACCTCTACGCCAGGTAAGTATGCTTTTCTCTGCTCTGGAACAGCCAGACCTTTCCTGCTGTGCTAGAACCGTTTGAGAATTATAAGGCACACGAAAGCAAAACTGGCAAACAAGCAGAGCCAGCTGTTTTATAAGATTGTGTGTGTGTGTGTGTGTGTGTGTGTATCTGTGTGCTGCCAGCCAACTCAGTGTATTGATAGGAGGGATGACGGGAATGTAGAAAACATGACCACAGTTCTTGACAAATGAATAGGACATATCATGTGCGAAAAGATACGCAAAACATTTCAAATGAATGCTTACAGATTATTTCAGTTGGAGAGTGTTAATTAATGGTCTATAATACGAGTTTAGATAAATATATTTTATTTCTCCCGGAATTAAAGCAAATTTAATCCGCACATAAGAAGAGCGTTATAAAGTCATATTTTTTGGACTTTAATTTGACTCTGCAACAAAATTGAAAAATTAATTTTTTTTTTAAATCCTTGTCTATTTTTTTTATACTTTCTCTTGACGCCTTCCATACAAACCTTTAAGTTGTTATAACTTTGTCAAATCCTGACCAATTTCCTTGCGGAATATTAATTTTATTATTTTTTGGCCTTTATTTTAATTCTGCATCGAAATTGTAAAATTGAATTTTCTTCCATCACTGTTCATTTTTACCCAACTTCCCATTGACAATTTTCAACCCCTAGAAGTGGCTTTCTACTTGGCATAATCATCCACCCAGTTGGCTTTTCCTACTATTTTCCTGCTGTAGAGATGCTCAACTTCGTGCTCCTTATAATTCTCAAACGGTTCTAGCACAGCAGGAAAGGTCTGGCTGTTCCAGAGCAGAGAAAAGCATACTTACCTGGCGTAGAGGTTAACCGTGATCACGAAGGCGGTTCCTCCGGAGTGAGACTTGGCCATTGCACTTACGGCTGAGTTGACCTCTGCGATTATTCCTAATGTGAATAACTCGTGCGTGTAATTTTTGGTAGCCGGGAATGGCGTTCGCGCCGTCCCGAAATAATTAATAAATTTCAAATATAAAATAATATTGTAAAGTAGTTATAATCCAATCTGATAGAACTACAAATTAATTGAATTAATAGGAGGATTAATCCTATTAATTTGATTTGTACACCTTAAGATAACAAAGTTTTATTAAACTAATGAATTGTACTAATATTTCATAGTTTGACTATCAACATTTTAAAATATGCCAAATGATGTAGCAATTATAGTTTATTCTAATCTGCACAACGTATGTATTACTTAATGGGGGGAAGTCCAGCTAGAATTTAAATTCTTTTTAATGATACTCATTCCTATGTGGATGAAGGCAAGCAGCTTATTCAATTGTCAAGAATTTTATTTGCGTGCCAGTATTCGTAATGTTGTTCATAAACATAAAAGCAAAAAAAAAAAAAAATGATATTATGGTAAAGGATTAGTATCTCTTAAGTGCGGGGAAGTGTTGAACGCACGGTGACTTGCTTCTTTTGAGAGAACCGCTTTTTATTATAGAAGCTGTTAATTTGTGTCTAATTAAAGAACGATTCACTGGACAGTTGTTACTTCCTAGACGGACATAAACAAAGAGATAACTTCTGAATTTGAGACGTGATAGAATAATTAAATGTCGGGGAAGTGGATATAAAATAGGTTTCAGATGTATATGATACGTAAACAATAGATTGAAGATAAATTTTTATAGACGCAAGGGCATATTTCACAATCTAATATGTAATTTTACGAAGAGATGCTCCTTAACTAAAATGTGCGTATCTAGAAAGTAATTTGCATATTCTTATATGCTAAACTTGTTTGGCATTTACATTTTAAAGTCGTTAATAAGTTTTTTTGATTATGCCACAAGTTCTATTGAACTACAAGTTGCATAACTAATTGGTTGGCTTAGGCAAACAAACCCAGGAAAGGTCTTCAAGAGGTTCTCACATATCATAGCCACTGTCTGGGTGTGTTAAACAGGTTCTATTGAAGCATCTAAAAATAAAAAATAGTGCTCGACTATATATTATGCCATACTTTATTGAAAAATAATTCTAAACCATTCAATTTAGTTTTATTTCTATTAAATAATCGAGCTTAACTGAAAATGAGAAATATAACTACATCTACTTTCGAAATGATATATTTTATTAAGTTATTGAGTTAAATTAAAAACAAAGCGTATCATTTTTAAATGGTACAATTTTGTTATAACTTTCAACTATTAAACCTTTTCTGCAACTTAAAACTTGTAGAGTATTTCAACCCAATAGATTGATATTGGATTCGAGAGCTAGGAACCCGAGTTAAACTCAAATTTACTTGATTACCAACTCAGACAGATGCGATAATCGCTTCATATTAAATTAATTCGAAGTTCTATAGAATAACATGCGGAACCAGTTATATGATGTGGTTTTTTGATATTTTGTTTTGTTTCTTCAATGTGCCGGCTTCCATGACCATGAAAATATTTTCCATTAGACGGATGGTGTTGTGTACAACAGTTGGTATTGACCTTGGGCCATATAACATTAAAATTAAGAATTTAGAATTTGTATTTAGCATGTGAGTTTAAAACAAAAATTTGCAACTAATTTGTTTATAGCTGTCCAAAAATTTATATATTAAATTCAGACTTTTAAGCGAAGGCTAAACACGAAGAGAGAGAAACAACTTTACGAGAGCATTATGAAATTCTGACCACTCAAATTAAACGCTCCCATTTTGACGGTCCTCTTGTCAGCGGACATGACACAGTAAAGTTGTTTTAATTGCACTCATATAATGAAATATGTAACTACTGTTTACAGTTTCCACTTTACCATAGAGTTGAGTTTTATTAGAATAAGCGATTTCATCCTAAACACTTGCTAATTGCAGCCAAAGGCCGTTGCCATAAAACGGGAGTAAACTTTAAACAGCAGGAGGAGAAGGAGGAGGAGGAGGCCCAAGAGAACTGTCAAGCAATTGTCTACACAATTAACTGCATATGAGTTTTGAGATACAAATACAAGGGCAGCAATCACAGTCAAAATAAAAAAATGTATTATAGAAAAAAAAAAGAGAAATACAAATGCACAACAATTTGTGTCTTAGTGCCACAACGAACAACAACAACAACAACATCAACAAAGCGCCGACTCATGTTGCTCATGACAAAACATTTGGTTACCACTGCGAAATACATGAGCTGCCAAACTGAGAGTGTAGTAGTATTAGTAGTAGATTGTCTACTACTTTTTCACAGCCAGCGATCGGCTCCATCTCCGGCTTACACACAGATACACACATGCACACATGCACACATACACACAGTTAAAGCCGAGCTGAGCTGAGGCGAAACCGAAATTGAAAACCCGAAACGCCAACCGAAAATTTTTAGCACTTCTTTTTAAATTTTTGTGCAATCACGAACTTTGTGTTAGTTGTGTGTCGGAGTTCGCGGCGTTTGTGTCGAAGAGAAAGACTTTAAACTAATACGAGTATCATAGAGCCGGGTCCGGTTTACAGTCGATAGAACCGTCAATTAATTTCTGTGTGTTTGTGTATTAAGGACATGTGTTAAAGGCTTTTTGGCCAAGTGTATGAACAGAGACTGCCTGCAAGATGTCCTCGAAAGTATTTAGTTCATTGATGGCCGAGAGCTTATTGCTCTCAAAAGCGGCTCAAATTGTGGCCGGCTATTCGCCTATAACAATTCTTCTATTGACCCTAATTACAATATTCTTTGTGGTCTACAACAAAAGACGGGCGCGTTTGGTGAAATATATTGAAAGGATACCAGGACCTGCTGCACTTCCATTTCTTGGAAATGCCATCGAAATGAATGTGGATCACGATGGTGAGTTTTCTGACTCTGAATTATTCATTCTAGTTGACCCTGAGTCATTAGACTGCTCGTAATAGATCGATCTGATTGATTTGGCTAACAAAGCAGATGTACTAAATAAAGCGTATATAAGAGGTGCTAATTAAATGATAAGCAAATAAATAAATAAATATTCGTCGACTGCCAATGATGCCTGAGATTCGATAGATCAGCCACATAAGTGTGGAATCAGTATTGGAAAGTGTTAATGAACTTTGCATTGCTCTCAGTCTTACTTTCGTTGCCCCAAATGTAATCGGTTTACGTATTTACATTAATCTGTGGCTAATATAGTATCTGGAGTAAGTGACTTGACAAATGTCAAGTGAACAAAATGTGCTAATTAACCGTTTGTATATTATACGAGAATCATTAGCAAATGTCAAGCACAAAGAATCGAATTTTTGAAATATGGATATAATTCCAATAAGAACTTTTGAATTCATTTAATTAAAAGTATGTGCGCCATATATTGATAATACATGTTTATAACAACGTCTAATCCCCCAAAACGAATTAACATTAATGACCAAAAGCGATTTGAAAGCGAATTTGAAGAATATGATTGCATCATTACTTAACATTAAATTTTGGTCTTAACTCCTTGCATGTTTTAGATTTAAATGCACATAAATAACTAAAGAATAAAAAGTTCGTGGGTTGCACTAGTTTCCAAATTGAACTTGAAAAATAAAATATAAATTTCACTAGCATCAAAAAAATAAAACATAATAAAAAAAAGAAGAGCAAATGGACGGAAACGTTTAAATAAATAAATTTAAAATTTCTATGCAATTGAAATGAAATTAGCTTTAAAGCCAAATTAAGCAACTTTACAAAGAACGAAAGAAAAACAGAGAGACAAAACAAATCAAATAAAAAACAGTAGTCGCTCATAAATGAGTTGTATAACGAGCCCAAAACAAACACTCGAAGAGTTGTAAAAAACGGTCATAAACTTCATCTCCACAAAAAAAAGGTCTAATACAATCTTAAGTCAAAGTCTTTGAGGCGGACGTGCCGCCATCGGGAGTGCACGATCTTGGACTTGGTTTTGATCTTGATCTTGACATTCAAAAGCTTTTTTTCTGCAGCAGCTTTGCAGTTGACGTAAACGTTTGATAATAGCCAAAAATATACAAAAAAAAAAAGATTTGCTGCGTTCAATAAATCTTTGCCTGATTAATTCATAGCTTATATAACAGTTCCGCACTGAAACTAGAAACATGGACCAATTAACATACACACAAACACACAGAGAGATTTTTAAAATGCGGAAACGCTGCAAGAAACACGGTAAACAGATAGATGGATAGATAGATAGATAGATAGATATTGTATCTATCGATTTAAGTTACCAAGATTTAAGCACATGCTATTCGGCTAACAGCCTCAGTTTCAGCCAAGTTCAACTGAAGATGTTTAACTTGCTATTGAAAATGTGAATAATCAATTTCCAAAAATTTGGTATGCAATGAAATTTTATTTCATTCTTTGTTCTTTGTTCTGTTGCTGTAGCATTAGAGATACTTCTATGGAGTCAACTGAAGTGGTTTTTCTGGCTAGATGAGTTTGTTTTTTTTTTTTTGTTTTTTTGGCAGATCAACTTTGTTTTTAAGCAGTTGAAACTGTCGGAAATTGGCAGCTGCTTTGCCTTCAAATGTTAATGCATTCAATTTAATTCGATTGGCGAGATACAAGATAATTAAAAGTAATAATAATAAAAGTAGTGCTAATTGTAGTTAGAATTTAAAATATTAATTAGAATATAATTTTTTAATTTTATCTTTTATTATTTCAGTTCTCATCGAAATAAAATGTATACAATATTATATATTGACTTTCATTGTAAATTGAATATATTATAAACTACAATTTTTTTGCGATTCTTTATAATTTTTCTCTTATCGTATAATCGATAAAAACATAAATATATATAGAAACATCTCTTCATCGTCAAATTTACTGCAGGTCTTTTTATGCATGTTCTCAGTCGACGATTAAAATTATGCAAATTTGAAATTTGAAATAAGAAGAGATAATAATTAATTTTGTATTCATTTGACTTTTTGCCGGTCGTCAATTTGGTTCAAGGCAATCGAGGAATAAGCAACAACTTGAGTTGCCGCCTCAAGTGGTTTTTATAGAATTCAAGAAATACTTAAGAACAAATCAAGCGCCAAACAGTAGCATCCACACAAATGATGCTGCAACAATTGTTTAACTCGAGGTCAGTATCCGTTGTCTATCTGTTAACATAAATGGCCCAAGTGTCAGCAGTTTTTAAATCATAATTTATTCATAATTTTTTCTTCTAAACAACTTTGCAACACGCTGCAACACGTTGAACTGTGTGCTTGCCCCAAGGCCTGTGTTGGTTTTGAATTCGAGTTAAGAACATTTGGCAGTCAGTGTCTCGGTTAACGTCTGATTCTGATTCTGATTCTAATTCTGAGTCTCAGTCTCAGTCTCAGTCTCAGTCTCAGTCTCAGTCTCAGTCTCAAACTGAGTCTGAGTTTCAGTCTGTGGTCGTGGGTGCTTTGCTGTGTGGCATTGAAAGTCAGCTTGATTGACATTAACCAACAACAACATGCAACATCGACAGCTCCATGATGTGGCTACGATTATTCGCAAAGTATTTTTTAATATGCAACTATTTATGCCACAGTCCGAGACGCCCAATGACACATTGTTGTAAGCGGCAAATAAATTATGGCAAATTGTTAACGCAACTTGAAGCGGCCCCAAAAATTGTTGCTGTTTGACAACTTTGTTAATAGCAACAACAACAAGTAGTCATATACCAATTTCAAAGGGAAATTATAATGAGAGCCGGTCAAAAATTTTTGAAATTTGTTTTCTTCTTCTTTAATTTTTTCGCTGTTTTTTGTGTGTTTTGTTTTGTTGCCCGTCTAGTATTTGCTACTCATTTTGATAGCTTAACTTGGCTCGGCCTTAAACATGCAAACTTCCGACAAATGGCTAACGGACAACCGAAAGCGACAAAAGAAGAAGAGCAGCCGCATACCAGGTTGGGAGAGTGTTGTTGATGTTGTTGTTATGGGGTGTTGTTGCTTTCTGGGTTCGGGTTGTCGTTCAAGTTTGAGTTACATAAAATCATTGTAAGACATCTTCAAAGACAGATCAAGTCAGTATGTAAGTGTGTTAGTGTGAGTATGTGTGTGTTAGTGTGTGTGTGAGTGTGTGTGTGCGTGTGTGACAATGTGTCATAGTTTTAATTGATGCAATGCGAATGGGCGACCAACCAGGCGTATGAGCAACGTGCGAATGCGCAGCTTGCTTACACATAGACAGAGAGACAGAGAGACCGAGACAGATAAAAAGAGACAGAGTGATAAGAAGATAGAGAGGCAGGGAAAACCCTGAGCTGAACTCATTTATGTTTACCTATGTGATAAACAAGTGTAACATATTAAAATTAACACAACGCTTTACATGATGACGACCTTGATTGTTTTTCATCTCTGAGATGGTTTTTCAATTTTCATTAATTGAATGGCGCAAGCAATTTTCACACGTGAAACACAAAACTGGTAGCTCGATGGTAGCTTGAAACATTGACAACAGATTTATTGTTTTTTGTCATTTGTTTATTACTTATTTACACTTAAACGCTCGTTAGCTGTCACTCAGGCCGACCAACACTCTGAGACAGTTACGAGCACAAGTGTTAACTGGTTTGACTGTGTCTAACAATTTTGTATTTTTTTTTGTTACTATTTTGTATTTTGCAGAGCTCTTCAATCGAGTGATGGGCATGCAAAAATTGTGGGGCACACGTATTGGCATCAATCGCGTGTGGCAAGGAACTGCGCCGAGAGTGTTGCTCTTTGAGCCCGAAACGGTTGAGGTAAGTGACAATTTGTGGTAATTTCTAGAGAAGACTGTCTAATCTGAAATCAACAATCTTTGCAGCCAATACTGAACAGTCAGAAGTATGTGAACAAGAGTCATGACTATGATTATCTGCATCCTTGGCTAGGAACTGGTCTCCTCACCAGCACCGATCGCAAATGGCATTCACGCAGAAAGGTAAGATGACAGATCATAATATTAACTAATTGAACTACTATATATATCACTGTTATTGGTAAACCAACTCTTGCAGATTCTGACACCCGCATTCCATTTCAAAATCTTGGATGATTTCATTGATGTTTTTAATGAGCAAAGCGCCGTCTTGGCCCGCAAACTGTCCGTCGAATTGGGCAGCGAGGCATTCAATTTGTTCCCCTACGTCACACTGTGCACTTTGGACATTATTTGCGGTGAGTGTCAATGTTACAATTGTTGTACTCACATTGGTATCATGTGTCAAGTAACCGGTTTCTTTCTAATTGCGTCACAGAAACTGCCATGGGTCGCAAAATCTATGCACAGAGCAACAGTGAATCGGAGTATGTGAAGGCGGTATATGGGTAAGCTGAGGGGGAAATACGGCACTAATTAAATAACATCAAATATTTACTAAAAATTGCTTAACGAAAATAATAGTGTGAATGTGATTTATCCGTTGATTTAGATGTGGTTAAAAAATTAAATATTTTAGAAACATGAGAGAATAATGTTTATAGTTTTGATATATTGTATGATAATGGATGGAAGTAGATTCCTTAGAAAGAAAGTAACTGAAAATAATATCTGGTATTAAAGTTGCTGCGATTTTCGTATTGAATATAAATGTAGACAGACAGATGTCGCCGACCTGCGGAAAAAAAGCCGGGTTCGATTTTCACCTTGCTAAGCTGAATGAGATCAGTCGCAAATGAAATAAAATAAAATAAAGCTATATTAAGTGCATTTTAAGGAACATAAAGATTGAAACGCAATATCAAAATTCCCCGTCAAAGTAAAGGAAAAAAAAAGATCTAAAACACCTTAAAGCATCGGCATATATCGAGTTATCAAAAGTAATTGAACTTTCGGAAATTGAACTCTGCTCTCATTTTTTAATTACTCTTATTTAAATAAAGCACGTTTTAAAAAAAGCAAAAAGAAGAATCTTTTAAACAACAAAATTTAAAAATGAGCACATGGAACGTAATATCAAGATTAAAAAAAAATATAAAAATAAACCGTTTTTAAAATATACGTATACAACTAAAATTTCATTTTAAAATAGTATGGCTTAGTTTTGAGATTTCCAGGAAAATAGAGAATTTGTTAGTTAGGACTAAACCTTTTGATCGGTATATAACTCGATCTTTTCCATATTAGCTGAATATATTGCTAGTCGTTTTTCGCGCCCTTTGTGCTGCTTTCGTCACTAGCGCGAACTGGTCTGATCTTTTTGGACTACTGTTATAATTTAAGTGAGCACAATTTAATAGTGCAAGTTAAATGAGCAAAATAGTTATCAACATTTCGGGGAAGGGAGTGATTGTGTGAGATATTGAAAGCTGTCAGTGCAACTGTCAGTGGGTGTGGCAGGTTCTCACACACACACACACTCACGCACACACATTATTTGGGGTGTGATCCGCTCAAGCGCAAAATATGCGAGATTAAGATGTCAATGGGATGCTTCGAGAGCGACGGTTGCTGCTGTTGCTGTTCTCGCTGATAACATGGCTCATAAAGCACACACACACACACACACAGATATAGTTACAGTGAATAGAATACAATATATATATATATATATATATACTCGTACCAGACTGACAGCAAAACACTTGACTAACTTTCAATTTAATGCAATACTTTCCCCATCCAATTTGCTCCCTCATTGCCGCATCCTAGCATTGGCTCCATTGTGCAGAGTCGTCAGGCAAAGATCTGGCTGCAGAACGATTTCCTTTTCCGCCTGACCAACGATTACAAGACACATCAGAGCTACGTTAATACGCTCCATGGATTCTCCAATATGGTGATACGTGAGCGCAAGAGTGAGGTGGCTAATATCAACAACAATAACGACGACAACAATAACAACAACGAAATGCCTGATGCCTACGATGATTTTGGCAAAAAGAAACGCTTGGCTTTTCTCGATCTGTTAATCGATGCCTCCAAGGAAGGCACAGTGCTATCGAATGTAAGTACTCTATAATTTACTTGTTATTAATTAATTTTAATATAAATTTATTTGTATTTTAAAGGAGGACATACGTGAGGAGGTGGATACTTTTATGTTTGAGGGTCACGACACAACTTCGGCGGCCATTTCCTGGACACTTTTCCTGCTCGGCTCTTATCCGGAATATCAGGAGCGTGTTGTGGAGGAGCTGGAGTCTATATTTGGCAATGATACTGAGACACCAGCTACAATGAAGAATCTGTTGGATATGCGTTATTTGGAGTTCTGCATCAAGGATGCACTCAGACTGTTTCCCAGTGTGCCCATGTGGGCTCGCATGGTGGGCGAGGATGTGACCATAGGTAAGATATTTGATATAATTTCTTATTTAAGTTAATTCTTATTTAATATATATACTTCCCGTTAGGTGACAAGTTGGTTCCCGCCGGCACTCAGGCCATTATTATGACTTATGCCTTGCATCGCAATGCCCGCATCTTTCCCAAACCCGAACAATTCAATCCGGATAATTTCCTGCCCGAAAACTGTGCTGGACGTCATCCCTTTGCCTATATACCCTTCAGTGCTGGTCCACGTAACTGCATTGGACAGAAGTTTGCCATTTTGGAGGAGAAGGCGGTCATCTCGACCGTTCTGCGGAAATACAAGATTGAAGCCGTCGATCGTCGCGAGGATCTGACTCTGTTGGGAGAACTGATCCTGCGACCCAAGGATGGCCTTAGAGTCAAGATCACGCCACGTTATTAAACAGCATCTTGGCATCTAACTAGTTAGTCTTTCCAAAGTATTTAATTTGTAAATAATTAGATTTAATTAATTACTAAGTACTTACAATTTATATGCTAAATTAGCAAATAACACCTTGACCTCTGTGCAATACATAATCATAGTATAAGCCTTAAGCTCAGTGACTTGAATTTCTTACTCTTAACAGAACTTAGTTAAACTTTTCCATTATAAGCAATATACAACAATCTGCTGTTATATTGAAATCTAGTTCAAATAATCCATTGTTAGAAATTGGAAATACCTATTTCTAAATTGAAATTGTTGAATATAATGGAATTACTATAAATTGTACTCTTATGCTTATTAAAAACACTTTATCTTGCCGACATTATGAACGTATATATGTTGTTTCCATTTGACCACTCTCTTTTCCACAGCTGCGTTTATTTTGGTTGGGAAATCTATTGATCTAGACTTGAGACTTGGTATTAAATTTTATCTTAAAATTAAGTCTTCATTGGATTTAACTTAATGAATTTATTTAATTAATGAACTCTGATACTATTTAAATAATTTGTATTAAAAAGTAGTTTTAATTTCCATTCACAGCATCCTCACTGACACCAAATGTACCAAATTGTTCACTTTTTGGAACAGTTACGCTCTTTTGGGTACACATGAACGCACTATAGCAAACACAACAACCCAACTGTGAAGATCAGCGCAAGCGCATGCAATGCAAATGCTCCATAGATGGCGCCACGTATACCATCTAGTTGATTTGTTAAATTAATGCTATTTTTATTAATAAATTTGGTGAAAATTTAGAAATTAGACAAAATTAAAATTAACATTTTAATGAAGATTTGAAGTTCGTAAGTCCCCGGGAAGAGAAGATAGGAAATTTAATTCTGAGAAAAAAAAAAATTATATAAAAAAATCAAGAAAAATCTAAAAAAAATTATGCAATAATTTAAAAATTTCTAGAAAATCAAAAAAAAAAAACGAAAAAAGGTACAAAAATAAAATGTACCCAAATACAAAATCAAGCCAGATTTTTTTTTTTTTCGCCGGCGCCAAAAAAATCATGCCAGATCGCAAACTTTTTCGGGATGGGCAACCATCAAAACGCCGTCCCATAAAACGGTACTTTTTCTGCCATTGGAATTTGATGATTGAGATGGCATTTTGATCACGATCTCATTTAGTTGATCACCTGGGCACGTTTCAATTAAAAATGGACAATCATCGAGTCATTAACAAATGGCGCCAGTTAGCTGTTGGTGCGAGTGTGTGTGTGTGTGTATCTGACTGTGGATGTGGCCCGTTTTCTTTTCGCAATTGGAACGGCGCCAGGGCTTAAAGGGAACTTAAGTGCGCTTACGCTATGTAATGCACAAATAAATGGCGGGCGAGGTAAACAAATGTGGTTACCTGGCGATTGGTTATATCTAAATGGATATTATGAGCATATGTACTCGTAGTTGAAAGCGTTAAGTAACTCCTAGTGGAATAGATAACTAGATCGATAGGTTACTCAGGGATAGATAAGCAGACACTGGCCACGATTGTGGAGAGAAGGAGCAGCAAGCTGGAGGAAGCACGAGGAGATGGGGGTAGGAATGGGCAAACAATCAATTAGAATGGCAAAATCTTGCTAAATATTAATAATCCACAAAACGCAAAAGGGTCTTAAAAAGTAATTCCCGAGCGAGACAAGAAATACGCAAAGCATGCGATTCAACCAAAATCAAAAATGGCGAAAATTATTCTAAAAAAAATAAAAAAAAGAAACAAGAAAAGCTGAGGAAATGCAATCGAAAAACTAGAAAACTCGAGCATGGTCAATTGCACGCAAAATGGAATCATTAACCAACTGTTAACTGTTAACTGTTCACTTGGCTACCATTTGAATTGTCGCAATAAATCGATTGCCAATTGCAGTTGCAGTTGTTATATTAATTTATGAATTTACAATGTCAACGATTACTATTTATTTTAGTTTAATGATGGGGTTAAAAAGCAATCGATCAAATGTGTGGTTTCTGATTGCCAAAGGGGAAAGTAAAGCAGGAGAGAGAGAGAGAGAGAACAATCAAATGTGTCACTCTGCAACTAAAACTGGATACTGACATGACCATATGCCATGTCTTCATTCTATCCCAAAAATATGAACTGACATTATTGCTGTAGGCATTGCGACTACCAGCACAAGTAATTACTACACTGACAAAAAAGACTAGCTTCCAATATCAAGAACATACATCTTAAATATTTGGTTCTTAAAATAAGATTATTTTAAGACCAAATTACTAAAACTAAGATTTTTAATCTAAAAAATCATGAAATATTAATATAAGAATAAAAATCTTTAATTGTTAGGAAGATATAAACATGTACAATTTCATATAATATATATGGTGGCTCCGGGGAGTTCTGGTTAGAGACACTGCTTTGACAAGTTAGAAAAACATTTATAAAATTACCAAAACAAAATAAAATATATACAAATATAAAAAAAATTTAAAAAAATAATTATTATATTTTATTTTAATTTTAAGAACATTTACTCTTAAAATAAGAACTTGGTGTTATTAAAACCAAGATGTGTTCTCTTAAATTAAGAATTTTATGTTGTCGACGCATTTTTTGTTCTAAAATCTTAGTTCTAAAACCAAAATCTTGATGTTTGAACATTTTTTTTTATCAGTGTATATATATATAAATGTGAGACTCGAAGGCATTGTCTTTGAACTCACTCCTTGATGTCACTTAAACGGATTGCGCCTTTCACATCAAAACAAATTGCACTCCCCTGTGTAAAGCACACAAATCTGATTAGAAAAACATTTACAAAACGCAAATCGCAAGTTAGCGCTGACAAAAGGAAAAGGGAAGTGGAAACTACCCCTAAACAAAAAAAAAGTACAACATGGAATTGGATGTGTGAACTTTAGCACGGAAAACAAACGCCGGCCTAATTTGATTGACGTGAACGTCAACGCGGCGGAGAAAAATGTGGGAACTGGAGCGAAATAGAGGAGGAAATGGCGGGAAATGGAGGCTTGAAGCGAGCAAGTGAAAGTGGCTTTGGCAGTGGCTTTTGGGCAGGTAGCCAAACCGGCCGGAAGGATGCGAGTAGAGGCACAGAAATGATATCCAAACAAACTCAATTTGGTGTGCTGCCAACGCTTTTGATAGATTAGCAACAAGAACGAAAGAGGCGCGACGGCGACGGCGACGGCGACGGCGACGGCGACGGCGACGGCGACGGCGACACGTGACCAGACCCAGTCGGATGATGTTGACTGGACCAGGAAGGAGCACAAAAAAAAAATGGAGGAAAACAGGGTGAGCACAATGTCAAATTCGTTTCCCATTTGACGACCGGCATACGAAATTGATTTGCTCGATGCACAAGCAAAATATTTGCCATCACTTGCCTCCATTAAACAGCTGGTGACACTGGGAGCAGAAAGAGAGCAGAAATCAGGACACGTGCCGAGCCTGCACTTGCAGTTGCCCGGCGACACGTGACATCCCGGCAAATTAAACAAGGCCCCTTTTCGAAAACACGAATAACACAAAAGTTTAACAATGCAGAAAATTGAAAAACAATCAAAAAAAAAAAAGAGAGAAAACTCAACCACATCCGCATAAAGGAAACCAAAGTTAAGTGCTGGCATCCAGGACATCCGGGCATTTCTCCCTTTACATGCTCCGTGTCTTCTCTGTTTGATCAGAGCGCGCGTTTCAATTCGTGCCGCTTTATTTGGGCATAATTAGCTTAATGCGCGACGCAAACAATCAGGACATACTCGCACTCATATATAGCCGGAAACGTTGCAGGACTCAAAGCACCGATACCGTGCGTGTCCTTGCTGCTGAATTGCCAGGACAATGACAAAGCAAACAAACGTCCGACAAACGCAACAGCAGACAGCAAAATCGACCAGAAAAAGTAAGCAAAATACTCTGAAAACAACGAGCAAACTGATACCCTTTGTTATGTTAAATAATCAAAAAATAAATTATATATTTTTCCTTTAAATGTTACTGGTATATGTCTGATAGTCAATTTGCATATGGTCAGTTAAATGTGAGAAATGAGATAGGTAAAATTAGTACTTGATATTTTAACATTAAAAAATATCAAAAGAATTAAATAAATAATTTTTAGAAATTAAATGTCTGAAAATAATTTGAAAAAAAAAATTCTAAAATACAGATAGCTCAAATATTTGTAATATTTTGCAAAAAAATTTTCAGATTATCAGAGTAACAAAATACAGCTACAATCAGAGATTAATTAATATAATTTATTAAAATACAGATTGCTGTTTTATTGTACTTTTTTTTAATAATAATTGTCACATCATAAGCCATCTATTTATCTATACACAATTATATTTTATATTAAAATTTTCGATACTAAAAAAATTTCTTTAAAATGTTTCTAATTTTACATGTTAAAAACTGTTAAACGAGTATATATACATACATAACCCATTAATGTTAGTTAAATTTGTTTTCATTATATTTTATATTTATATTTATTTATTTGTTTTCTAGTTTTACAAGTAGAGAGTTTACTTATAAAATATTAACTAATAAATAAATAATTAATTTTCAGATTCATTTTGTTACAAGCAGCATGACTAGTCTTCTATACCCCACCGTGAGCAGTGAAAAAAAAAGTTAATTCATGAATCCCTTAAAAGGTTCTTAATCTGTGGCTGCTGTTGTTGAATTTTGTTGCTTCATTTGCTGTGTTAAAATCCATTCGATTTTTTTTGCAACTCCATAAAGACATTACTCATACGAAGCGTTGTCGTCTTGGTCTAAGGTGCGTTCCTCAATCAGACCACATTTGGCTAGAGTTGGCGAGTTGCGGCTGTCAATGAAGTGTCCAGTGACTGTCACTAGTATGAGGCGTCGAGTCGTCATATGACCGGCAATCAGCTGCCAAATTGATTTGTAAGCAAATGGCATAATGAATTTTGGAACTGATTTATTTATAGTACATATAGTAGAGTATGGTCAATAGAAATGCAACTGCTTGGTTAAAAAGGTGTTGACTGTGCTGACCCTGTGAGACGAACAGACAGACAGACCGCTTCAGACGACGACGTCAGCGACTGTGGATCATAAATTGAGCAAACATTTTTCCGACTGTCGCGTTGTCGTTGTTTGGCGTTGTTGTTGTCGTTGTCGTTGTCGATTGCGTGCAATGCCATGCAAGTTTTATGACACTCTCCGTGATAGCAGCTCCGGTCGAGGGCAAACAAGAGCGCTTTATGACAGCAACAACAACAACAGCAACAACAATATGCAACTGCAAAAATAAAAAAAATAAATACATTTTAGCGATCAATGGCTAAAGGCTAACAACGGCAGCCGGGAGCAATAAGCAAAATGTAAATAATTTTTACTGCTCGAGAGAAAGAAAGAGAGAGAGAGAGAGTAAAATAAAAATAATAATAAAAAAAAACCTGACGCAAATAAAATAATAAATTTTGTACAAAATTGACAAGCTGGCTTAGCCGCAGGCTGTTTTGCTGATAGCAATGGCAACAGAACTGGCCCAGAGCACATGGAATCAGTTTGTAGACAAGAACAACAATATAACAGCACAACAACAACACACAGAGTACACACACCGCGAATGCACACACAGTAGCCAAATTGGTAGTTAGTGGCTGGCTTAGGCCGGGGCTGTAAAGTTAAGCACATAATTGCGAAATTAAAGACAGCTGACGGTTAACCAGGCTAAAACAGCTAACAGAGCCAAGCCATTGATGTTGCCAATTCCCACGCCTCGTTGTCTGCCGTCTACATTGTTTATGCTAAAATCAAAATGAAAACAATGACAAAAGCGTATGCTACAATTCTAAAAACAACTACAGACAGTTGCCAAGTGTCTGCTTTATGCTAACAACAACGCGAGAGGCAACAACAACGAATTTAAATTGAAATTATTTATTTTTGCATTTTGAAAGCGCTCGCGCGTGTCAAGGATTCTCACGCACACGAGCCACCCCCATGCCAGAGCCACCCCCCCTCTCATGCCATGCCATGCAAGAGACAACAAAGCCGCTTGCCTTTGCTTTTATAATTTGAATAAATATAAAAATAACAAAGTGCCAGCACAACAGCAATTGCAAATATGCCCAGCTGATTTTCAAATGTCAAAGTTCTAGACAACATCTCCAAGAATTCCACATCATCGATGTCAAAACACGCCTACTTAAAGCAAATTTAAACCAACCAAAAACTCCCTAAACTTGTCACATTAAAATACCAAGTCTTGGTTTCCTTAACTTCTTCAAAGTGATGTAGAAAACCAAGGCTGCAAACCGGTTGGGTTCGGGTTTTTAATCAACCTGAACCGTATCATGAACCGAACCCTTGAAAATATTTACTTTGCGAACCCGAACCTAAACCGAACCGCCTTTTAAAATTAAAGGTTCGATTCGAAAAAAAAAATAATTACATAAGTTTTATGATTTTCTAATATTACGCAATAATTTAAGACTTTGGATTAAAATAAGTCATATGTAAATATTCAAATAAATTTAAATTATCATCAAAATAGGATTTCTTTAAAAAAATTAATTAGATCAAAATGCAGAGAAATATGTATTACAATAAAAATGTATGATATTGAACCAAAGTTCGGACCCAAACCTTGGATTCAGGCGGTATGTAAACCAATTTACGAACCGAACCGATGTATTGCTCTTGTTCGAACCGCCAAACCGAACCTATAACAAAATATTGGAGGCTCGCAGCCTTTTAGAAAACTCCCTTCCATTAATATAATTTATATCAATATTTAATACATCCAATAATCCTGAATCAATGAAATGCTTTAAGTAAGTTATTTGATAACTACACAAAATATTTTTGGGATCTTAACACCTTTCGATTGCTTCCCACGCCCACGACTCTGAATGATCCGAAGCAAATGCAGTAGTTAAGTTAAAACATGATCCATAATCCAAAACCACACATAATTCTAAGCTAAATAAATACAAAGACCCCTTCCTGTGTGTGAAAGTATAAGAAAACCTACACCTGCCTGGCCAGAAATTACAATATGATTGAGGAAATCCCACTATCTATAGACTTGATGGGGCGACCACCTTGCAATGCATTTCCCTCGGTTGGAAAATGGCGTTTTGATCTGTCCAAAGCCCAAAAGGCTTACCAAGTTGAACCACTGGACTAAGTCAGACTAATATTTCTCACGTTTCGTGTATGCAACGATAAATTGAACATATGCCTAGAAAATGGAACTACAACTAGAAATGGGAATCGTTATGGGAATGTTTTGGGATTGTGGATATTCTTTGAGGGCGACTGACTTGGCGATGGGTAAATATAAAATATATGTACTCATAGTGCCACTGAGTGAATGAATGTGTTTGTGTGTAAGTGTGTGTGTGTGTGGCGGCTGCTGTCTTTTGGTCGTTATAAATCATAAGCAAACATTTTGATATTGTAATCCCCATTTTAATTCGAGCGCATAAAAAGCCGAAAATCAAACTTTTCGACATTGGCGGCGGTGTCTCTGATGTGCGGTTGCAGCTACTTTTTCGCTCGTACCGAAAATTGATGGATTACTCATTGGTAGCAGCCCAACCCCATCCCCGCTACCTTTCCCCCTCCCCACGCTCCAAGCTCCCAGCTCCACCTCAAACAATTTCATGGCAGCCATTTGGCCGACTGATAACAATTTCAGAATTTTGTTGCTTCTGCTTTTTAGCTGATGATGATGTATAATTACTAATGCTTACCTTTGTTATTGTTTTTTTATTGTTGCTATTATTATTATTGTTGTTATTGTTCTTGATTTATTAATTAATTATGTACAAAATGCGGAAACTGCGCCAGCCGCCAAACAAAGGAAAAACAACGCAAACATTACGATTGTTGCATGTATCGAAATCGATACCGAAATTGGAAATAGTTTAGATAAGTATCGACAATACGCACACAAATTCATATCTGGTGTACGTGTGTGTGTTTCAGCCATGGCTGAGATCATTTGGGCCCTTTGCTGTTTTGTTAGCGGCAACAGTTGAAAGTCTTTTTTTTTTGCTTTGTTTCACTTTTACTCTTTGCGCCTTGTTTGATGTTTGGCTTTTTGGGGTTGAGTGGTTGGTTGGTTGAGGGGTTGGGGGGTTGGGGGGTTGGGGGGTTGGGTGGTTGCTATACTGGTGGGTGGTTGCTTTGGGTCAGCTTTGAAGTGCGGCCGCCCACATTGAGCAATGATTAGAGCCCGGGTCTATTATGGTGGCAAATAATAATAGAACTTGTACTCATATTGCAATATGAAATATGATCAATGAATCGGCATTTTTAGTTAGCCAGTCAAAACGTTTACAAATAATAAAAAACACTAAAATAAAATTGTAAAGCTTTCAGTAATATATGTTTTCATAGTTGGATTCAACAAATTTAAAAAATATATTTCATAAATCTATTGATAAAATCAAATAATTTTGTATACTATGTGATCAAGAGTTCCTGAGGATTGATGCATATAATTTTAATAAAATCCATATGTTAATTTTTTAAAATTTAACTTAATTTATAAAAAAAAAAATTCAGTCAAATCCTTATTTATTAAATTACTTGAAAATGTTTTTAAATTTTCAATTTAAAAAAAAAATAGCAAAGAAAATATAAAATAAAAACTTACATACATTTATGATAAAGTATTAAAAAATGACATTAAAAATATTAAGTAAATTTGATGATAAATATTTAACAAATCCCAATTTTAAATAAATATTAATACCTGTAAATTTACAAATAGACATTTAAAATTTTTAAATATAAAGTCTAAATGCAATAAGCCCAAATTAAAGTAAAATTATAATTTTTATTAAAACTTATAGTATATCTATACATTCTTATGAACTCTATTGGATTTATATTAAAATAGATTTAAATCATCTTGACTGAAAATTCATAATTATTTCTACTTCTCTGTTGTAATTAACTATGTCGAACAGTTTATCAGGCCGTGTTCATCCCTCAGTTTGTTGTTAGGGCAACTCTGCTCTTCATTATTGCTATCAAAACAATCGCAAACAGCTGTTCGGCTGCTGTTAAGCAGACAAATCCAATCTTGGAATACTCCACTTCTCTCCGCTACAACTCAATGCGAGTCAGGGAAATGCAACAGCCGAAAGGGGCACAATTTCCAAGGAGAACGCATCCTGGGGAAATGCTGCGCACAAGAGCGAGACCTTTGCGCATGTAGCACACGCACCAAGCCCACACCAGGCCACGCCTCCCCAACGCAACTCTCGCTGGGCGGAGCCTGAAAAGCAACGAGTAACGAGAGCGCAACCAATGGGAATAAAGCAATGTGTTTAACATGGAATGGTTGGAGATAAGAAGGCAACAAGGCGAGAGAGTGTGTGTGTGTGTGTGTGCGTGAGAAGATGATGAAGTGCTGGTGTAGCGTCAAAAAAAAAGGGTCCTGCAACATCCGCAGCACAAATGGAAATTTCACACACACCACGTGCCGCGCATAAATTGGCCAACAATCGATGTAACTTTTGGCCAGCCATTTGAGTTCGCCAGTAGGAAATGTCATCATATTTTCACTGTTCCACAGGCCACGTTCGATTCCATCCAGCAACCGTTTCAGTGTACTGCTTAATTTGCTTGGACCTTTGCCGGTCTGCTGGCCTTCTTCTTTTCGTCATTCCTGCCACAGTTCGGGTCCAGGTCCCCCTTTCTTTTTTTTTTTTTTTTGTATAGCTTGTGGCACTTGCCTCGCGTCCGGCATATGTATGCGACATCATGACACCGGGGACTTTGTTACAAGTACTTTACGGTAATGGAGGATTTTCGCTTGAGCATCCCTCTAACAAAAATTAATTTAAATCGATATGCTGCCGCAAGTGAACGTGGCAGCCACCGACTGCCTGTGTATCCCCCCTGCCCCCTGCTCTTTGCCCCATCCTCCATTGTGCTCCTGCCACTTGCAGCTCTTTGTTGATTTTGCTTCGTGTTCTTTCCACTTTTTTTCAGCTTTTACTTTGCTTGGCGCTTATTAATTAAGTAATACAGCAATTTGCTTGGTTTGTTGGAATGTTGATTGAACTGCAGAGTTGTTGCCACATTTTGTGGCAACATCTACATAGTGGATTCCTATGGGAGCACTGATTTTTTTTTAGGTTTTTTTTTTTTGTAGCTGTCAGCTGCTTTGGCTGCCACACCGCTGGCAATGTCAACAAGGACATGCCACGCACACTAATACAAACAAACGACAGAGCTGCATGTGTGAGAATGTGAGTGTGTGTGTGTGCGTATAGTTTATTGACTGCTTGCGGGAAGTGCTTTTCGCAGAGATCTGTGTGCTAAAGAATGTAAGGCTGGCCAACAAAGCCGTTCGCAAATCCTGAAAATTGACTTCGGCTGGCAGGCTGGCAGGCGGGCAGGAAATCAATGCCGCCATTTTGTGAAAGAGTTGCCCACTTCAGCCAAAGTAGATTCGGCATTCACATGCTGCACACTCAGACTCAGACTCACACTCACACTCACATTCATATCGATTCACATTCGGCGCCGCGTGTCTCATAAGGCATACAAAATTAGTTTGCAGCAGCAGCAGAAGCCATAAGGCGACATCTTCAGCAACTCCCTCCCTCTCCCCTCTCACTCTCTCCCTCTCGCACCACTCCACACACTCCTCTGGTTCCCTACGCACCATCGTATTTCATTTCGTCATGTTTCGGGATTAGGCGGGATTAGTTGACGACTGAGCAATGGCTCTGAACTTTGCAACGACTGCTCTGAACTTTTTGGTAGTTGCTTAAAAAGGGAAATGTGACAACAACAAGGGCGCGGACGTGGACGCGGTTGTTAGCATCTCACAAGACTGGGTATATATATATATCTCAGTGTAGATTTGTGGCACTTTCGACCGCCTTCAAATACTTTGCATATCAATTCTCTGAGTGCGTGTGACTTTACGAATGTCGAGCATTAAGTTTTGTTGTTCGGCCATCGAAAAGGATACACTTGACATATATCAATGGACTGCACTGTCGAATATACAGCAGGAATTCTTTGATTTTATGAATTATTGGACATTGCGTACATAGTTCAAATGAGGGAAATTGACGCCATTTTGTAAAAAGGTAGTCCACATTAATTTGGCAGATAACAAAAGCAGCAACTATATGTACTATATGTATATATATATAAGCCCCTTTTGCGCATTGGCTGTTTGTCCCCCATTGCAGATATCAGAGAATGTCAAAGTCTAATTTTGTTTTCCTCTTCGACTCGTAATTGAAATGTGCCTGGGTAAATCCCACAGTGCACAGTTCCTGAAATAGATACGATGTCATCAATAGAACTGTTGCCATTTGCCTTTTTCACCGTCACCGTCACCTTCACCGTCTCCCTTTTCCAATTCCTATTCCGATTCCCATTTTCCATTTGCCCTGCATTGATTATATTGGTGATAAAATGGGCTTTAACTAGGACCAGGAATAGCCACAAATGTAATTACATGTTACACAGAATAACATAACCCCTTTATCATCTGTTGCCAGGCAACAACTGACAGGTGTTATTCATCGGGGACACCGCAGAAGGCATTTTCCATATCATTGCCTTCAATAAATGGGTTATACTCTAATAATTCTGAAGTATCCCCATACGCAAGTACTTCAGCTCCTGCATTGTATCTGTATCTGTATCTATTTTCCCCTTTGTGTAGTGTGTGTGATTGGATTGATTGGTCAAGTGAAGCTAATCGAAAGTTGTTTTCAGTTTATATAACTTCAAAGCCCATTTACCGCCTGCCAACTCGACATAAGTCTGAGTCTGAAGTGCATATTTTTTGAGAGCGTTTACTTGTAGAGAGATTACAAGGTTGCACTTCGATTTATCAACCGTGGCTCTCCTTCTCCAATAAACTTTTTAATTAGTTTCTCAATTACAAAACAAGTGCATTTTATTTTGATTAAAATAACTTTGAAATGGCACGAAGAATTTTAACTGAAGAGTTTAAGAGTCGAAATCAAAAACAAAGTCTAAAAAAACAGTTTAAGAAAATAAAAAAACATAGCAAATTCATTTTGCTATGAATAATTGTGAAAAATATTTATATCAATAATACTTAATGCTAATAATTACAACCTTTATTTAAAAACAATAGTTTATAATAGTTATATAGCTACTAACGATTAAATGCTATTAATACAAATATTTTTGAATCTTAATAAAAGTCTTATTAAATTTCCAAATTAATCGATTGGTCAAAATAAAAGAAACATTTAATAATTCAAATATTTTATTAGGTATTATAGAAAACTAATTCATAATTAAAATAATTACTGCTAGTGATTTAAATTCTTATTTCCAAATTAATAACTAGGATATTACAATATTTTTAGAATATTTTAAATTTACTCAATTAACATCGAATTAAACACTATGATTAAATGATTTTTATACTCTGTTTTTTTGTTCACATAAGGTGTAATAAAATGGATAAGCTAAAAGGAAACAAACTTTCGCTTCCTGAATAAGTTTCTCAAGTGAGCCGAGAGTTAAAGTGGCAAATAATAATATAATAATAATAATAATAAGTCATATATGTATATGACACCATATCCGTTGATAAAAACAAAGAACATGTGCACTTTCCGATGGCAGAATACAAACATCTAAGTCTCCACTTGAGTCACGCAGCAAAAACAAACAAAATAATAAAAAAAAAAGTAAAAAAATAAGAATATAACAAAGAAACTGTGGCAAGCAAATGCGAAATAAAAACGAAAATTATGAACTGCACAAAAGCTGTTGTGAATTTTAATAAATTTTGTTGTTGCTGCCGCAATTTTGGCAAAAAGTATCTGCCAACTGAGTTGGGAGTGAGCAAATCAAACAGGGAATACGACAAAGGGGGTGAGCTGTGGAATCGGATGTACCTAGGGCAGCAGGAAGAAAGGAAGGAAGATAGGAAGTGGTAGGCAAGGGGAACGAGCAACGAGTATACGTCAAAAAGAACAGTTATTTATTTATTTGTGCGCAATCGAGAGCCCACAAAGATAGAGGGGACTGAGGACAGAGGGTAGGGACTGGGCTGGTAGGGTGGAGGTGGTACCGCCTCAAGCGGCTGGCAAACAATGGCGGCTAACGGAGAATAATGGGATAACAAAACGCCCTTGACACCCAGTAAAAAGACAGCCAGCCCTCAAAAAGTGTACGATAGGAAGTAGCCTTATTATTATGAACATTGTGGACTCGGGCTTCGGGCACGTACCAAACGGCAATGGTAACGACTCGAACGGTCGTGTGAGGGGGTAACACAAAGGACCCACAAAGTACAAATACAAATCAAACCCTTGAGAGCGCCTAACAATAACAACAACAAGAGCCAAATAATAAACAGAAGAAGCAGCAAGACAAAAGTAGAGACAGAAAGACAGAGAGAGGGAAAGAGAGAGAGTAAGTGGGTGCTGAGAGAGAGGTGTGGGTGGTGGGGAAGAAGCGGAGAGAGGTGCGCGAGCGCAGGGAAGCTGAAAGAGAAAAAGCAAAAACAACAGAACTGGAGCAATGGCGCTCTGTAAACAGAGTGGGAAAGAGAAAGCATGTCACAGAGAGAGAGAAAGAGAATGAAACGTATGGGGAGAGCGAGAGAGTGAGTGAGTGAGTGTGTGCGATAAACTGACAAACAGAACGTAACGGCTTTTGGGGTGTGTCTTCCACAGTGTGAAATGTGACTTGCCTCTCACTCGCACACATTTGACTCAATGGCACTCGCTACTCGCCGGCATGCGTTCGCTGCCTCTCCCTTCCACTCACAACCGTGTGTGGAGAGAGATAAGATACGGAATAGAATCGCGAGACATTTGTGGTGCGTTGTGTGTTGTGTGTGGCGAGTTAGTTGGAAAAATCAAATTCCGTTATTCAGTTGCCGTTTGGAAGTTCAGTCGTCGCCGCGGCTTACCGTTCGTATCGTGTGGATTGTGGCAGAGTGCTCGGAGTACTCGCTATCGTTGTCGTTGTCGTTGTCGCTGTCGTTGCGTGTGCAAGTTGCAAGAGAACAACCCCCCTCACATCACAGCACCACAACATCACAGCACCACAGCACCACGAGTGCTTCTGCCCTTACGCACTCGCTGCTGTCGTTGCCGTCGCCGTTGCCGTCGCCGTCGCTGCGACACATCCAACAGATACTTTTGCGTGTGCTTTTGAATTCGTTTTCAATTCAGCCACGTCCTGTTACGGGTGCAGACGCGTTATTTCCGTTTCCGACACAACAACCAACAACAAAACAACCAACAAAAAATAATACAAAAAAAGAGAGAGCCCAATCAAACATTTGAGCTACTTCATATACTTACCCTAATTACGCGCTGGATTAAATTATTAAAACACTAAAGCCGACGCGGATTTAGAATCAACAGTCGATTTCAAATACACCAACACCGACGAATTAAGTGCATGTGTGTGTGTGTATATATTTTAGTGGCTGTGAGTGTATCTATGTGTGTGTGTGTGGCTATAACAGCTAACGCGCTGGCATCAAAGTCGCATTAAAAACATATCCATGAGTTACTTAAAATTAATCACTAACATAATCACTGTGATTTTTATTTGAGTTGCCGAGTTGCTCTCTCTCTCACTCTCTATCACTCACACGCGTGTGCATCAACAACAACAACAATAATAATAGCAACAAATTGTGTGCAAACTATAAAAACCGTTTAAATATTTTAGCCTTTGATTAGCAATCGAAAGTCTTTATAAAAAAAACACAGCACACAAATCTGTTGCAACGACAATAAAGATCAACACAAAAAATTTGGTCTATTCAATTTATCAATAAATTTTCCAAAGATTTATTGCCGACGCAACCCACGCGACATTTCGTCTATAGAAAATTTTCTTGATTTTCGCGTTAAACTATACAAATGAAATTCAAATGAAAGCAATTTGATTTATTGCCAAAGTGCACAACATTTGACCCACATTAAGAGTGCTACCCACTCTGAAAAACCGGAGAACTAACTAAAGATCAACTGGAACCTACAACAACAGAGCTGACCCCATCTTATAAGATCTTATAAGATATCCAGCTGCCGATCTGACGGCACATCAAGTGGATTAATTTGAATTTCTTTCCGTAAACTAGAGGTGAGTTAAATATAGATATTATAAATAGAATATTAATATTAAGCATAGGTATCTTATACAGCAAAGTGTTACCAACTCAAATATAGTTGACGAATTTCATAATATTTTGACTTATTGCCTAAAAAGGAAATCTTCAGTTGGCGACAATCTCAGTAAAGATAGTATTTAAATGATTACTACTCAGAAATATCTTTTACGATATCTATCTATATATTCGGCGCTAGACAAGGCCCCGTTAGCTAAACCTAATAACAACAGCAAAGCTCCCGAAAAAAAGTCACTACGAGGCAGCAATAAAAAACTTGTTGAACAATGGCTTAAATAGCATTTAAATAATTTTAGCTGCACTCTCACGCCAAACATATAAATCACGACCTATATCTACGACTCATAATCATCAGTTGGCATTGCAAACCATAAACTGTCTCACTTTCTTGGAGCATCCAGTAATTGTTTGGAGGCCTCCGGGCGGAATGAGGCCCAAAAAGAACAGTTAATGGCAATGCCAAGCAAATAGCCATTGACGTCACTTAAACAATTAGATTTGAATTTGTATTTTGGTTGTCGTTGTTGTCATTGTTGTTGTTGGCAAACAAAGCATGGAAAAACACCGAAGTACACAAAGAGAGATTTCCATAAACAAAAAAAAACCAAATGCAAAAATGTACTTTTAAATAAATTTGTATAAAATTAAATAGAAATAACAAGACGTTAAGAACCTTGGTAAAACATAGAAATCTTGGCACCTTTGCCTTAACTATTTGCTTGGCAGCAACAAAATCCCCACCTTCCCACCGACCCACCTTCTCACCGTCCCACCGATAACACAACCACTGAAGGGGGGAAGCTGGTGCCGTATAGTCGCTAGAAGAATAAAAAGCACTGCTGGCAATAAACTGACATAAAATAATTTCGGGCATTCTTTGTCTAAGAAAATCATTATGTAAATAAATTCTCACTTCTGAAATAAAAATGTGTCGTGACAAAAAAAAAGCAAAACCCTAAACACAAAAGAATAGTAGAACGTCAGCCATATCACAAGAATAGAAATATATTTATTAGCAATGTGGCAAATAAATATGCCACAAATGATGCCACTGAAATTGACAATAATACGAATGCACTTCAATCAAAAAAACAAAAGGCAACAAAAAAATAAAAATAAAAGAAAAACCACAACAAAAAATGCGACATTAAATAAATAAAAAAAGATACGTTGTGGCACGTTGGGGGGTATAAATCTGTTAAATGGGAAATTATGTTTATTATTGTTATTAAAACAACCGCAAAGCAATTTAATATTACAGCCAGGCTAATCCACTAGGGATCAAGTGCAGATCAAGCGGCATTATCAAGTATAAATTTTCAATTTGAACAAGAACGAGAACGTTAATGAAAACGAAAGCGAAAACGAAACCAAATACAAAATTGTCAACGAAATCGAAAGTGACAAATCAAATTAAATTTAATAATTTTTTGAAATTTGTAGAAGTTTTTTGCTTATGGAATTTACGATTGGAAAGTTGAGAGGTTGTGTTTAATAAACTTTAATTTTCAATTATTTATTTAGTTTGCCCCCTTCTAGAATTTTTGTAGTTCTCTTTACGGTGTATAATTTATGAAATTTTTTACAACTATTTATTTCGTTTTTTGAATGCTTTTATTTTTTGTTATGATTGAGATTAGATAACAATTTATTGCAACGAGCGCGTTGTTTGGCTTTCAGCTCTGATAGCGAAATGCGAGCAGGGTATAAAAAAGAAGTCTGTGGATAGTCACCTCTTTTTTATTTGATTTTTTTTATTTCTTCTGTTTTTTTTTTGGGGCAATGCCTTTGATTACTGAAGCAGAGCCAGTTAAATTGGCAAGCGTTAATTGATTTACGAACATTTATGGCTATTTTTAGAGCACTGTCAGTCGCTATAGTTACTTTTTTTTTAAAGAATTTATTAGGCGCCCCTCTGCCAGTAGTTGCAGCCCTGTTAACAGAAGTTCCTTGCCAAAATGAGCACTACTTTGTGCCGCTTGTTGCAGCAATAAAAAAATAATAATAATAAAAAAGAGAGAAGAAGAGAAGAGAAGAGAACAAACTCACAGAAATGTAAATATTGTTACAT
This sequence comes from Drosophila phalerata, assembly GCA_951394115.2. NCBI lineage: Eukaryota > Metazoa > Arthropoda > Insecta > Diptera > Drosophilidae > Drosophila > Drosophila phalerata. The sequence continues at coordinate 30,505,013 of OX596005.2, forward strand.
TGATAAGAAGCACCCTGTTATCTTTTCAAGCTTTCGCCTTTGTCTCTCTTTCTCGCTCTCTATCTATTTGTCTGTCTGTCTGTCCGTCCGTCCGTCTGTCTGTCTGTCTGACTCTCAGTGTGATAACAACGTTGGTGGCTGAGTGCAGTTGGATTCTCTCTCAGTGTCTGCGCTGTGTTGTTAACAATTTACGATTGCCACTAATGAAACTGGCAGCATCTGTGAAGCGCAGTTACAAGATGTGGTATTAACCCCTTGACGTGTTTGGTGTTAAGTTGCCATTGCCTGGTGTTTGGGTTAAGCTCCTCACTGTTTGCCTTGATGTGATAAAAAAACAAAGTGCTGCTTTTGCGTTTGCTTTGCCACAGGTAGCCACAGATAGAGATATGATTGAGATACAGTTACAACTACAACTACAGATATATATTGTGATAACATTAACTTCATTTTGAACTCTTCCTCTATCAACATTTGCAGCATCGCAGCGCGCTTCGCAGCCGCGCGAGCTCAGAGACAGCCACAACTTGGATCTGCTTTCACCACAGTTGGAAGATACCGGCCTCAAGACGACGACATTCTTGCAACACTTTAAGGACGTCGTCACGACGAAGTTCAACGGCCGTGATCACCATTTGCCGCCACTGCATCCCGCGCATCCGGCGCATCAGCAGTCCGCGCTGCATCATCACCATCAGCAACAGAGCTTCTCCACCATTTTTCCAACATATCTAGGCATGGACCGCGGCGGATGCGGTGCCGCCGGCGGTGGACTCGGTGTGGTGACCAGCTCGGCCACCGCTCTCGGACCCGGCGGCATTCCGGGCGGCGGTGGTGGCGGCGGTGTGGTCAGTGGTGCACTGAATGGCCTGGAGGCCATGTCCGCCGAGTCGACAGGTCTGTGCCTGCAGGATTTGGTCAGTGCGAGCACAGCGAATGGCGCCGGATCGGCGGGATCGGCGGAGAGCGCAACCACGACAAGCACAGCGCTGAGCAGTGGCAGCTCCACGGTAAATGGCGGTGGCAGCAGCGCCTCGGGTGCCGATCATCTGCACAGCCATCACAGCCTGCATGACTCCAGCTCATCGGTCAGCATCTCACCCGCCATCTCGAGCCTGATGCCCATCAGCAGTCTCAGTCACTTGCATCACACGGCCGCCGGCCAAGATCTCGTTGGCAGCTATCCACAGCATCCACATCATGCCGTCGTGCCACCGCACACACCGAAGCACGAGCCGCTCGAGAAACTCAGAAGTAAGTACCGAATAAAGATACATATGATACAGTTGATACACAGAAAAAAATTACTGAATTCAGAAGTACGCTTATTCAGAATTCTCATAAACCAAGCCCGATTTTTCGCAACAATATTTTAATTTTTGGGGTTCTGTAATATTTTCTTTTCAATTAGATTAAATCATTTAGGCTTCCTTGACGTTTTTAATGTCGTTGCCATTTTATCAAAGTATTATCTTAATTTAGGAATTATATCCTGAATATGTAAGCTTTATATTATAAAGAATTCAAGCTAAATTCAAATATATCAACTGATTTTTACAATGCATTTATTTTTTCTGTGTAGATACTTCTTAGTCAGCTTTTCCATATGTATGGTATATATTTTCCGATTAGTTTATGGGGCCAAGTCAATTTCGTGGCCAATTTGTTCCTCAATTTATTCTTTGTCTCCCCACATTTTTGAAAAATTAGAGATCTTTCTCCCCCGTCAGCGTGTAACAAATTTACAAGTAATTAATGCGGCCATAATTCAGGCAGCGTTGTCGTTAAACGCTGCGTATGCGTGATATTTGTATTTCTATGTTGCAAGCTGTGAGTGTGTGTGTGTGAGTATGTGTGTGAGTGTTTGTGTGCTTCAACAAGTGTCCACATTCACATTGGCTTGTCGTATTCATCGCATATTTTTGCAACTGTCAGCGACAGCTGTCGTCATTTCAATATTCATTCATACATTCGTTACAGCAATCATTCACGCTCTCAATACTTGTACTTCATCATTCATGCAATGCTCGTAAATTTCTAAACAATGTGCAAAATTCCTGTTGGCCACCGACAACTTGTCATTGCCCCCTCTCCCCCCATCCTGTATTCGTTGTCAACATCCACGCCTCATGCATATTCATATAATCATTGTGTAATCATTAGCGCATAATCTTCATAAAAGCGTAACAAAGGCGACCCAAAAAAAAAAAAAACAGAAAAAAAGAGAACATCTAAAGAACTAAACAAATTTCACTTTTGCTTCGCATGTCACGGCTAATTGAGCACCCTTCTGGCGTAGTGCCGAAGGCAACATACTCTTCCCAGTCCACAAAATTCACATTCCCACTCCCGGTTAACATTTCCCATTTCCCAATTCCACTTCGAGTACTTTGATGCTGCAGAGTCAGTTGTGAGGGTCGTTCGATGTCTGAAATTTGATATGTGCATTGTAGTCAAGTGTTTGTTGTTCCGTTTAGGCTAATTGTTATGGGAATTTGGCAGCAAAAAGACAGACACTCGGCATATTATGGAGGTGTTATTGTATGTTGTACAAGATGATTATTCAATTGCCTTGCGTCAGTCAAAAGTCATAGGTATGAGAGGAAATTGAAATTGACTATATTCAAATAAATATGTTGGAGAATATCAAATATTGCATTAATTTCCTACAATATTGTTACATAATATTCTAACCAAATTATATTTACATTTCAGCTGCATTTCGTAGCGAATAACAGCAAAAAAGAGCTTTGAAAGCACATGAAAGCTGCAGCAAAATAAAAATAATGTCAAATGTGATTAAAGGGTGATTAAAAATAATGTTAATTGAAGCTCAATGATCTTGAATTGTAATAGTACTAAAAGTTATATTTTCATTATTTATTAAATATCAATAATTAATCCTTATATGTATAGGATGAAGGCAAAAAAAAGGGTTAAAAGTAGCTTTTATCACACAGTTAAATGTGGCTAAAATCTCTTTGTTTAAATCATTGATTATAATCATTATAAATATTAATTAATAATGAAGAGACTAAAGTTCTTAGATCTATTGCTAATACGCTTCTGATTATAATCAGTTGCATTTGCATTTTAATGCAATTTTATGTCTTTAGTCAGAATAACTTGAGAAAACTTTTAGCTTTAGTACATTTATGACTGCTTGAATTTGTCTATGCCATGGCATAAGTATTTGTCTGCGTTGGCCAAGAGATTTGTTAGCTGTCTACTCTCTACACTCTACACTCTACTCTCAACTCTCAACTATGCCCCATGCACCTTGGCTGTCGGGTTAACAGCCCTACCAACTTTGCACTTGAGCCCCCAAACCCAACAGACAACAAACAACAGTCAACAGACAACCGACAATAGACAAAAGGGGACTCAGCTGCCTGGCCATTTATTTGCGTGCCAAAACAATTTAACACAAAAATTGTGCGCATTTAAAATATGCAGGAGTGCAGTTATCCTTTGACATACACACACCAGGACACACTCACACACACACACACACACACATGGCAGACAGGCAAAGGTTTAGTGTGGAAATTGTTGCTTTTAGCTGCAGGTGCGGTCTTAGCCAGGAGAATCATGTTGCCAACAAATTTCACTCTGTTTGTTGTTGTTCACATTGTTCTCGTTGTTGTTGTCGTTATTGTTTACGCTCTTGTTTAAATAATGGCCACACAACGTGCCCAATATGCCTGGACTGTTGCACATTGCAATTGGATTTTCAATTATTGGCCAATTTAATGGTCGCCTCCTCTCTCTCCTCTCACAAAACGGATTCTCGAAAATCAAACCACCTACACGACCATTTGTTTGTGTTATAAAATATTTAAGTTTTATTTGTGTGGAAATGTTTCACTTTTTTATTAGTGCAGTTTTTTATGATGCACACACACACTAACACACACATCTTTTGAGTTCGTTTAGTTTTTCTCTTTTATTTCTGTGTGTTGATCATCATTTTATGGCTTCTGTGCGTGTTTTTATTTCGAATTTGGCGCTCAAAAGGATTTCAAGTTCACGTACACTAATTTTACGTATTCAGTTTTTCAGTGCGAAAGAGGCCAATTTTATTATGCATGCAACGCTGCAGCAACGTGTAAAACAATAAAAAGTTAATACTATTTAATACCATGGCTACAACTCTTTAATGTCCAAAGTGTCCCCACTGGCAGCTGGCCATGTTCTGTCTGTCTGTCCGTCCGTCCGTCTGTCTGTCTGTCTGTCCAACAATCTGAATTATGTTGTCAGCAGCTGTTAGCCTCTAAAGAGCTTTAGCTTATGCTCTATCAATCCAATTGAATTGCATTCATTTTAACTTTTTACAAATTCAACTGATCCTGTGACCTTACAGAGAGTTATCTAACGATGACTAAGTACTTTCAGCTAGAGATATGCGACATAACTATACAAAGATTCACTTTGTTTACATCAAACAAAGCTAATAAACTAACAAAAACCTCAACAAACCGAAAACAACAACAAAAATCAGAGCAGTTTACATTTTGGTTGCTCTGCAAATAATACAAATATCATGTTATTTTTGTTGCGAGTCCTTTGCGTGTTTGCCAAGTTGTTACAGCTACAGATACACCTACAGATACAGATACAGATACAGATACATACGACAGCATAGATATGATGGTAGAACTATTTGCCTATGACAATGTTTATTCTTGTAGCCCTTGATAAAATATTAAATTGCCTTGCCGGCAGTATCTAAATGTAACTAGCTGTATCTGTAGCTTGCTCTGTATCTTGTATCTGTATCTTCGCTTTACACTAAGTGCGAGAATTTTGCTGCTCAACATTTCTTATGAAATCTTGTTATCTATTGTGCCTCATCCACGTATCATTTCACTTACGTTTGTTATTGTTATTTGTTTGTACAGTACAAAGTGTTAATGGCACGTGCAGCTTGAAAAGACAGAGTATCTCTTATAAACAAGTTCAACTTGCTTAAGTAGTAAATACCTGACATTAAACTACATTTTACAAATTGTAAATGAGCATTTTATATTTGCATAATCGATAGGAATGATATGAGTTTGCACAGCAGTTTGAGCCCCACTTTAAGTTACAAATATAATTATTTATAAAATTAAAAAACATATATGTTTATTGAGAATCTTTTCTTTCTTTAAATAAATAATAGAAAATGCTGGTTAAAAGTATAAACTTTTCTCACTAGGTAGTTAAACATTCTACTTTTCAAGGCAATTTACAAATGATACTTTAATGAAGAATTTTAAAATGGGGGAAACATGATACGCACATGCGACACAGACTCGCTAAAGATACATCTACAGCTACAGCTATAGCTATAGATACTTGCCACATAGGCTCAGTTTGTGCTCAGGGATATGCTTTGTCCTGTTGCCTACTTTAAATTCAAAGTGTGCGCGTTTTTGGGATGTGCTCGTACTTATTTGTCAGGTCTTGGCCATGTCTCAAACATTTTCCTTATGAATATAAATACACATTTTATCGATTTTTGTCTGCAGCCATTTTGTGTACATTGTCTTGTCTTTAAGGCACTTTAAAAATAAGCGGTCTAATGGCAATTTTCACATCAGTGCATCTGTGCTAAGGGGAAAATCTCTGGAAAATTGCGCACATATGTCATTTGGCTGGCAACTCAATTGCAAAACAAAAAGAAAAAGAAAAGCAGCCGCAAAAACAAAAGATCACAGTGCAATTGGCAAGCAAACACCCCATAAATTGTGAATGACCCCCAAAGAGCAGCCAATGGATAATCACACACATCTTGGTGACGCCCACTTCAACAAAGTTCTTGCCACAAGTCAAGAGAGAGTTGCAACAACTGAAAGACAAGGCAAAAACTGCCCATATATCAATCGTGGCAAGCAGACAGTATGGAGACATGTGCTCGGTCTAGCTCTTCTTCCTCTCTCTCTCTCCCTCTCTCTCTTTCGCTTGATGGCACTGATTTCGTTTATATAAATTATAATGTCATTATGGCAACCAGTCAACTCCCCCACCAAAAATCTCTAACTCCACGGCAGCCACAACTCGACCAAGACCGCAATTACGTCTCAACTGCAAAACTTACAGAGTCAGTCTGGATTTTCCTGGGGGGCGAAATTGGAAGGTTTTCTCTCTTTCTCATTATCCGTATCGTGCAATTTCGTAAAAATGTCGCATTAGAGATTATCTGAGGAAACAAACTTGCACGGCTGTCCACTGGGTTGCTTTTGGCCAGAGAAAATTGGGGAAAATGGGCAAAATGGTCAAATGACCCAACGGCATCAACTGGAGCCAAAAATTTGAGCTGACAGTCGAGAAAATTACTGAAAAAGGCATTGCAGTGGAAAACTACAACAAAACTGAGACTGAAGAGTGGCAAAAGGGGGACAGAAAGAGAGAGAGAGAGAGATAAATAGGGGAGTAGGAAGTATAGAGCATAAGAACGAGTCTGTTTTGGTTGGGACAGTTTGGGGTCTTCATGTCTTATCCTTATCTGTAGACCCTCGACTAATGAGCTTGCCTGATGTGGTCTGTCTGTCTGTCTGTCTGTCTGCCTGTCTGTCGGTCTGTCTGGTCAGGACTTTAGTCAGAGGGTTGCTCGGACTTTGGGGCATTGTCAATGTTAGTGCACTGATTTTTATGTGTGTGTATGTATGTTGGCCAAGTTTTGCTGCCAAGCTCATTATATTGCCATAACCTCAGAATGTGTCCTGGCCATTGTCATTGTCTGGCAACTATAAAGGATTAACTTTGTAAATTGTTGTGATACTCGACACGTATAAAAATTAACTTGATTTTTACAGCAATGGCAGCTAATTTCTACTACCCATTGAAGACAGAAAAAAAAAGGGGAGAACATCTTGAGGGTAACATTGCAATATCGGCATATGGCCGAAAAACCTGTCGCATATTAACACTTTTCTCATTGTTTTGGCCACAGCAAATGTAGCGTGAAATTGCAAAAATATATATATGATGGAAAACACAGTGTTTAACCCTTTCATGCCAGTATATTCTTTCCCCCAGAGTGGTTTAATTTCGGCAACAATAAAAGCAACTAACTTGTCAAAATAGCGGTGAGCCAGTAGAAAGGAAAGAGGGCAGAGGAAATATATAAAGGCTAACGCCCTGGCCAAAAAGTATTTCGATTTCGAGCTGTATCCTTGTGTGTCCTTTGTATGCTTGTGCTGAGCATCCCAATTCAACTGTCACATTAATCGTTTGTTTTTGGTCACAAAATGCTACAAGTAAACGTTGGCATATTTTTCCTTTATTTTCTTCTCTTCTCTTTTCTTCTCTTTTTTTTTGTCGTGTCAAAGGACGCGCTCTCGGGGCGTACATTCTGTCCAGCTTCCCTTGCCCATTTTCCCAATTTCCACAGGCATCTCGATCCTTTTGTATTGTGTGTTTGTTTGTTTGTTTTGGGTGTATCCTGTGCTTGGGTCTGGTCGAGGTTTGACAGTGTCAGGCTGGATAATTTATAGCTGCCTTTGCCGTGTCGTGTGTCAAAGTTTTTGTGGAAAATGTTTATGAATGAATGCGACAAATGGCCAAATGTCTACCGTCTGTGTGTTTGTGTGTGTGTGTGTGTGTGTGTGTGTTTGTTTTGCTGCATATCAAAATCAAAATCATTGCTCAGGCAAACATTTATTTCTCATTTTTCTGCAATTTCATATTTGCAGCATGATTAATAGTTTGCCTTAATTTAAGGGTGTGTGCATTACCCATACATATACCTAATTCCATTGACTTTTGTTGGCCAAAAAAAAAAAAAAATAGAAGTATTTTCCCATTTACTCGTTTGTTTAGTTAAACGCCTCTGCAAAATGGCCGAGAGTGAAAACTGAAAGCGACGTTGACACTTGTTGTCACAGCTCGTGACATGGCCAAAATGTTGAGGCAACGCCCACCACTTGGCCAAGTCATATTGACACTTGCCACTCACTCAAAGCGAACCTTGAAAACATTGTAAAACTTGGAAAACTCGGAAAAATCTGGGCAACAACTGTGGCTACAAAATGTCAACGCCAACTGACAGACGACAAACAATTTTTTTTTGGGGAAAATCAAATTCAAATTAGTCGCAAGATTCAACAAAATATTTAAACAAATAAAAATCACTGCGGTACGTGCTTTTCTCTGCGTTTTTTAGAGCGCATCGTTAAGAAAATATTTTTACATTCTTTTGAGGAGGGGCAACAGTTTAAGATGTAGTTGAGGGGGGGGAATGACAAGTTGGCGACCCATTTAAGAGGCACATGCTCAGGTTGAAATCGAGCACAACAAGAACAACATCACAGACAACAGCAACAGCTATTAAGCAGCATTTTCCAATTTTCTTCAATGGTCTGAGGAAAAACATTAAAAACACATGAGTAATCAACAGATATCTGAAAAGATATTTCAGCAAATAGATTTAATAGGAATTTTTAAGGAACTGTTTAAATATTGGCAAATTTGGTTTACACTAGGTAAATTATATTTATATAAAACTTTTGATTATTATTATTACTAAATCGAAAACCCAATTCCTCACTTAAAAATTTGTCCTGTGTTTTTTCCAAGGGGAATTATAACTTTTCGCCTATTGTAAATAATGTATAATTGCTTGTCATTCTGCATTCTCTGAGGAATAATCTATATTCCAGTCATAACTCTGTTCTATGATTTGCTAAAAATATCAATTAATAAGCCAAATTTTCTAAATTATTTTTGGACAATCTTAATGATTTTCTATACCCCGTGAATTTAAGCGCAAGTGAGAGCATAGTCAACGGCATAAATTGTAGAAAATGCCGAGTAATTAATTGAGCTGCAGACAGCAGAAAGCAGACACTTGCCTAGATTCCGCATACCCCATTTTGGTAAATGTCGACCCTCGAATTTCACACAAACCCCGCGGAAAACACTGAGGCACCAAACTAATTGTTTCAAAATGTCGCTGCGGGTGTTTGCAACCAGTCGGAGTCGGAGTCGGAGTCGGAGTCTCTGCCTCGATGCCTGTCTGGCACTTTAAAAACCACATTAAACTGACAACATGTGAAAATGCCATAAATTAAGCAGCGAACTGAGCAAGGAAGTCCATAAGATTTAGATGCAATGGCCAGGAAGTCGAGACCTCGTCCATATGGGCACACACCTCATTCAAACGGGGGTCAGGCCAAATATCAATTGCCTGGCCATAAATCTGAATTGGAAACATGTCAAAGTCGAACTAATTAATATGAAATTGAGCATAACTAACTAGTGTAATCATTGCATGCTAACCAAACTCATGCCTCATTTGCTTTTCTTAACATTTAAGATTTATGGCTAAGAGAAAGCAATTTTCTCTGATTATCTTCCAGCTTGTTGCGTTAACTTTTCCATAATGTGCCGCCGCAGTTGCTTCCTTTAATGCCTCCAATTAATGGCCCAAGTCTTGGCCTTCCCCTTCAGCTCTCACAATCCCAGACACTTGTGTCCTTAATCGAGCTAACCAAAAGGCCATTTAAAACTGATTCTACTGCTCCATTGGCGTCGTATCGCATAAATCCTTTTATAAACGCATTTTTATGGGCTGCCAGAGGAGTAGCTTGCTCCTCTTGTGCACTATAGACAATTGCTTTAATGCCTTTAAACCTATGTTAAAACATTAATTTTTTGTATATTTTTGTGCCCTTTGCTGGTTTATTCTTTTCAGTTTGGGCCGAAACCGGTGATTTTCGTGATAGTCATAGCTCCATGACCGCCGTAGCAAATAGTTTGGATAGCACACATTTAAACAACTTTCAAACATCGTCAACATCCACCTTAACGAATCGAAGTCGGGATCGCAAAGACGGTAAGTTTCGAAAATAAGATTCTGGTTAAAGATCTTCAAAAGCAGACTATATTGAGGCTCTATTTATTTATTTAATAATTCAAGATAAACAAAACAATATACGTTAAATTTAACATAGGATAAGAAACTTATAAAAAGTTAAACCCATTATAATTTTAGTTAAGATAATTATTTGGTATTAATTTCCTTTTGAAAAATATTGAACACATAAATTTAGGATTTAAAGATGTAAAAGATATTTTATTAAAGTGACTATTAAGATATATTCTGAGATTGATATTTTTTAATACAACTGCCTACAATTGTCAAAATTAATAAGAGTTTCGATCATTTATGTGGTTAGTAATAAGCGTGGAACAGCCGACGCACAGAAAGAGAGGGGAAAGAGATAGAGAGAGAGAGAGAGAGAGAGAGGGGGCTCGTTACTGATTTTCAACATGCGAGTACATTAGATAAGAAACATAATTTATAATAATTTTCTAAAGCATGGCCAATGGGCGTCGTTGGGTGGTGTGTTGCAGCGTGAGGTGGAAGAGGGGTGCTGGCAGAGGGGGGGGTGGTAGAGGGGAGGGTGGCTACCTCTTGGCCTTTGTCGGCAAAATTTACTCACTCGCGTCGCGTTTAGTTTTCGATTAGACTGCTTTGATTTGCGACATGATGACGACGTTGTCGAGCCACCGAAACTGATATTTCATATGGGCGCAGTCATTTAGTTTATTTGATTAAGTTTTTCGGTGTTGGAACAAACAACAGCAACAACAACAACAGAGAAAGCACGCCGCCATGATCGATGACATGCCGGGAACACACATTAACGGGTTGTAAATCTGGTAGCTGACCAAAAAAAAACTAGGCTAGCTCCATCGTCGGCTCCACTTTTGATGTTCCAAAGTATGCGATGGGTTGTGGGTGGTCGGGGGAGGGGACATGGCGTCGTTTGAAGGTTGCATGGCAATAGCAATTAGTAACGCCACTAGGAACGGGGTAAACTGATTAGTTTGTGAAATTGGCTGATGAAGGAGTGCAATCGTTGCTTCTACTTTTCCTTATCAAATGCAAACCAGATAAACTAACTGACAAACAAATGAATTGAGAGTATCTGAAATGCAATTCGCTTTTGCTTTCCCATTATTTACAGGCAATCGCAGCGTCAATGAGACTACAATCAAAACGGAGAACATATCAAATTCCGGTCACGATGAGCCGATGACAACCAGCGCCGATGAGCCCAAGAATGATAAGAAGAACAAGAGACAGAGGCGTCAGCGCACACACTTCACCTCACAGCAGCTGCAGGAGCTGGAGCACACGTTCAGTCGCAATCGATATCCGGATATGTCCACGCGTGAGGAGATCGCCATGTGGACCAATCTCACCGAGGCCAGAGTCAGGGTAAGACCTAATCATATCTATATTTAGTAAACTATTTACACTGACTAGTGACTGACAAACAACGCACATTGACAGAGAAGTTCAATTTTTTTGTAAGAAACCATGTCAGATCGGAAAAAAATTATTACTTGTTAAGTTGTTAGATCAAAAACTGACCAACTTCAAACAGTCATAACTTCATCAAAACATCAAAAACAAGCGATTTTTAAGCGGAATATCATTTTTAAAATGGCTTGGCCTCTACATTTATCCTGCATTTAAATTTTAATTTCGAACATTTTATTTTTTTGACGATCATTGCCAAGATTTAATTTCGATGGTAAGGGTCCCCCCTATGAAATTTAGAAAATTTTAAATTTTAAATCTCAAGTTTTCACTTTTATTCAACTTCCTCTATCGTAATTAGTATAAAACAATACTTTAAACTTGATTCTGATACCTTTAATATTCTTATAAGATATCACGTCAAATTAAACAAAAATTTTGACTTGCTAAGTTGCTAGATACTTAGTTTGACCAAATTCAAACAGTCATAACTTTATCAAAACTCAACCGATTTTTAAACGGAATGACATTTTGAACATGGCTTGGCCTTTATATTCATGCTGCAGTTAAATTTATTTAGCCTTGTTAAACAAAAAATTTTGGTTCTTCGATCTCGGTTTCACATAAACACATTCCTACATTTATAAGGAGTAACCAGGTAGTCATATCATATATTATATAAAATATTGCACAGCCAGCCGCAAATTGCAAGCAACAACAACAGCAATGATGAGTGCAACATGGGTAACAGCAACAACCACATCAATTGCATTGTGGCCTGTGCAATTATGCGGCAATTACTGCGGCGCCTGCATTTCCCGTGCCTCTTGCCTCTTGCCTCTTGCCACTTGACCACGGGCCCCAAATGACCGCAATGCAACCACAGCACGTAGCTGACACACACACACACAGACACAGTTGCTGATACGAAATGCCAGCGCCAACTCGTAAATATGTTACCCCCCTCCTCTCCTTTATGCGGCCAAAATAACCATTTGAATTCGCGCGGCTTAAGCGTTCTGACCAAAAACCGCCGAGCATCCGCCATTTTGTGCTGCAGTGTAAATTTATGGTGCAGTCGTTGGGTGATTTGGGTGGTTGCATTGGCGCAAAGTTGCCATAAATTGCCGCCTCGATTTTGGCTAAAACTTTGGCGCAGTTTGCAGTCCAGGCTGTGTTTTTTTGTTTTTGTTTTTTTTTTTATGATGCCATCGGTGTAAACTGGGCCGAGACCGCAACACTGGGGATGGCTTATCAAATGTTCAGCTGTTTGTATATGCCACGACAATTGCTACTGCTATTGACAGCCTCAAGGGTTCTATGGCCCAAGCAAACTTCAGATATACATGGAAGATATAATATCAAAGAACTGAGAAGGAGGAGGTGGAGTGAGAAGCATTGTATCTACACGCAACAAACAGTTGTAATTGTTTGTAAACGATAGTTGGTAAACAATTGAAGAGTTGTATGCTTTTAAGTGGCGCCAAGGGGCAAATATGCGCTGGCAAATATAAACCCGACCGATAACTTCGATATCATAACATATCATATAGTTGTTTGTTGTTGTTGTCCGTCTGACAGAAGACAGCGACACGACGGAAACAGATACAAGTACAGATACAACGAAAAGATACTTTTGTATGGGCATAGTTATAGTTATAGACAGGGCTTGATCGATGATGATCGTCAACGAGTTGATGGACTATGGCGACAATCGTTAATTGAACACGGCAGCAAAAGAGGCATGGGGCATGTGGCAAGAGGCAAGAGGCAAAACGGGTCATTTATCGTTTGCCGTTTGCTTAGCAATTAGTTGACAAATAAAAAACATCTGCCAGATACATTGCTGACAAATCGCTGGCACAATGCATTTTTCATGGTTTTTCTATGCAAATTTTGGACTGTGCAACAAAGTTGCGCATATGCCCCGATTACAGTATACAACAAGAAATTCTGAATACACTTGACAGCGACTATAAAGAAATTAGCTGCGGCCACCCGAAAACAAGTGTCAAAGTTAGGGTGACACTGGCAGTCGGAAAATTATGTCAATCGAAACATGTGTTGAGCGAAAAATGCATAAAATATTGATACAGTTTGTTTTATGGTCCATTATAATGATGACAAAAGGTTTGCATTTGTTTCTTGGGGTGCAACCCTCAAAAGTATTATTGTATCTATCCCCTTCCTCAGATAAAATGCAAAATAAAGGCCAGGCAATTTGTCAGCGGGCTACGAGGGTTGTTTAATGAATTAGAAACCGCACGAGAATTAATGATCATGATCGCGCTGTCTTTCCCCATTTGACTGCAATAATGGCAAAGGCAATAAAATTTATCAAATATACAAAAGGATTACACAAACACACACACACACACACATATATCTATAAATCTGGGTGGGTTTAAAGTTGTCAAAAAAAAAAAAAAAAAAAAACTGAAATCAGCCCCGTCTTGACAAACAAAACGTTAGGCGGGTTGGAAGTGTTGTCTTCTTTGGATCTGGTTGTTCCTGATAGCTGATAGCTACTAATCTGAGGATTAACATGAGTCGGCAATTATGGCAATATGTTCCCTTCTACCAAGCTGACTTTTTAATGCATTTAAACATAGCGTATTTAATTCAATTAACAGTTAAAGTTTAACCAACAACACGTACTCATAAAAACATTTGTTGCTTCATCTCTGTATCGACAACAAATGGAGTATAGACAGAGTTGCCCAATGGTGCAAGAGTATATAAAAAAAAAAAGCAGACCAATTGTCTGTTCTTTTTTTTATGGTCAGGTGTTGGCAATGGCCTGGAAACAAACGAGCATTTGTCTGTGTATAGGAAAACCATTTTGGTTGTGCCTCCATAAAAAAAGATACAAAAAACAATGGCCATAAAGGAGCCACAATATGGATCGTTAGAGTCGACATATTCGGCGGCGATGTATCTATTACAGGTCGTGTTTAATGGTGTCAAAAGGTTCTATAGTTACAGTCAGTTTAAAAGTTGAAATAGCAACAGGGGAATATTTTATTTATGGCCTCTTTCCACTGAAAAATTGATATACCTTTTTTAAATAACATTTACAATTTCTGTCTGCACAATTTTTATTATTTATAAATTTAATTTTATAATTGACAAAAGGTGCACAAATTAATTCCTTAAAGCTCTTGAGATTACTAGTGCTTTCAAAGCTTGCCTATAGAATTAAATGAAAGCTACTTAAATTAAAAGTCAAAAATGCTTTTTATTTAAATTATTTTCAATATATTATTTACCAGTTAAGTTTATTACTATATCATTTATATTTTAAAACTAAAAACATAATAATGTTGAAAATTACTTTAAAAATAACAACAACTCAACTGGTTAATTTAGTCAAATCAAAAGCAGCTTTTGGCTTTACTCAAGTGTCGTTTAAAGAACTTAATCCGATTAAGCTTGAGGGCTTTAAAAGACTTTCCAAGCTTGTTTATTGAATAAAATACAAGCTGCATAAGTCAAAAGGCAAAAGTGGTGCATAAATGCAACAGCTTTTATGAGTCTCAGTACAAATCTATCAATGCTATTATCGCGACTAAATCTAAAGAGTAGCCATATCTTAAAATAATTCTAGCTATTATATTTTTTGTCTGTTACTTAACTATTATCTTATGAAGGGTTACTGATTGTTGAGAGCTGAAAGTCGTATGCTTATCAATATTGTTTGCAATCAAAATTTTCACTTCAATTTTAAGCGCTACCCCGGAAGTGAGTAGTAGAAAGAGGGACAGCAAGAATTAAGCAAATAAAAAACGTATTTAGCTGCAATTTGTGGCCATCAATCAAAATGGCAGCTCTTCACTTGGAAGACAGACCCTTAGAAATCAGTAAAAACGAAAAAACAAATCCAAACTCAACCCGTAACTTTTGCCACATGGTCACATTGGGCCACTCATATACCAATTTTCTTTTTTCTATTCTCCTTTTTTTTTATAACAACTTTACCTGATGACGCGTTGCGGCACCAGCATAAAACATAGGGAAAGTGGAAAGGAGAGAGGAGAATGGAGAAAGTAAGGGGCTTGAAGGGAGGTGTCATTTGCCGCTTTCATCAAAACCAATTAGGATTTTCTGCTTGAGTCAGCGGGTGACTCCGCCGGAGTGTCTGCCCGTTGAGTGGAAAATTGCGATGGTTTTTTCTCACTCGGACGTTGCCAATTTTATTTTTTTGCTTATTTTTTGCTCCTGCAGTCACATCAATTTTCCATCATGCAAACGTTGCTTTTATTTTTTCTTTTTTTTTTTGGTGCCCAAACTTCAACAACTTGCTAAATGATACGTGAAAATGACAGTTGACGAGATCGATGACGTTAGTTTTGCATCACAGTCAAGCTGAAGTTGATGATGATGATGAGGATGATGAGGATAATGGAGATGATGAGGATGCTGCTCTGTCTGAGCGATGTACCTTGACAAATTGACACATTGCTGTAGGATATTGAAATTGGCAAAGGCTTTGATTTATGTGCTGGCCAAGTTGAGAGCAGCTTTAACCAATTTCTTCGTTTCCCACGTCACAGTTACAGCTCAATCTGTGGACTCGACTCAGACTCAGACTCCGACTCATGCGATTTCAATTAACTGGCGCAACTAATGCGATTAAACCAATTGCCGGGCAAATAAATGCGCATTAAATTGTTCACGCGACACGAGTCAAACATTTTCCACTTGCAACATGTTAGTTTTGATTTTTCCCACAAAACAAACAAAGTCACGGTTGCCTTTAAGGCCCAGTTTTTGTTTTTGCATACAAACTCCACGCGTGGCCGTATTTAGTTCCGGACACTGAACCGTAGTGTTGCATGCAACGTGGCAGACCCATAAATTTCAACCCCAGCCGATTTGTGCGTTGATTTAAGTACAATGTGGCAATGCGGCAACAAGCAAATGTGTCTGTGGCATGAACTACCAAAAATGCCACTGGTAACTGGTAATTACCTGAACGTTGTCTGGGAAAATTCAAAGGCCCAAAAAAATCTATATAGATGCAACTTTAAACGTAAATTTGCCAACTAAGCAAAGCGAATCTTAGAATAAACCACTGACAAAAGCAAATATATAAAGAATGGGGATAAAGTGTGGGAAGAGAAACTCATCAGAAATGCTGGCAACGTCTGCTTTGTCATTTCCCAGATACTTATGTATCTGTAGCTGTATCAACTGTATCTTTGGCTCTTGTATCTGTATCTGTAGCTGTGTACACTGCGCAAACTTCAGCAATAAATTACAAAGTTGCCATTTTGTTTTTTATCTACTTGCTTTTCTCTTTTGTTTTGCTCTTTTTTTCTTGTTTTTGCGTACTTTTTGTTTGCAAAATAATTTTGATTTATTTTTTTGCCCCCTGCTTCTTCTTCTTCATCACTGCTCTTACACCCGCACACAAACAACTTTAATGCTGTCTTTTTTTCGTTCCTTTTTTTTTGGGAGGGTGGCACGCTGAGTTTATTTATATAAAGCTCTCCATTAAAAAAGAAAGAAAGGCAACGGCAACAATGGCAGTATTTATGTATATTTGTATTTATAATTACTGCACATGCGTATTACGAGGCGCCCTTTTAGCCTGGATTGAGGGGGTTGTCAGCTGGCTTTGGGGGTGTGCATGGGGGGTATTCTCTGTAGTATTTTGGGGGAGTTTTTCGCACACGCGACAGACGGATACATAAATTTTCAAGTTGGCGGCAATATAATAAATTATGCGGCACGGCGACGCAATAAAAGAAAATGGCTGCCACACAGCTTTTAAAAACTTTAACTAACTTGCAACCATCTTTCTGTCTCTCTCTCTCTCTGTCTCTGTCGCAGGTGTGGTTCAAGAACCGTCGGGCCAAGTGGCGCAAACGTGAGCGGAATGCAATGAATGCGGCTGTGGCAGCTGCAGATTTCAAGTCTGGCTTTGGCACACAGTTCATGCAACCGTTTGCCGATGATTCACTGTACACATCGTATCCGTACAACAACTGGACCAAGGTGCCATCACCGTTGGGCACCAAACCCTTCCCCTGGCCGGTCAATCCACTCGGCTCGATGGTGACCAGCAATCATCACCAGAATTCGGTCAATTGTTTCAATACCGGGGCGAGTGGAGTGGCGGTTAGCATGAATAACTCAATGCTGCCGGGCACAATGGGTTCAACGTTGACCAATACGAATGTGGGCGTGGGCGCTGCCCCCTGCCCGTATACGACACCCGCCAATCCGTATATGTATCGTGCCGCCGCCGAGCCGTGCATGAGCAGCAGCATGTCATCGAGCATTGCCACATTGCGTTTGAAGGCGAAGCAGCATGCCACCGGATTCAGCAGTCCCTATTCGGCGCCATCGCCCGTATCGCGCTCCAATTCCGCCGGACTGTCCGCCTGCCAGTATGGCGTCACTGATGTTGTCTGAGAAAACGCTCTCGGTGCTCTGCTCAATCAGCATCAGCACCACTTGCAGCATTTCTCCGGCCAGCACAATGGCAATGCCATGCAGCATCATCATTTGACCGGCAACAACACTAACAACAACAACCACAACAACCACAGCAACATGTTGCATGCTCACAACCATAACAACAACAACAATAACAACAACAACAACAATCATCTGCTGCTGGATCATAGCGATTTGGGCTTGGGAAACGGCGGAGGCGGAAACGGAAATGGCACTGACGATGGCGGAGGCGGCACAGTGGGCAGCATTGATGACAACAACAAATCGCCGCTGGGCAGCAATGGGTTAATGTCCGCCGCCGCTGCAGCTGCCGGTGGCGCCTCCAGCGGCGGCAACGACAATGCCGACGATGTGGACGAGGAAGTCATCGATTGAGCGATTGCTTATTAAGTATATACAAAAAAAAAATATATAAATATATTTAAAAAATAAAAAAAATATTTAAATCAACGTACTTATAACATAAATAATTAACAATTTGTTATTGTAAAACTGCATAAATCAGTAAAGAAAGAAAACAAAACCACACAAAAAAAACCACGGCAGAAAACCAAAAAAATTTAGCATTAAGCGTACTTAATTAAATTTTAGATGGGAAAGTCGCATCCACATCAACAAAACAAAAAAAAAAAAAAAAACAATGGTAAACAAATTTTTTCGAAGAACAATAATTACATTTACAAAAAAAAAAATGGAAAAAATTATAATACAAAACAAAAAAAAAACAAATTGAAATGCCAACTTTGTGGGCAGTTTTAATTAGTTGGCATTAAGCGCCAGCCAGAAAGGCAACAAAATTAATTACAAATTGATAATTGTGTTTTATTTTTGTGCCGATTAAATGCCAATTATGTTCATTTAACCCCCCAATTCCCCAGCCCCCAAAAGGTAACAAAAAAAAAAACATTAATGTATAATGTTAAGTGTTTTGTAAATATAAAGCAAATATTTAGCTATAGACAGCAAGCTGTATGTATAAGAAAATAAACGAGTTCGATCTAAAATAAAAGAACTAATTAGCTATACCAAAAAGAAAAAAAAAAAACAAGTTAAAGTTGTCTGCAAAATCTTTCGAAACCAATTCAAAAATAAAACTAAAAAAAATCTCCGCCTATTCCCTAAACTCTTTTTGTTTTTGCAGCTCATACACCAAATACTATATTATATATATATATAAAGAACGTATCAAGATCAAGTCAAAAGAAAATGTGTATTGTAAACAAAATATATCAAAGACCGTAGTGCAGTTTTTAAGGAGTTGTCTAGTCGTATAAACAACCAGAGATAAATCAACAAAAGAAAGAATAATAAACGAACAACAAGTTGAGAAACTACTAAAAAAAAAAACCTATAAAAATAATACTAAATATAAATATATTTAATAATTGTACACTTAACATTATTAGTTATAGAAATTGAATCAAATGAAAAACAAAAAAAGAACAATAAAAATTATGAAAAAACCAACAATTCAGTTTTGAAATTTATTGTTGCGGATAATAAATGAGTTTTCGAAAATGTAAAATTAAAAAATCAAATTGTAATTTATGCAAAGAACCTGCTGGCAATTATTAATAGGCCACAGCAGAGTTGGCCCTGAAGTTGGACCCGGGAGACTTGGCCACAGTTATTGCGGTTTAATTTGATGCGTTTACTGAAGGTGGTGCAAAAATATCCATCCATCAATTTATTCATTACAATGAAATTATGTCGAATTTATATGCACCCCACCGCCAAGTGACAACCCCCCCTTCCACGAGCCACAGAAGCGGAGTTGGCCCTTTTTCGGCCTTTGGTGCGAAGTGCGGGGTAGCGGAAAATCACCGCACAATAAAAATAATAATAAAAGGACATGCTCCTGCTGCTGTTCTTGCTGCTGTTGTTCTTCCTGCTGCCTGCTTTCTATGCAAAAATTTCCCAAAATGCCATTGTCAGCCATGGGGGGTTGCTTTACTTACCCTGACCGGGTCTAAGGGTGCGGTGTCTAAGAGGGGGGAGAATGGAGGTAGGAGGAGAGTCAAATTTGAATTTCATATGCTGACTGCCGTTCACTTGCCGCTGATTGAAGGCAGGCTAATAAAGTGGCAAGCCTATGAGGAGGGAAAGTCAGATGAAGAAGATGAAGAAGAGCAAGAAGAAGAAGAAAAACCCCTGCTGCGTTAAGCGACATTCAGGGGAGTGGGAAGGGGGGAGGGGGGAAAACCATTTGATTTATTTTATTTCCCTTCTGCCCGCTGTTAATGTTTTAATAAGATTGATTTTATTGCGGCCGCTACTCAGTTTTGCCGTGTGGGTGTCAAAGGGTTAATAAGCCTGCCTGCCTGCCTGCTGTTTAAGCACTTTATTAGTGCCCGGCCATGGCCCGAGTGGCAATTGCAATTGCCATCTACAAAATTAGCAATTAAATTGCTTGAATAAACAGACGAAAGGGAGCTTGGATCTTAGGATGAGCAGCAGCTGCCGAAATGTTAACAATTTTCTTCTATTTTGAAGGGGATTCCCTTTTAGTTCTAAACTTAAGTCGGAAGTTTATTCTACGCGCACTAAAGTCAACTATTTGCAAACGTATTGAAGCCAAGTTAACGTTATCACCAACTCGACACTCGGCAAACACGAATGACATTATTCTTTGGCAATGCGTAATTAACTTTTTGGCGTAATTAATGCCAAGTCTAATTATTGTTAATCATGCTCAGCCTGGCACAACGAGCCATATATATGAGCTTCAATTAAAATCAGCAGCATTTCAACTCAAATACATACATATTTACAATGAATTGCGTTTGTTTGTGTAAAAAAATAATGATAGTCGCTGATTTGCTGGATTAATCGTGTTGTCTAATAAAATTATAGAGTGTGAGATGAAACTACTTTGAAATTATTGTCTTTATTTGAACTAAATAGCAGCTTGAAGCTTTAATAATGATATTTTTATTTTATAAGCAAAAATTAACATTTATAATTATTTTTTTAATCAAAGCTTTTCTTTGTAATATCCTGCAAAAAAATTATAAATTAATTCTTAACCTAATATGTATAGTTCTATTGAATTTTATGTAGCTTAAGTAGTTTTCTGATTCATTTCTTTAATTTAAACTTTAAAATTATAGACTGTTAGATAAAACTACTTTGAAAAACTTGTCTTTATGTCTTTAACTTAAATCTGTGATATTGAGATTATTATTTCAATTTATATTTATTTTTTTACTTAAAGCTTTCAATTTAATCTTTGTTTTATGCTGCAAAAAATTTGTAGATTATATTATTATTATATACCTTATATGTATAGTAAGTAGTTTAAGTATTTTTTTTTGATTAACTTCCTTAAGTTTAAAGCTTAATTGACTTTTTTAAAAAGCTGTCATGTGCTTTAAAATACTTTTTCCGTCCTGTTACTTCAACTTTCAACTCTTTACAGTGGCTTACATTTTGATGGATTAATCAAAATGCGTGATTCAGCTGGTGTCATTGCACATATGTACTTATGTATGCAAAACTGATGTACCTATGTATGTGAAAGCTGCGCCATCTTGAAGTATTCTTAAGACAAAACACGCACAACAAAGGCACAACAACTCTGTGCTGTCAGCCATTACTTATTTGCCTGCCAAGCTACCAAGTCGGGGGGTTCTTCTTACCATCCGACCCTTTTCCCCTATCTCTCCCCTCCTCTTCTCTCCTCTCCTCTCTTTCTTGGAGCAATCAGAGAGGCAGTCAAGCAACCAGGCAGCATCTCCAGCTTCGACTCTTCGGCATCATTCTCCATCATTTAGTTTGTCAGTGTGCGGCAGCTTCATCATTATTATTCCTGTTTGTTGTTGCCAATGTTGTTGTTCTTGTTGTTGTTGTCGTCTCTTGTTTCCTATTGTGTTGTACATAGAAACTCGTCATCGTCATCATGATTTGTCTGTTGTTGTTGTTGTTGCTGTTGTTGCTGTTGTGCCTTACGTACTTGTCTTTCTTAACTCATTGCGTTGGCAATAAATCTTTGCTGCTCTTATCTTGCCACGCACACTTTGGGTCTTTGCCCTTGGCTTTCTTTCTGCCAGGTTTTAGCTGCCAGGTTTTAGCTACCAGCTATTCAACACTCAGTTTGGTATAGGCCTGGTTAAATGTATGACACCTGCTTAGCTCAGTCATCAGAAAGCTGCTGTCTAATGAATCGCCAGTTGTCCAGCTGAATTTTCAATTTGCAACACTTTTTACGATGCCTACGATGCAGGGTCAGTTTTAAGGGCTCATTAAATGCAAATGAAATATGGGCCAAAAGCCAAAATAATTCGCCAAGAAGCAGCATATAAAAATGTGCACAATAAAGAAAGCAAACTCTAAATGTTATTGCCTAAATGTAGACCCAAAGAAACGAGTGTATATATATGTATATGTATGCTTTTATGGCCAAAAGGGCGCACATAAAACACGACACCATTTTGTTGTTGTTGTTCTTATTGCTATTGCTATTTCGGGGGCCAAGTTTATTTATTTCAAATTTACTTTTGGCCATTTTATGTTGGCAAATTTTGACCTAAAAATCATAAAAATTGTAATCAAAATGCAGCAGCGCACACAATTTATGGCCGGAGCGAGCGAGAGAAACAATAGAAAGAGACAGAGCAAGTGAGTGTGGGAGTGTGGGAGAGAGGGAGTGGAGGGGGCAAGTTCTAATAACGTCTAAACGCGAGTCCAGCCCGGAAGCAGCAAGCTCGAAGCTTGAGGCTCAATGCTTATGGCTTTTTAATGGTGCCGTGTGTCGGTTTTGTGGCAAATAAAATGGCGCACATTAAAAGCATGTTGCCAAGCTCCCTATACACCGCTCTCACCCTCCTTCTGGCCACCTATGAAACAGGCAGCGAGCAATTGCATTGGCCCTGGCCACTTGGCCTGGTAGTAAGTATATTGAGGTCATGCATGGCGGCTCTCTCTCTCTCTCTCTCTCTCACTCTCATTCTCTCTCTGTCTTTTAGTGTAAATAAAAAATACATAAAAATATTTTACGAGTTGCGGCAAATGCTAAAGCAAGACTAAGGACTAAGTCAAGGAATCTGCAATAAAAATGGTGGCAAATAAAATTGACAATATTGTCATGTGCGCGATTTGAAGACTGAACGAACGAAAGAATGAAATGAGTAAATTTTAATTTACTTAAAAGGCATAAATAAAAATCATTAGAAAGCGACAGCAACAAATGCTTCTCTCTCTCTCTCTGTGCGTTGAGTGTGGAGCCAATGATTATTCTGGGTTTTGTCATTTCAATTCGCATTATCCTTTGCACTTATTTTACTACTTTGTGCGCTGCTGTTTGTGTTAAACAATCTACCAACACCAACGACCACCTCAATGTGAGTGTGTGTGTATGTGTGTGTGTGTTGGGGTGTGTTTGCGTAATGGCGGGTGTGTAGTCGTTGTCGTTGTCGTTGTAGTCTGCCGAGTAACTCGCATTGTCATTGTGCAAATAAAATATGTCACGACTCGCCCACTCCAATACCCTGACAGTGCTTTGTTGAGCCCCCTTCCCCCTTCCCCCTATGCCCCTTCCCCCTTCCTCCGTCTCCTTACGATTCCTGCCCCGCATTTAAACCGAAACACGCCCCCTTGCTGTGTGTGTGTCTGTGTGTGTGCCTGGGTGTATCTATCTAACCTTTTGTTGCCCATTGTAGTCATTGTAACATACACCACACACAATGAGCCACACTATCGGTTACTTGTTTCTTTCCTTTCGACCAAAAACGAAAATCGCATTTATATAAACTTGAATGAATGAGCGTTGAGAATGTAAATTGGATTGGAGAAATGAATGCAGTGCAACTGCGAAAGACCCCAAACACAAGTTTATGTAATCGATAGAAAATACGATTAAATATAAACTACTCGGTGGGTGTTCTCAAATACGAATATTCCTAATTCAAACTGAGTTGCATCTTTAAATCTTCATGTTATTGTAAAAATTGAGTCAATGGATATTCTAGAATATTTAAACACTATTTTAGATTATCAGCCCTCTATGTTTATAAATCCTCTCTTTATGATACAAATTTTATCTAAATCTCAATATTAAAGTTATAGAAAGCAAACAAAAGTTTTTAATTGTAAATATTCTATTCATATTATTCAGATTACTGTTGTTTGAAGTCCATCTTTATAAATCCATTAAATTTAAGTTCTAAGTGCTCTAAAAATGCTTTAAAAAGCTTTAGATAAATTTAAAATTATTCAATATTATTGTTTTGAGCTGTGTGCTTATTCTTCTATCTATATAAGACTTTCACCGGTTGTTCCAGAAAAATTATCGGAATTAAGTTTCTAATTGATACATCTTCTAGTTTTAACTTTATCTTGATTACTACAAAAATAATATCTGAATATTTCAGATATTTTCAATATTATTTCAGTTTATCAATTGTTCATTTATTATGTTTAATTATTCGGTTTTTGAGCCACATCGTTAACCTTTTCCATGCTAGCAAAGCATTCGCTTTTCACCTTCAACTAAAACTATATAAGAGCTAAAATCCAAATCCATGATTTCAGCTACCAAATCCTTTTCAAAGCTCCAACCAGGTGAAAAATAACAAAAATACATATATTTTTCATATTGTATACATTTTTATAAAAATGTTTTACGAAAAATAAAGCCAACACACAAACTAACGTATAGGAAAATATATATATATATATTTATGTAGTATTTTTAGGGTAACTCTAAAAGACATTTTCTGCTTGTAGTTGGCATTTTGTGTGTGTGAGTGTGTGTGTGTGAGTGTGTGAGTGTGTGTGTGTGTGTGTGTGTGTGTGGGTGTGTGTGTGTGTATATGTGGAGTGCTTTTTGGCTAAATGCGAAATCGATTGGAAAACAATTTCCAATTTTTAAAGAATTATCGCCGCCATATTCGCGCGTGCTATACTAAATCACACATAAGCAACCTCTAAATCTGCTACCCAGCACTCACACACACACACACACAGATACACACTATAATACATACATATAGAGGAAACCTTTTGGCGCAGCTTTTCCTTTTTGCCTCGTTTATTTCTTTTTTATTTCGCTGCTTCTCATCGCAATATTTTCCATTTCATTTTCTGCGCGGTTTGGCTTTGGCAGCATGGCTGACTGCGTCCCTGAGAGTGTGTGTGTGAGTGTGTGAGTGTGTGTGTGTGGCGTTATCTTTACCACAATAGCAGAATTCCATACCCAAGCATACATACATATTCATATACATACATATAGAGTTATACTCTTATATACAGAGAGACAACCCGCAGCCATTTGCTTTTATGCTCCTTTGGGTTATTGCACCTTTGACTTTGAGTTGTTGTGAATTTTTTGTATTTTTTTTTGGGACCACTTCCACTCCCTTTGCCCTTTTGCAGTCGAATGGAAACTAAGCAACCATTTCACATGTCCCATTTATTGTTATTTCTTTTTAACCAAGCGTATGTGGCAAAAGCTGAAAGCAGCCGCAAGTATTTCCTAATCAGGTTTTAACTACTATGTAATGGGATTCTGAGACTTTGGCAACGTACCGAGCAAAGTCGGGGAGCAAGGTGCCAAATCGTAATTTACATGGATTTCGTACAGATACCCAACGAATTGAATTGAAAGCCAGAGCAAAGCTACCGCTAATGTATTGTAGATTATGCCAAATCCCGCACAGTTTTTATGCCACACGCATGTGCATTAACAGCACATCTTGGAGTGATGTTTTGTGCCACATACTATACTATGTATATACTTCCACTTTCATTCCAAGATCCTCCTCCAGTTAAACGACACTGCTGTTCAAGCTGCTGCTGCCACTAAAGTGTACATATCGAGTCTGTCTTCGCTTTCGCAGACAATCGCGCACCTCGTAAGCCAAATTACAGATCAACAGGGTCAACATCAGCACAAATATGAAGGCGGCAAAGATCAGGAGAAACCAGTGAAAGTAACAGGACATGGTCACAGGTCGACTCAGCCAACCGTTCCAACTTCCCGTGCATTCCTCCTCTACACATCGACCAATTGCATTCCTTACACATCCCTTTGCACAGCATCCATTGGCACTGATCTGGCCACAGTTGGCCAATTCTGTGCCCGGCATGGAGCAGTTAACAAACTGACCCATTGTTGGCCATAGCAATTGACCAAACACCAGAGAAATCACCAGATAAAACAGCATAGTATCAGTTGCAGTTGCAGTTGCAGAATTGGAAGTATCAAGGCCTAGAGCTCAACTACAGCTGATATAACGTCATCAATTTAGAAGATATTTTGGCGAAAGATTTAGATTTTATATGCTAGCAAGTCAAGGCTAGCTTTGTGATAGAGTTATAATTATATAGTTGATATACAGGTCTGTTCCTGTTTTCACTTTCGGCAAGATTTATCGGTAGTGATCATTTTTAACCTGTTGTAATTTTATTATAGAAATATTTTGCGTATTGAATTCACTTTGAATTGGTACATTTGAGTCTTATATGGTGAAAAAAGATAATTTTTAAATGCAACATCATAAAATACGGTTTTTGAAATCCTATAAATTAGGAAGTGTAATTCGGAAGAGGCTTAATAGGCAGATTTGAATTTAAATTGTAATTTAAAAGTAAAAGTTCCAACAAACTTTATTTAAAAAATTCCGCTTAAGTTGGTCCGAAATAAATAAAGTAAATAATAATTCTTGCCATTTGTATTTGCTTGATTTAAGTTAATAGCCGGTATACCAACTCTTATTTGTACTTCTCTCAAACTTTTTTAAAAGATAATCTATAATATAGAGGACCAGTGATTATCTTTTTCAGTTCAACAGAGCTATATAAATAGTAAGTATTTCTGCATCGCACTTTGGTTCCAGCTTTATCGATAAAGCTTAAAAGTTGTTTAGATATACATACAAAGAGGTATATATACATAAAAAGAGGTATGAGTTGATTAAAGAACTAGACCCAAACAATCCAAAACAAGAACAAAAATAGCTTTACTCGAAATCTCCACCACACTGTCTTTGATTTAATGAATAGCACGTAAATATGAGTTGTATTAGGCACTTTTTGAACTTTTATTTATAAATCATAATATATATAATATATCATAATATTTCTTTAAATATATTACACTCCTCGCGTATGAGTAACATAAATGAAAACGGCTATTCCTTGTGTTTCTTGGACTTGGTTTTATCAGCCGTTTTCGGGGTGTATCTGGGTGGTGGTCTGGGTCCCGGATACGCCGATGCTGGCAGGAAGAGCACATCCGCATCCGTTGTGTCCACGAGACGAGAGATCATCTTGCAAAGTTTATCCTTCTGAATCTGTTCCCTGTAACTTCCGATGCAGCAGACAAGAAGTGCAACCACAGCTGCAGCCAGACATCCAATGAGTCCACCCAATACCATAGAATACAGATCAAAGTCGACCTCCAAAATTTGCCTCTTCAGATGGCAACGATCAGACGAAGCCTCTGAACAATGCAACATTCCGAATAGTAAACACAATGGAAACCCGAGTTTTCGTATGGAATTGAAATACATATTTTTGAAGTTGACAGTTTAATGTTGTTTCTCTTACTAAAACTGCGCTCAGCTTTGACTTCAGCTTTTATAGGCATAATTATCGGTTCGGCTATTCGCAAATGGGGAATTTCCCGAAACTACGGCGATAAAAACAATAGGAGGCCACTTCAACTCTAATAACGATTCCCCAAGGGATTCGAAAACGTCACAAACATAAATTACGAATACTCATAAAATCAAAAACAAAATCAAAATTATGCCGCTGCTTAGCTAACTAAATATTGTAAAGAGTGGAGAGAGTGAGAAAGATTGGAAGAGGGAAGGGAAGAAGATAAAATCCAAATCAGCATTACAAAGTGATTTTAATGCAATTCGTGATTTCGCATAATTATTAAGTAAATAATTAAAATTTGTGTGCACAAAACCGAAATGAAAACATTAAAATTTAATGCTGCCCCCCAGAATTGAAAATTGAGAACAGTATGTGTGTGTGTGTGTCGGTGTGTGTGTGTGCCACAATTGTTGGCAGGTGCAAGAGGCATTTACAGTTGGACTTAGGGATGCTAATGCACATGCATCACGCCTCTCTCTCCCCCACTCCCTACTACACTTTCTCTCCTGCTCCCACGCAAATAACTAATGCGTAAATATTAGCAAATGGCCGAAATGTTCCCCTCTCTCCTCTCTTTTCTACCTAGAACCTATAGCATATAAATTTGAGTCACATATGCAACATGTCCGACGCTGTTGTTGTTGTTGTTGTTTTTGTTGCTGTATTTGTAATAAGCAATCAATTATTATTATTGAATTTAGGCGCGGATTGCGTTGCATGGAGCGTGGGGGCGTGGCAGGGGTCTGAGGTTCGCCTGGTCAGCTCGACTAATGCGCCTAATGAGAATATAAGCATTTGCACTACCTCTTCCCCCCAATGTAAATGGATTTGTAAAGCACACACACACACACATAACCTCACTTGCCTGCACCCATAACCTCACTTACACGAGGTACAGTTGCGTAAAATACCATTACAATTGAGCTCATTTAGATGGTTTTTGGTTTCAAATTAGTTCAAAAGTATATAAATCTGTATTGCATTTCGCTAAAGTGGATATTAAATAAGTACGGGTTAACATTAGTATAAGTAATTACGATATTAATTAACTTATGGCATTGTTTACATTTTGACTAGTTTCGACCGTTAAATACAGATATCTAAGATATGTTCTAGTTATAAATATCAAATTGAATACTAGATATCTCTATAAATATTCAAATTTTAGTTTTAATTGAAAGACACAAACAATTATTAATGTATTACCATAACACTTTCTGCATTATTATACATTTTAGAGATTTTTCTATTTTCTGGAAGGTATTTAGTATTGTTTCGGCTGTTTTTATATACTTAAAAAATTTTAGCTTTGCTTCAAAAGTTAAAAGAAATTTTCGGAAAATTAATATTAAGGAATATGTAATTTATTAAAGAATTAAAATATCAGTAGAGTAAAAAATTGTGAGTTTTTCAAAATTGTTTGCTCTATGTGTGGAATATTAATGAATATTAGTCAATATATAGTGATTTTGGGCTATGCTTGAAATATGCACAAAGAAAAGGGTGTATCAAACAATATATCTAAGGGAACTTCAATTCATAGACAATGTTAGGTAGGCTATCAGTGGCTTGCTAACTAAACCGATTCGAATCGCGTTAATGATAATTTAATTATTGCCATGGCCTTTAAACGTGGTCAGGCGAGGCAGATGAGGCAGGCTTAGTTGCTTCACAGGTTGTGGCAAAGTTAATTGCAGCAAATCTGCTTTGGGGTCAGTTAGCCAGTTCTGTGGATAGTTATGCGGCCAATAGTCGATGGCCCAAAGTGCGCTTATTAACTGTTAATTGTGCAAATGTGCGGCGACTTTTGCATTGGCCAACTTGTTGTTGGCCAGTTGATCATGAGGCAAGAGGAAGTGACAGTAACTGGCAAAATGTCATCAACGCATTTATAATGAGCTATTTTTTTTTTTTTTTTTGTTTTTTTTTGTAAAATTTAAGGGCATTTGTGAAGCGTTGACTGTTGATTTGCGTACGGCACAATAAATACGTATACGGGCCCGATTTTCAATACATTTTGCAATACATTTTCAAGATAACACTAAAAACACGCGCTGACAGCTCTTGCGATATGAACAATAAATAAAATATTTTACGAAAAACAAAACCAACAAATGAGGCGGTCTAAAATTAAAAGTACACAACTATGAGATACTCTGTTTAAATAAATTTATGAAAAAAATGTTACAAAAATGTGTACTTGCTATGTTTCTAGTAAAATACAATTTTTCAACTTTCAAATACTATATACCATTGCCAAAACTAAGCTCAAATATGAGTTTATTTAACAAAATAAATCAGATGACATGCGAAATCTAATATTAATTTAAATTTATACTCTGATATTATAATTTTGTTCGTGTTTCTACTGAAACAAAATATGTTTCAGATGTCAAAGAATTTATCATTAAATTTGAGTGATTTTATCAAAAATCAAATGTAGCTTCTTAGGCTTTTAGACTTGAACTTCTCTCTAGTTTCTTACAGTACCAAGTAGCAACTTTCTACAGTCAAAATACCCCACTTTTAGATCAATTGCAAGGTATGGCAACTGTCAGGCAATGTCGCTTTGAAATTCGACAGATGCCGATGCGGATACAGATGCAGTTATACGAAATCCATATTGAAAATTGATTTAAATTTTTAATAGGCATTTTCTCTCTGCCTCCTCCAATCGACTTGCCCCCTCCCCGCCTCCCCGTGTGCCACAATACTCTGTGTGTGTGTGCCACTATCTCTGGCTTTGATAAAAATGCAATGCACGCAACAATTGAAGGCTTACGCCAAAAGATACAATATGAAGCGACGGGGCTCTAGTTAAATATGGAAACAATAACGAAATGCCAAAATGAAATCGGGCAGCGAAAATAAGCGAGGGGAGGTGGGAGGCAGGAGGCGCCACACTTGCAAGTGCATGCCACATAACATATGATATGGATATATATATATGTATGTATATTTCTCATGCTGTCAAATCATATTTTAATCTGTTTTGATTGCTGACTTTTGTGCAAGGGATTTGTGCAACTGCAACTGCAACGGCAGCGACAGCGACAGCGACAGCGACTGAATATGCAACGCAGAATATCATGAAAAAATTGCATTTTATTTTAGTTACTGCATATGAGTGTGTGAGTTTGTGTGTGCACTTTCCATTTGCTTCATTTGTTGTTGCCAAAGTTAAGCAGTAAAATCCACTTTTTACGAGTGTACACAAGTTGCTTGATGTACATACATATTAAACATATATGTAGATACCTACTATATATGAGCATAAAAGAAGTGAAAACCCTGCAGGAATTTGTTATTAAAAGATTGCAAACAGAGGCGAACCAAATATTCACGGAAAAATCACTGCTGGATAAAAACAAAGCAACTGATTTCTTTATATTGATGAAATTCAATATATATATTGGGAAATATAACAACTTAAATCAGTTTAGTGCGATTGAAACTATATCGAAATGAGAGATAAAAAAATAATTATTTAGAAATCCGAAAAAAAATATATGAGCAAATATTTTTAATGGATCGGGAGAACAAGTGAGAGGGAGAACAAATTCGAAATGATCCTGGAGATAAAGAAACTTTACTTGGGGACAATTTTCTAACTTTTCGACCGTATTTTTTGCTGAATTTAGATACAAATAATTATTTCGTATAAAGAGATCTCCTAGCTGATCTAAGAAAAAATATATGCGAATTCTTGTCCAGCATTGTTTAGTTAGCTCATCACTAGAACGTTCCACTTTCCCCGCCTTCTGTCATAGGGGCTTTGTCCAGTGACTTAAATACACATAACCATAGATGGCGCCACTGTGCAGGCAATGACGACGACGACGACGACGACGTCGACGTTGAAGACGAGGCAGCGCAGAGATTGTCAACATATTAGCTTCAAATTGCTAAAGTTCTGCGACTTTTGCTGTTGCCTCACACGCATACTCAAATCACACACAAGTGTAAGTGCGTGTGCGAGTGTGTGTATGTGTGCGTGTGTGTGTGTGT
Source organism: Drosophila phalerata (assembly GCA_951394115.2). Lineage (NCBI taxonomy): Eukaryota > Metazoa > Arthropoda > Insecta > Diptera > Drosophilidae > Drosophila > Drosophila phalerata. Next base: position 30,536,343 of record OX596005.2, read on the forward strand.
GTGTGGGACGCTGTTTAATGTGCTGTTGCCAACTATTTTAGCCAAAGCTCACACGGGTTGCCAAGCAGCCTCCAAGGTGGCCGAGGGAGCGGGTGATTTGCTTGCTCAGCTTAACAGGGACCAGCCCAGTGATTGTCCGTCCGTCCGTCTGTCCGTCCGTCTGTCTGTCCGTCCGTTCTGTCGACCCGTTGCAAACGGCCAAATGTTGAGCTACTTTGCTTGCGTTCGGTTGACATTCGTAAAATCTCAAAATCCCGAAGGTCGTTGCCAGGGATTTTCTCAGATTTTGTTAGATTTAAATGAATTAGTTGCGTGGCCGATTGATTTTTTGACCTTTTTTCGTTAGTCTTTCTATTTTTTTTTTCTATTGGCTTAAATTCGGACATTTGTGAGTAGGCTAAAATGCACTTGCCTCATGCCACACACTCCCAATTAGCTGCAACCCAGCCAAATGAGTACAAATGTGGCAAACAAATGTGGCTCAAAAATAAATGACAACAAATTGTTTGTTTTATCGGCTAAATGCAAAAAAATGTGCGCTGCGTTTAGCAAGTAATTAAAATATGACCAACTCCCATCCCCCACCCCATAGAATGATATATGTCCAGAGAGTCAACAAGGAGTATGAATGCTGATCAGGTTGGTAAAAGGACAGCAGAAGAATGGCAACGGGCAGGGCTTAAAAAAGCATCAAATTTCATATTCAAAATGGCATTTTACATGTTGAGCATAATTTATAAATGCACGCAGTCCGGCAACGACAACAACAACGACAACAAGGACAACAAACAACTATGTAGTAGGAATGGTTACAGGTAGGAGAACTCGACTTCAAGAGACTCTGCACTTAATCTGTAAAAAACACATATAATTTCGAATATATTATCCGATCTTTATACCAATTTTAAGCAACATCAGGACTATAGTAACTTATTTTGTGTACCAAAACTCTAGGCTGTAGCTATAAAATTGATTTGGTAATTTTTAATGTGGAAAATTGTATGTAAAAATATCAAAATTTCTAGATGACAAAAAATTTAAATGTAGAATCAATGTAGATCATGATCAAAATGATATTCCGCTTGAAAATCGGTTTATTTTTGATGAAGTTATGAGAGGTCAAGGTTTTTGAGAAAATTACAAGGGGAAACTTAGATGATTCATGGCCTAGATTCGAAAAAATATCAAAAATTCTAGATGAATAAAATTTAAATGTTGAATCAATTAAGAGGCCAAATCATAAAGAAAATGATATTCCGATTGAAAATCGGTTAAAATCAGAAGTTAAGAAAGGTCAAAGTTTTTAAAAAAATAATGTCAAGGGATGAGTATGGAAAATTGGATAATTTATGGCTTAGGTTCGAAAAAATATCAAAATTTCTAGATAACAAAATTTAAATGTAGAATCAATCTAAATCATGATCAAAATGACATTCCGATTGGAAATCGGTTAATTTTTGATGAAGTTATGAAAGATCAAAGTTTTTAAAAACATGGCAAGGGAAATGAAAATAGTTTGCAAAATTATGAGTAGACTCTTTGTATTTTTGAAGTACAGGGTCTAACGAGCAAGGACATGAAATGTGCTGCGGCTGCAATATTTTTGAAGCGACATTGTCGACACTCTGTGTGGCAGGAACAGAATCGATGGGGCAGCCACGTTGCCACGCTGCCTCGTTGTCCTTGTCGTTGCCGTTGTCCATGTCGATGTCGATGTCTCTGTCCATGTTGTCGCTGCGGACTCGCAAACAGCAAACAAGCCGCAGTCCCTTCCTCCAATCCCTTCCCCCTTCCCTTCTAGCGCAATACCTGTGACTGTTCCTGTGCCTCTTCCTATGCCTCTTTCCGTGACACATGCCGCTTCCTGTGCCTTTTAATGGCCTCGTTGGCCAGGTCCAACATGTTGAAAGGATTGCGTCGAGTTATGTGTGTGTGGCTGCCACAGTTGATTGGCTGTTATTTTTGGTACGCGAACTGAAATTTGCATATCAAAAACGTACAGAGAGACCGAGAGAGGAAGAGAGGGAGTGAGCATGCAAGAGCGAGAGAGAGAAAGAGAGTGAAGTATGCAAAGGACATGCCGGACCATTGTGTGTGCAGATTGCTGTAATAGCCCCCCGAAAAGTCCAAGTCCCAGTCTCTGGACCGCTCTATGAATTTATGAACATAATATAAATTTATTTTTGCAACTTCTCATGTTTTTGTTTGGGCCAAAAATCTGCATGTGCGCTGCCAGCATACAAAGCCTTTTCGACCAGGCCAGAATGCAGTCAGCCAGCCGGACAGAATGTTGCAGGATGAGACGGAGCAGCACAACAAAGGGATTGCAATGTCATGTTGAATGTGTGTATCTGTGTGTATTTGTGTGTATTTGTGTGTGTATTTGTGTGTATGTGGGTGTTGCATTTACTGTGCTTTCGAGCACGTTCAAGTTTATTTATGCGTATGCAGAATACTTAATGAAAATTTAAATGTAAAAGTTACTCGTAGATTGCAGTCGCTTCAGATATGACCCCCTCCAGTTACCTCCCCTACTCCCCCACACCCCTGCAAATACCCCACCAACTGAGAAAAATGCAAAGCGTCTGCACTGACCGGACAATCAGTAAACAGAGCAAAATACTCGTTGTGAAATTCTGCATCTTCAACTTTGCCACTTAAATTAATGAGAATTATTCTTGCATGAAAATCTCCAAACTTTGTCCAAGTGCAAAATAATACCAGTCATCCAAAAAGAGCCTATTTTCATAAAGCTAATGGTTTATAAGCAATGCTTAAACTTACAAAAATCACAATTTAATCATTCTACACCATTTTGTGAACTATTCATATTAATCGTATTTCGTTATTATCGATAGCTTTAAAATAAATTGGTATTATTAAGATTACATTTAATACAGTTTTCACTTCAATTGTACATTTATTTTTATTTAAAAACCTTAATTTAATAGAAAGCTCAAATATTTCATTTGTGAACATACAACTAAGTATTTAAAAATCTAAAAATGTTGATATTACTTAATATTTTTATAAAAGTACTTAATTGTAATCATAGTTTATCTGTAAAAAGTAAATTATACATAAAATTATTTTACATTTCTAGAATTGTTATAACTTTTTACTTGAAAAAACTATTTTTCATATTAAATTTCTTTAACTAAAACTTTAGTAATTAAGAAAACGTTGAAAAAAGTATTATTATTCTTATTCAATTAAATGATATTATAAGCCTGTTATTCAAATGCTTTACAATACAAATTAAATTCGATTTAATTTAATTTAAATACTTTTTAAACAATTCTATTTATTTATGTTCTCATTTACGTATAAATAAAATATAATAAAATAGTAAGTCTTTCCTCTAAGCTGGGATAGAGCTGCTGTGTCCAGTTGAGTCTTATTATGCAAATGCAAATGCCATCAGACATTTTGTTACTCCTTTTTAATGTGAGTCTCTGTCCAGGGTGCAGACCCCTTCGATTCCCCATTTCTCCTTTCTTCTTTTCCGATAGAAACATTCGATTTAGATGCAAATTCATCATATAGCCAGACATAATGCGCTGACCAAAGAAAACAATAAAACTAAATAGTCTTCAAGTATGAGTGCAATACTAAATGATATCCTATAAATAAATACATAAAATTTAAAAATCATTTGGAAATCGAACAAAAACCAAGCTATAAATAAATTTTTAAAATATAAGAAGTTGCATATAACACTTACTATACATATAAATGACCTATGTTTTATTATACCCTATTTAAACTGCATTTACAGAGTATTAAAACCCATTCAGGCAAAACATTTCAGAATTTAAATTTTATTCATTGTCCATTTCATGCATAATGGTAAGCAAAAACAAGCGGGAAAGGCTATAGTCGAGATCCCGACTATATGATACCCGTTACTTACTTAAATATATTGAAAAGTACTTTAAAGAAAATACTTGTTTTGCTCTGAAAACTTTAATTCGCCATAACTGTCGTTCTACATGTCCGATCTTGATGCGATTTAGTGGGATAATAGATAATGCTAATAGATAACGGTAATAATCACAAAAAACGTATTATCTTAAAAACTGTGGGTGTGGTGGTTTTTCGCGATTTGCGGGGGCGGATGGGGGCGTGGATTAAATTTGAAACAAACTTGATCTGCGTGAGGTATATATAAATCTGTGTGCCAAATTTGGTTACTCTATCTCTTTTAGTTTCTGAGATTTCTTTGTTCAGACTGTTTTTCGCTATTTGCGGGGGCGGAGGGGGGCGTGGCTTAAATTTGAAACAAACTTGATCTGCGTGGGGTATATAGAAGTCTTTTAGTGAAAGTTTGGTATCTCTATCTCTTATGGTCTCTGAGATCTAGGCGCTCACACGGACGGACAGACGGACAGACGGACAGACGGACAGACGGACAGACACACATGGCTATATCGACTCGGCTATTGATGCTGATCAAGAATATATATACTTTATAGGGTCGGAGATGCCTCCTTCTCCCTGTTACATACATTCCAACGAACACAATATACCCTTATACTTATTTTTTATAAGTAACGGGTATAAAAATCACTCATCGAGTTAAATTAGAATCTCAGTTAGGAAAAGCCAAAGAAAGTTTAATACAACTGAGCTGAAACTGCCTCCTAATTCTCCATTTAAATATACAAAATGTAAATATGTAAATACATAACTCAAAAATCCAATTGCCATAAATAAAGGCAGCTTGCCGCAAACCAAAAAAAAAGAAGAGAAATTTAAAGAAAAACTTTTGCCTTGTTGGAAAAATTCAGTAGTGGTAATGGAGGGACTGTGGAGGTGGCAGGGGGACGAAACTCTGGATAGGCAACCAACTCGTAACTCCATCAAATGATGTACAACTTAACACATTTGCTGTATAAATCTTGTTCTCGCAAGTCGAGTTATTCAAAAATCGCTTCTAAATTGGCTACAATGTGTTGCTGTTGTTGCTTTGATTTGTTATTGTAGTTGTTGCTCTTGTTGTTGTTTTGTGGCATGTTTTGTTTTGCAGTTTTTTGTGCAGCTTTCGATTTGTGTGTAGATTTCGTGCACATTTATCTTGGGGCAGCTTATGGAAAAAGTTATGAAATATGCGCACGAGCATCGCACAAATTGTCTATGAGCCAAAAAGGGGATAGAAAATGGGAAGGAAGTGTGTGGCAAGGCAAGGGGAAAGGGTGTAACAAAGTAGAACTGCAAAGTTATATATATATGTATTGCTCTAGCTATGCCACTGGACCCTGCTCCTGCCCCATACAAGTTGCCACTGCCACAGCAAATTGTCGAAAAAGCTGTTTTTTATGACTGCCCACAGTCATTCACATTCACATTCCCACTCACATTTCTATTCCTATTCACATTCGCCAACTCATTCACATTCTCATTCGCATTCTCGTAGTGACGTGCAAATGTACTTGACAACAGTTTTTCACCCCTTTCAGCTGAGCTGCAACTTAGAATTTCGAATACTTCTAATAATGGGCTTTAAGCAACTTTTGTAAGCAATAAATCAACTTTAACTAGATTACTCACAGATTTCGGTAGAAGCTTAAAGTGTGCTCTCGATTAGAGCTGTGAGTATTTAATCAAAAATGATTTAATCATTGTAATATCTTGAATATATTTTTATTGTTTTCTTTCTGACATACTTATTAATTACATATTTATTCATAAGAAAAATTTGACAGTTGCATATCTAGAAATTAAATAATTATAATGTTAATAATGTTATAAATAACGCTTAAGCTAATTTTAAATCATTCAATAAAAAAGTTTTAACAACCAGCATGTTTGTAGTATAAGCTTTATAACATAATTTTCATTGATTTAACTCTCTAAAATACTATTAAATAATTCAATAAGAGCTGTGAGTATTTCATTCAAAAATAATTCAATCATCGTAATATTTTAAGTATATTAGAATTTTTCTCTTTCTAAAATACTTTAGATATTTAGAATTTAAAAAAAATTATATTGTTTATAATGATGTAAACAACGCTTAAGCTAAAATCAATATCAAAAGATTTAAAAAAGTTTTAACAACCAGCATATTTATACCATATTTACCCTTTTCATTAAATTTACTCTCTAAAATACCAATTATTAATTAATTTCGATAAGTATTTACAAATCTGAGTCATGTTTTGCAGCATTTCTCACAGGTTCAGCAATTAATATAAATATAAATAAATATATATAAAACAAAATTCTTTCAGGTTTTTCTGGGTTTTACCCTGTAGCCAAAAGGAATTCGATAAGAAAACCTCGTATGCTGATAACACAAATTGTTGTGCTGTTAAAGAAAACAATGTGTGTTAAAATTAAATAAAATTAAATGTATATAAAATTAGGTTAATGCAAAAAAAAAAAAAACAACAAAAATAGATACAGCGGCTGCTTTTATTTTATTGTTATGTAGATGAAGCAAGGAAGCGTAGCAACAATGTCCTGTTGGAGAAACGCACTTGCCACATACGTAACCCCAGCGACACCCCTCTTCCCCTTCCCTCACCCCTTGTACGCCAAAAACAAGGGACTTAAACAGGACTTATGGTTATCTGCGCATTTTATGGATATTGCGCTCAACTGGCAAGCATTTGGCCTGCTTTTCAATGTGACAAGTACCCCCTGCCCCTGCCTCCTGTCCCCTGCCACCAACCCGCTGCGTGGCAGCATAGAAAATAAATGAAGTTACTTGCCAGCCATATGTTTGTTAAATGTTCTATGTAAATGTTAAGAAAGCACTTTAATTTCAGCCAAAGCCAAGAAGAAATGAAAACCAAAACTGGAGCAGGAAATGGAGATGGAGATGGAGATGGAAAAAGGAGCAAAGCTGGCAAGGACATTAATTTAATGGTGGCAAGTGAATGAAAGTGAAAAGACTTTAGTCTGAACTTGATTTTTTCTTTGGCATCTGCATTTCTTTCTGCGGACTGTGAAAATAAAAATACCAATTAAAAGCAAATAAAATGTGGCAGCGATCAGGCAAATTATGAACTGTATGTGGAAAATGCAGAGCAAAAGAGAGAAATATTTCCCAAAATAAAATGCTGGGCCTGCAGAGCAGCGCGAGTTAAGCCTAGTTAAGCCTACATACATGCTGCATGCTGCATGTTGCATACAGCATACAGCATGCTGTTGCAGTTGAAAATGCAACATAGCTAACTAAAAACTGCTCCAGCAACAACAACAACGACAACGTCGCGCCATTTGTCGCTCGAGCTAAGCCCACTTAAGCCCTAAAAAACAGCAGCGGCAGCGGCAGCGGCAACAGTGGCAACAACAGGGGAAGTTGCAACCAAAGCGAAATAGAAAGAGACAGAGGGAGAGAGAGAGGCAAGCAGCAGGGGCAACAGTCGAACGGCTGTTCAATTTGACTTATGGGTTCATTTGCTTGACTGTCAGTCGACGAGTCCAGTTGCCAGTTGGCTATTTATAGCTGAAAGAAGATGAAAATGAAGATGCCATTGGATTCAAAAATACGTAAACTGTACACTAAAAAAAAACCAACTTGTCAAATCAACAACATTCATCCTAAATATGTTTTCTTAAAAAATACCATTTTAAGACTAAATTACTAATAATAATACTCCGCGAAATTGAAAAGTGAAAAGAGCAGCACTTCTTATATTTTTCTTCAATAAACTTACGAAATATACGTAAACCAACGAAGCGAATCTGTGAGTTTGGTTGAGATAACTTAAAAAATTGACCGATTTTGACCAAATTGTAAAATATCGTTAAATTTAAAGCAAATTTTCTTCTGGATATATTGCTTGTCGCCTTTCGCACCCTTCGTGATGCTTTCGTCACTAGCGCGAACTGATCACCTGACCAAACACTACCATATTCTAGCTTTAATTCTAGATTTTATTTTATTTTATTTTAATATTATCTTACATCCATATGTAAATTTAAAAAAATTAACTCCGAATTCAACACATTGCTGGTCGAATTTTAAATAAATAAATAAATTTAAAATACCCTCATCTTATCTCCCGATGAAATTGTCATATCTTAGTTGTGGCAAAATTTCAAACTTGTATCTTGAGCGGTTTGGCCTGTACAATGATATATGGATAAGTGAATAAGTGTCCAGGACAAAGAACTTTGTCTTATTTCAAAGTTCTGAAAATCAAGATTTTTTTTTTTGCTTAAAGAATTTTATTTTCCTAGTTTTGAGACTAAAATCTTGATTTTAGAACCATATTTTTGTCAGTGTAATCTGTTGCACATCATCATCAATGTTGCACTTGGAGTTGATCAAGTGGACTGTGGCAGGTTACAGCCAAGTGTGCCACAAGTATCTTCGCTACTTAATCGACAATTTCACGCGCTGCCACAAAACGCGTGTCCCTCAATTATTTCAGCTAAAATATGAACGTAGTTTATTCAAAACAAAAAAATATTTCCGATATTTTCCGCGAGAGTATCTTTTCAATTTTAGAAATCAATTGAGGCATGTCGACAAGCAAATTGCCTCGTGAGCTGCCTCATTACGTCACTGAGTTGTGGAGCCGTTGCATGCCACGTAATTAGAAGTGAAAGTGGAAAACTGCTCGAGTCTTCCTCTTCTTAAGCCTGGGATTACGAGCTGCCAAAGTCAGCAGCTGAAACGGCATTTGTATTCAAATTTTATGATTTTTCTTTGGGGTAGTTCATATTTGTTGTCATAGCACACGCCTTTATATTGAACAACAAATATTAGAATCTCAAAAAGGCAAAAGGTATTTAAAGTTGGAACTACGCCTCAGTGCATGGAACGTGAAAAAGTCCCGGTATTAGACACGAAGACTTTACAGCTGTTGTAGAGCTGCAACTCTGAAGAAACGTGGGTTTGGATGAGTTAGAAATTAAAAAGATATAGTTGGTAGAACAGTCGATGTTCTGAAAGTATTTCAAAAACAAGATAAAGAATACCAATTCTAAGATAAAGCTACGAGAATTCCAGATTCATTTTTAAAAGCTTTTCTTCTTATTTACTTTTAGTATTTAGTATTAATTTGATTCTCAATTCCTAGTGCTACAAGAGTGCGCTTATAAATTTGTGCGGAATGAATTTTTAAAATAAAAAATTAAAACTTATATTTAATTTATATATATTTAAATCTTAAATAGTCTTTAAAAACTTTTGGTAAGTATTTTATTTAGCATTCTAATGAAATTTACATTTAACTTTACAATAAATATTTATATTCTATTTGGCATATAAATGTATTTATAGCCGGGTTTTAATGGAATTAATCAAAGAAATAAAGATATAATGGATTTTTATTTTAATTGTATAAATGTAATTTTAATTATTTTTGTTTTGTTTAAATATTATTTTATTTGAAATCTTACACAAATTGTAATAAAAGATATCTTCGAAATCAGCTATTAATAAATATGCCATCCAATTGCATAGGGCATATTCATATTATATATTTCTGAGTAATCCATTCAAAGATTATATTTAACCTGTTAATACAAAATCGGAAAATAAATAAAATCTCTTCCCAATGGATTCATAAATTATACGGGTAATTTGATTACTTTAAAAAGCAGTTTACAATTTATATATTTAATGAATAATCTGAACAAAATGTTTAGCTATTCATGAGTTACATATATACGCAAATATAACCTATACATTCTCTAGATATAACCTATTTTTATAGCTTTTAAACTTAAAAAATCTTAGTGTTTCATTAAAGAGAATCAGTACCATTATTTTATTATAATAGAGAGAAATCAAAATAATCATTGTGCCACATCTCAAGTTTCTCACAAAGGACATGCTCAGACCTGCTCGGAGAAATCTCAAGTGCGTCCATTAAAATATCATTCGTTTCGCCATTTTGTTGTTGGTGGTGCTTGTGCTGGTTTTTTCCTATTCCAGCTCCTTGCTGGTTGTTGTTATTATATGAGCAACAATAACACAACTCCAATGTACAACCCCCAAAGAAACTAAACTCTGTTTCCCCATCAATGTCTCCGCCCCTTCGCCCCCAGAAAACTCTCCTCTTCCTCTTATTTCCACCCACACACCCCTTTAATTATGATTCAGTGCACACAAACTTTTGTTGCGTGCCTTACGTTTTGTTGTTGTTATTGTTGTTGTTGTCCTTTTGTGCTAACTTTTCAATTCCTAATTATAATTAGAGAATCGGTTGTGTTCATAAATATTAAAAAGGGTCGGTACTACGTAACTCCCACAGTGCTTCACTTGTTTGTTGTTGTTCTTGTTGTTGTTGTTGTTTGTGTTTGTGTTGTTGCTCGACTGCTGGCAACGACATTGCATGAATAATTAACTCAAGTCTTTATGGGGGACATCTCCACCCCCAACCATCTTACCCCCTTTTACTGGGCGACCATTTGCCATGCGCCATCTTGTTTGGCAACAAAGGCACAAAAGCAACAGCAACAACAGCAACAACAATAAACTGTGCTCCAAAGATGTGCGGCGGCGACATGTCATGAATTTACTTATGAATATTTGCATTTTTAATGTAATTTGTGCGATGCGCTCGCTCAATAAGTCCAAAAGTGCTGGACATTATATCAAAAACACCAAGTCAACAGCTAAAGTGCAGCTATTAAAACTGATTAATAAATTAATAGCGAATTTTAAATAAATTCATAAGCCCAATTATCAAATTTTTGCAAGATTTGTATTACAATTTTTTTAATTTAATTAAAAAAAAAAACCTATTTTATCTAATTTTGAATTTACAATTTTTATTAAATTTCACAGTTTTTGCTAAATTATTGCATTAAAGTTTTAATAAATTTAAACTACGCGCCGTTTCTATATTGTGAAAAAGTACCGTTTTATGGGACGGCGTCTCGAGGGTTGCCCATCCCGAAAAAGTTTGCGATCTGGCTTGATTTTTTTGCGCAACTGTACTAATGCAGCGAATACACAAACCCTGTATACACAATTTCAATTACTCCACACGAATATAGCAAATACACAAGCCATTGTTACTATTATATTAACGAGCATTACAGCACAGCGAATACACAGCCCCTGGTATACTCTTATTAAGTAAAGTTACAAGCCAATTGCCAAAGTATAAAAGTCGAGCATTAGCGAACACACAACCCTAGTGCTTTCGTTAAATATTTAAGCAAAGTTGCAAGCCACTACCCAAAAGTATAACAGTAGGGACAAGATCCCATTTAGTTCACCACACTCAACGATGGTGTGCAACTTGACAAAGCACTTTGCGCCGAAAAGTATGCTGCATTAATAATTTTCTGAATTTCATTAAAATTGGCAAAAAATTATCAAACTAAAATTAAATTTTGTGGCCCAAAAATTAATAAATTTGGTGAAAATTAAAATTTAGAAATTAGACAAAATTAAAATTAACATTTTAATGAAGATTTGAAGTTCGTAAGTCCCCGGGAAGAGAAGATAGGAAATTTAATTCTGAGAAAAAAAAAAATTATATAAAAAAATCAAGAAAAATTTAAAAAAAATTATGGAAAAATTTAAAAAATTCTAGAAAATCAAAAAAAAAATCCGAAAAAAGGTACAAAAATACAATGTAACCAAATACAAAATCAAGCCAGATTTTTTTTTTTCGCCGGCGCCAAAAAAATTGACGGCGTTGATGATGTTGTTGCTATCGATGATGCTACGTCCATCTCGTCTATTGAGCAAGAACCTCCAGAACTAGAGACTACGTTGGACAGACAACAAGCTTACTACATGAATTGCGATCTTTGCCAGAAATTTTAACCGCAGAAAAAACAGTTGCAAATATTTATAAATTTTTTCATATATTTTTTATATTAATATATTTGAATATAAAATTGTTTTAACCAGATTCAAAATTTCTTCATGGCCATAATAAAAAAAACCTTCTTCACAAGTCGATCGATAGTCGTTACAAGTAATCTAACAGAAAACCCTAACTACATAATAGCATGTCTGTGTGTGTAGGTGTAAGTGTGTATGTGTGTGTGTGTGTGAATGTGGTTGTTGGTTTTTGTACATAAATTAACAATATCGCTCAACAGCTACAACTAAATATTAGTTAATTCTTAAAGCTTCTAAACTAAAGATGTATATATACATTTGACAAGAAAAGTCCTTTGGAGATGTACTGTGTGCCATTAGGAGAGCACAGGTGCACTGCAGCCATTGTTTAAACGATACTCGGCATAGACAATTCCCGTGTTGTGCCAATGATAGAATGCGGCAACAATAATCAGATGCCACCAATTGTGAGAATGGCCAACAAAATCGACTTTGCCATTGAGCCAACGCTCTGGAATCTTGGCGGCATAAAAGACAAATGCCACCAGACAGAGTCCGTACATGATGACAATCCGTGGCACCATCAGTCCAACCAACTCGTGCTCCAATCCTCCCATTGCCACTGCCCAATGACCAAGAGGTAGAATACCGTAAGCGGACCAGAGTAAAAGCACAGCAACTTTTCCATTCATAGATACATTCAATTTGGGAATCTGCACAGCGATGGCCAAACCAAACATGCCCAGCGCAATTGTAGAGTATAAGGTTCTTAAGAACTGCACCAAAAACAAATGAATCAACAAATTAATCACACATTAATCATGATCATATCCAATGGGATCATACCGTATGGCACCAGAAAGCATAGTACATGCCACTAATATAAATGGCCACCAGCGATAAGCATATTCCCAGAAAATCCACCGATAGAAACAGTTCGTAGTGCTCCTCCGATTTACAGGAGAATATATGATATATGGCCGACAGCAACATGCACAGACAGAAGCAGACGAGCAGACAGACGACGAGCACTTGATCACTGAGTGCCGCATGTTCCCGAAGAAATTGAAAGTCGAAGATCGTCAGTCCAATGAAGAGTATGCAACCAGCCAAGTGACTCCAGATGTTAATCTGCGTATACATATATCATTTATTTCAGTTAAAACGTATTGATAAAGAATTAAAATCTTTAATCTATGCAAAATATAAAATGAATTTACTTGAACATATTATTTTTCTTATATTTGAAATTTAAAATTAAAAAAATTACATTATTTTGTTATATTTTATATTAAGATTTAATAAAGAATTAAAATCTGAAGCCTTAAAGGTCAAATAATTCAATTTTGGGAAAAATTTGATAGATCCAAAGAATGATTAATTTCAAACAGTCATAACTTTATGAAAACTCTACCGATTTTCAAGGATTTTTTGATTATGCATTTGATTATGATTGATAATGCAATCAAGTTTTATAAATTTCTAAAAAAAATTATTTTTTGGTAAAATTTGATTTCGATATCAAGGGTCCCCCCTTTGAAATTTCGAAAATTTAACATTTTAAATCTTAAGTTTTCACTTTCAATCAACTCCGATATAAGGAGTTATTAGTATAAAACAATACTTTTAACTTGATTCTGACCCCTTTAATTTTTTTGCAAGAAATCATGTCAAATCGAACAAAAATTTTGACTTGTATAGCTGCTTAATCTAAATACTGTCCAACTTCAAGCTATCCTAACTTTATTAAAACTGAACCGAATTTCAATCGCAATATCATTTTAATCTTGGTTTGGCCTCAAAAATCATTCTGCATTCAAATTAAATTAAATTAATCAAAATAAAATTTTTTACTTTCAAACCGTAACCGATATTTGTTTTGGGTTATATTTCCTGATTAAAACCATTGCTTTCTTCATCTCTTTATGTCTCCCCATCTCTAATCTCTAAAGACTTTAATTAATCTAAGATAATTAAAAGATACAATTAAAGTTGAAGCTCAATCAATTAATTATTATTATTCCGGCTCCATTTCCTTTACCTCTGACTTTAGATTCAGAAAGTTCCCTGGTATCGATAGTCTTTAATCCGACTATCGATAGTATTAACTCACCGTCTCATTGGTCCACCAGAATATGCTCTGCAGACAGAGCTTATTGGATAGGAATGTGCGGTATCCACGACGTATATACGGATTAAACTTCAAATGGGTGGGCGCCTGTATAAAAGAAGAAGAATTTCGTTAAAGACCAGTTAGTTTCTTAAGGTGTTACACGGCCAATAGAAACATCAATTGCATATCGAATGAGCAACATTGAAAAATAAAAACAATGACATTAAAATAATAGAAGACTGACCAAAGAGCGAAAAACCTTTTGGCCACTGGCCACAAGCCAAATTAAAATGTTCAAAGTCTCAGTTGCACAATTAGCAAATGATTTGAAATGTTTAACAAAAAAAAACAAATGTCTTCAAATATTTTAAACAAACTTAACGAAGCGTGTATGCCCTATGATTTACATTGTTTAAAATAAAAGGTGCTTAATTAACAACAATATTCTAAATAACTCAACGAAAGCTTTAAAAAATTCGCACTTTTCCACGTGTTTACAGAACTAATTGTTGTCTTGCAAATTTACAGCAAATATAATTTTATAATATTGAAAAAAAATCCCAAAAGTGAGAAAAAAAAAAGGTTTAAGCTCTCAGTATATTGTTAAACTTATATAAAATACTTATAACTTCAGCTATAAAAATTCAGGAATATCTACTTGATGAATTTTGAAACTTAACTTAACGAAACTCGCATGGTTAAAAAAACTAAAGAAATCTTTTATTTCTAGTAATTTAAAATTGAAGTTCGGCAAAGTCTCTTTTGATCAATTTTATTTCGAAAAAAGACAGTGTTGCCACTCTTCTTGCAGTGTCTTCTTCATCTACAGTTTCTATGCGGGTTTTTCTCTTTTTTTTTTCTCTTTTGGTTAATAATAAAATCGACCTTGATTTAGTTCGCTGTGGTTGTGCTTTTAGTTGTTGCTGTTGCTGTCGCTGTGGTTGTTATTTTATTTATTTTTTGTTGTTTTATTTGTTATTATTATTGTTGTTGTTGTTGTGGTTTTCGTGCCTATTTGTATTATTTGGCAATTGTTGCCACGTTTTGCATTTTTCGGCGTTTCGGGCTTTTACAACACGCACTCGCAAATGATTTGAGCACACATTAAAAGCATATACACTCAAAAATAGTTTATAACAATGACAGTAAACTCTAGTTGAATAGATGTAAATTGAATGCCAAAAAGATTTCGGTGTCTTCAACTTGTCCCTGGGACAAAGGGGGAAGGGGAACGACTTGACGCTTTGTCAATTAAAATTGCGACAATTGACTTTGAGTTGATCGCAATATATTAAATTACTAGAAATATATGTATCTGTGTATCTAAGTATCTATGTATCTAAGTATATAAGTATCTATGTATCTATGTATCTAAGTATCTTTGTATCTATGAACTTACATCATCAAAGTTGCACAGCCATTTCAATTTGGACAACTTGTCATCAAAGTCTGGGCCATGTCCCAGCACATTAGGCTCCTCATTAGCCGGAAACTGATGCGAGGTATCCGTGGTCAAGTCAGCAGTTAGTTGACCATCGAGCTGAAAGATCAAAGTAGACAAAAAATTAATTAGATAAAGAAGAACTAAAAAAGTTCAAAATTAGACGTAATTTGCATTTTGGCTAAAGCTTCCGTCTTCTAGAAAAAAAATCTATATTTATTGCTGCTATTTTCAATGCAATTCTTGTTGTCTAACTATTAAATACGTATTATAAAATTGCAGCAAAAAAAAAGCGAGAAAAACAATAACAACAACAACAACACGAGCGAGACCCATTTAAATCCCACAGACAATAACAACAACAACAACAACGTTGGGGGCTTGACTTTAATTTGTTTATCCAATTTCTAATACAAAACAAAGAAAAATTAGATAAAGCAAATTGTTGATACACGTGTATGCATATGTATGTGTCTGTGTGTATCTGTGTGTGCTTCAACAGGTTGATGACGTATTGTTTACACTTTTAAGATGCATATTTATTTAGTTGTTGCATTCTTAAAATGCATAAGGAAAAGCTTTTTAAGCACCTGACCAAGTTGGGAGTGTACAGCCAATGTAAAATGTTAGTACACTAAACAGCTGTTAATTCTTAACTTAACATTGATTCTATCTAATTTATTTATTTCTGTTAATTTAAACCTATTTATATTCTTATTCAGATGGAAATCTTAATAAAAATGAACATCTATTTCTAAAAAAGTATTTTTAATAATTAAAACTTATAGAATTTAAAATTATTGTTAACTTAATCCAAAAAAAAAGATTATACTTTATTACTCCATAAAATGTATACCATAAATCTACTTAACTTTTCAAGCTTTTCATTTCAATTCAATATCATTTTTGTTTCTAAACTAATTTTTTGACAGATTTATGAAGTTTAAACCTATTTTTTTAATATTATTTTCAATCTAAATAATTCTTTGGTTTACTGTTTTTAATTGTAAATAAATGCTCAGCTCATATCGTTTAAAAAATAAACAATTTTCAGATTTCCAAGTATCACGTCTGTGCATACATATAATTTGTTTTGTTTAATAACTGCTCAAGTTTCAAACTCTATAATCAATTTCCAGCTAATTTCTTGTATTAACATTTTTATTTGGAGTCTGCACTCACGATTGTTTTCCAGATAAACAAAGTGAGCAGCAGCTGGAGTAAAAAGCATTACAAAGTGCATTATTAAATAGTTTTAGAAAACAAAAAAGAATACAAAACAAAAATAGAAAACAAATGTAAGCTTAAGTTTTTTAATTTTATTTTTTGTAATGCCTTTATTGACAGGGTAAATAGATTTTAATGGCAAGTCATTGATAAACAGGATGTGCAATTAAATTTAGTCATTGACGTACATACGATATTTCGTAATGTTTACAAAAAAAAAAACAACAAATAAGTCTGATCAATGCACTAAGGTTTCAGGTTGAAAAAAAAAGTTTCAATTTCAATTCGATCTTACGTTTTTCTTTTTGTTGCTGCGCCCATTGCGTTTCAATTCTGTTGTGGTTGTTGTAGTGGTCGTTATAACTGTGGTTTCCATTTTTCAATAACTCTTTTTATTTTCTTAATCAAAGATCACGATTGCAAAATGGCAGCTTAACAGTTTAAACAAGTGTGCTTTAATCTTGAGCAATTTGCTACAGATACATGTTTTTGATTTCGAAAATATTTCAAAACTCGAAATCTGTTAACTCTTTTTTTTTTATTTATCACTTTCAAATTGTTGATGTTATCAACCGTTTCGTTGAGTAACTTGAACGAAACTGAAATCAACTGCATGCAATGCTCAAAAAACTCAACTAAAAGCTGCCTCACAAAAAGCTCGCTGACGTTCAATCGTGCAGCAGCCGAGAGAGAGAGAGAGAGAGAGCGAGCGAGTGAGAGTGAAATTGCGTGAGAGAGCAATTATTGCAAAAGACTTAAACAGAAAGCTCAATCAAACTTGAGCAACTCGTTGGGAGACGACAATTATGCGAAATTTCGTTGAGCCGGCTTTGGCTTTGGGCTTTCGTTCGTTGTGCAAGTCTCTGTTTTTTTTATGGACACACTTTAATGATAGCGATGTGGCCACAAATCAGCCCCCACCCAGATTATATAACAGTATAACAACAAGTGCGTCGTCTGCTTAGAGAACTGCAGCAACAGATTTAGCATAGGCAGAATTGTTTTTTTTTTTGTTTTTTTGGCTTTTTAAGCGATAATAATATAACAAACGAAACCAGTTTCAATATCAGCATTCGATGAACTTCAGGAATTCCGCGTGTGCGGAACTTTCGCAATGCCCTCGAGGCAAACATATGTATAGTACAGACACACGTGTGCACAACAATAAGAACAACTTAATTTACACAAAAACATTGTTAAAATAATTCGTTTCAAATTCCCAAGGGGGCAATTTTTTGCTAAAAATCGAGCCCTATATTTAGAGGGCAAATATTTTTTTTATAAAATAAGCAAAATTTAAAATCAAAATAAATTTCAAGCCCAAACAAGTTTTCACAATTTTATAGTACTTTGAAATTGACCAGACTTTGGTAACTTTTCAAGTCCAAGTCAAAATTTTTGTTCAATTTGGGATGATTTAAAAAAAAAAAAGAGAAAGGTGTCAAAATCTAATTAAAAGGAATGTTTTATACTAATTACGATATTAGAAGTCGATTAAGAGTGAAAACTTGAGAACCAAAATATTCAATTTTCAAAATTTTAAAATTTTTTAAAATAAATGTAGAGGTAAAAAAAATTGTTTGAACAAATTTTATAAAATGTAAATGCAAAATGAATTTCGAATTAGATAAATAATTAGATATTATAAAAACTTCATTAAAATATAAACTTTAAATTTAAAGTCTGGCGATTGAGCAGTGGACTTAATAGCTTTAATATTATGGCAAGGTGTTCTTTTTGTTTTGCCCACGTCTGTGCATACAAACTAACATATGTATGTATGTTTGTGCATATGTGTGCTATGCATTTATGTAAGCTGTCTACACACACACTTGTGTACATAATTGCTACTCAGCTTGACCTTGACTTCATTTTGAAGCTCAACTTTTGCTTGCAAGCTCATCTCAAACTCTCTCTCTCTCTCTCTATGTCTTCTGCTCTCACTCCCGCTCTCTCTCTCACTCTCTCTCTCTCTCTCTCTCTTTTCGATAGAGCAATTTCGCTTTGCTCTTGTCTCGAATTGGCAATACACGTGTTTTCGGTCTTATCAATCATTTGCTTCTTATCACTCACCCAGTTGTCAGCATCCTTTGTCGCTTTGCGATTGTATGCGCCGCTTATATCACAATCAGCCAAAAGACTCTCGTGTGGACGTGGACTCATCTTATTATTAGTGGTTTAGCAATCTATTTGAAATTGAAAATGTTAGATTCGTTTAAAAAATATTAATATATATATAGCTAAAAAGCATCTGTTGCCATTCGCAGTACAGTGTGAAAACCGAGACGAGCTTCCAAACAGAAAACAACAACAACAAAAGACGTTTAACCCTTTATATGCCCGTGTTGCATATCCGCAACATACCGATTTTAGTTATATATCTCTTGGAACTTGGAATTAAAAATATACAATATTTTAATTTAATGTGTATCTAAAAACTGCATATCTTTTAATTCTTATACCTTGGTTTTATATTAATATGTTTTTGACACTATTTGCCTACAAGTTTGTGATTTTTTTTAAAATTGAATAACCCTTAAATTTTTATGTTACAAACTTTTTTACTAATTTTTTTTATTTATTTAAGAAAAAATAATTAATTCATTAATTTATTTGAAATCTTTGTAATTTGAATCTTTGCTATTTAGTCAATATGATACAAATTTTATAATATTAAAATAAAATAATAATATTAATTTAAAAAAAATGATTAAACAATAAATTTTTAAAGTTAATGAAAATTGTATTTTTAATTTAAATTTTCTATTTAAAAAATAAAAGCCGTTTCAAAATCGGAGAGCATGCCATACAAGGGGTTAAAGCTCGAATCGGAAACGGAATCGAAGAATGTGGAGTGTTGCCAAGCGACGAGGCTGGAAAGAAAGCTACCAAATGTTTATATGCAAAGTTCTTTTAACCCCGTTGAAACCCTTGAGCTTCAGTTTAATTAACCCATTAAAATTTGTCCATTCAAATTGTCTATGTCTCTCTCGCTCTCTCTTTCGTACTAATTACAAATGCATAAGACTTCACAAATAAAACTTTTCTGCTTTTTAACGCTGTTTGTTTACATAACCAAAATTTCATATGACATTTTCATCTAGCGCTGAATTTGTATCTTCAACATTGCAATTAATCAATTGGCAACATTTCGAATTTCTTTTCAATCACTTGGCGAACTTAAATGATTTTGATTTATGTACATACACATGTATATATATATATATATATAACATATCTATGTATATATAAACTTGTACATACTTTCTGATCTACTTGTCCACACACACTCAGACACACACAGAGAGAAGAAGAAATCTCACTTTGCACAAATTCGAAATTTCTCACGAGTCACTCGCGTGGCAGCTAAAAGTAAACTGAAGACAGCAGCGGCGACTGCGGCAGAGAAGTTCCACCTAAAAAGATTGGCAGCCAAAACGAACCGAAAGTACCGGTGAAAATCGAAAAAGAGCAACGCAGAGAGAGTTGAATCGTTCGAGAGAGCACAAGAGAGAGCAGCGCGCTCTGATCAACGAAATGAACAAACGATTACACATTGCCTATGCTTCATACACGCGCTAGAAAGAGAGCAGACGTGACGTCACAAAACTCACTCGCCAATTGCCAACGACGAGCGTGTGACGTATGCGGCGAGAGACAGAGAGGGAGAGCATAAAAGCAATTCATGCTTTTTTTTTATATTAGGTGCCGATGCTTCGATTGTTAATCGCCGCATGAGAAAGATGGCGAAAAAAAGACAAGTGAGCGGTGACAGTTGAGCACGCTCGATAGTGGGATACCCTGTGCCCAGTTACTTTGTACTGAAAGTTGATTTTCAACCGATTTTTCCTATGGTAGCTATATGATATAGTGGTCCGATTTGAACCAAAAATGGACAGAAAGTATAATACCAGCCCAGATGCATATTATATAAGTTTAGTTAAGATATCTTAACAAATAAAAATCTTTTTCATACTAAAACTTCATTTCGACGTATCGTTCCTATGGCAGCTATATGATATAGTGGTCCGATCCAAAAATAAAAACAAACTTGATCTACATATGGTATCCATGAACCTACATAACAAGTTTGATGTCTCTAGCTCTTATGGTCTCTGAACACATTATACCCTTTTTTGTCCATCTCAGGGTATAAATTTTATACTATAAAAAGCTTCACCATAGTTGGGCAGCGCAGTCGACGTTGACGTCGCCGCTGTTTATTAATTGAGTCTGTGAATTGATTAAATGTTTATTTAACATGCTGTCGCTGTTGCCAGCTTCTGAAAATACACACGTATTTTACACGTATTTTTACACGTACACACTTGGCAGTCGTTAAATCCGAGTTTACTTTTTTCGTCTTTCATTTCTTGCCTTGGCTTTCTTCAACACTCGGTGCACTACGAATTTTAAATGCCCTTCAGATTGACCAACATTTTAATTTTCTGCATTTAGCCAGCTTTGCAGCTGTTGCACATTTGTCTCGCCTCTTCTACATATTTAATAACAATATTACCAACGCTACAATTAAGCAATTACAATATAAATTCGCTTTTAAAATATATAATTTTCTTGGTCTTTCTTCTTGCCTAGAAATTTTCTGTTGACGTCACAAAGTGTTTATGTATGCTCTATAAATAGCTTGAGCCCTCCGAGTATTCTATATATTAATATGTATTGAGATATATATATACTTACCATATCTTAACTATTTCTAGTATGTATGTATTTAACATAGGCATAGCTTTACTCTTTAGAATCTAAAGCTTAGATCATTACAAAGTTTATAGATATTTATCAATTCGCGACCTAAAGACCCCATAAAACCACATTGTAATTTAAGAATAATTCCAAGTTAAGTATCCTAAGTATTATACTAAGTATAATCACATTGCAATTGGAATTATTTCCAAACTGCAATTATTGAAATTAAAAAAATATTTAATAGTTTTGACAATCTCAAAAGAACTTCTCAAGTATCACGCTATAATACAACCACATTTAAATTAAAAAATAATTCCAAATTACAATTATAAAATGGTTTAAAAATAATAATTTATACTTTCAGCAAAGATCTAGAAAACAAAGACTAAAATACACTATATAAATCTTAAAACCCCAAACAACTTTTACAAATCGATTTATTGAACTTGATACGTTTTCCAACATACTTGTTTATTTTTAGTTTAGTTTAGTAGAAATCATATAATAGCCTATACATACATATTTATATACGCAATAAATGAGTCCATTAAGCCCTATTCTTATATCGATTCATATTCAATCGTTCAATCCATCAATATTCCCACTGCAAGTCATTTAACTTCTTTAAGTTCGTAATTCTTAACGCGTTCGTCGCTTGAATCTTTTGCTAAATTTCATTTCAATTATAAATGTAATAATAAAAAGGAGTTTACGTGAGTGAGGGGAAAAGTGAGGGTGGTCAAAAGAGAGGGTGCAAATCCGGCGTATGCTTGTGTTGGTTGGCTAGGCAAATTTCTATCGCGTTAGAGAATTGAATTTTTGTAATTTTTATTTTTCCGGTTCTTTAAATATAATATAATAATAATAATAATTTTCCAGCTGATCTTTATTGTAGTTTTGTTTTTTTTTTTTTTTAAACTTATTATGTGTGTGGGATGCTGTGTTGTTGGTAGCTGTCTCGCTTTAAATGTTTTATGCTTACATAATTTTTGTTTTGTTTTTTTTTTCAGTAATTATTATTAAATTATTTTTCTCTTCGTGCTGCTCTTCGGTCAAATTAATTTGATATCAATTTGACAGTTGTTGTTGCTGCTGCTGTTGCTGTTGATGATGTTGTTGCTGTTGTTGTTGTTGCTGCTGTAACTGCTGTTGCTGATGCCATTGTTGCTGTTGTTGTTGTTGGTATCATGCCTCCGTTCCACTCGTGGCAGCAGCTGCTGTTGTTGCTGTTGCTGCTGCAGCTCCTTTTGATATTGCTGCCTCTTGTTGTTGTTGTTGGTGTAACTGATGTTGTTGTTGATGTTGTTGTTATTATTGTGGTCAACATGGGAGCTGTTGTTGTTGTTGCTGATGGGGAGAATGCAGCTGTTGCAGCTGTAGCTATTGTTAAATGTTATCTTTGTTGCTCTTGTTGTTGCTGTTGCTGATGTTGTTGTTGTGTTTGCTGTTGTTATTGTTGCTGTTGCTAATTTTGTTGTTGCTGTTGTTGTTGTTGTTGTTGGACTGTTGTTGCTGCAATCTGGAACGCATCACATAGCATACTTCCTAGTCCACTCCCGTGCCAGCTCATTGTATTTTTCCCGATCAGTTTTATATATTCTGGCAATCTCTGGAACAAGCGGATCATCTGGATTGGGATCACAGAGTAGAGAGCAAATTGATAATAAGACTGCAAAGAGAACAAGATTTTCACAATTAATATAAGCAATTTATTAGAGTATTTGATTATATTTACCTTTTGAAATAGTTAATGCTGGCGACCACTGAGATCTTAATATATCGAGGCAAATCGATCCATTGCTGTTAATGTTTGGATGGTATATGCGTGTTGTAAAGGCCACTTTTGGTGGCTTAAAAGGATAGTCTGTTGGAAAATGTATAGTTAAGAAAAATACACCTCCTTGGTAAGGGCTGTCCGGCTGTAAAACGATACAAAAATTTCACAATTATTAGTACAAATTTGATGATAAACAAATAAACCATATCAGTTGAATCTGCCTCCCGATCAGTTCAAGACGAGTACAAAGTAAATATCTAATATAAAGCTTTCTTTAAAACATATCAAAGAAATAGAATATAAGACGTAGTTTTAATATTTAGACAAGACTTTAGCGAGGTGCTTAGTAAGCCGAGATAGACTAATTCAGTGTCATAATCCACTCATTAAGATTATATTAGAAGAAAGTACATTTATTCTGTACTAGGTACATTTATCTTTAGGATCTTCATGATATTCTTATAACTTTTAATACCGTTCTTATAACAATAAAGACAACATATTTTGATAAGATTCAACAGACTTCATTAAATGTTTTGTATAGATATCTTAAATACTACGTGATATACTGATCCGATCTGTGTAGATCCAATAACATTTGAAATTAGAGTAACAGACAGACATTGATACGTTATCTAAACAAGACTTTGAGATGCCTTATAGTTCTCTTTTCACTCTCATATTGACAGTTTAGTCTAAGCTATATTTTAAGTTCTATTTTGGACATATATCCCTAATTTATATGATGGGCTCGTTGAACAAATCCAAAATTGCAGGCCTCTCAACTGATTACGGTAACAACAACTACTATAAATAGTTAATGCATTGCAGAATTCGCAGCTGATTCTTCAGTCTTCTTACCGGGCCCATTATTGTAGCTTGCCAGTGAAATACTGTAAATAGAGAAGAGATTTATTTGAATTATAATATTTAGATACTGCTTATAAATCAAATATAGTATTGCTATAAACATTTAGAAATAATAACCCACGAGACCTCGAAGTAACACACCCCATTTGGGTGTTGGGGGGGTGTTATTAGTGCTCTATGAAACTCATTATGGTATCAAACTGCAGTGAGTGCTCATTCTATGCTTGCTCTCTTTTAAAAGAGCTCTCTCTCATTGTAGCTTAGCGCTCTCGGCAATAGACTTGAGAGTAGCCTCGAGGGCGCCCTTCCTCTTCCTCTCTGCGCTCTCCTCGCTCCACGAGTTACCCGAAAAAGAACAAAAACAAACAATTGCCAAAGAGCCTTGGCACCGACTGCTGGCAGCGACGCGTCGCTGCAGTTGACGCAGACGTTGACGCCAGCAGCACAGCTCTTGGCTAGCATGTCGTCTCGCTCGGACGCATTGTCAAGTGCCGTTTGGCAGCTCTACTTGCTCAATGTCACACAGCAGAGCTGCTCTTGGGCTGAAAATTGGGTTGGGGGGGGGGGTCCACTTTACACTCTCTGCGGTCTCAATGTGTGCACGTATGTGTGTGTCTCTCTGTGTTTGTGTGCATTCAATACAATTACAGTAATTCCATTTACACAAAAGTGCGGTGGAGTTTCTCTGCATTACTCAGAAAGAAAGAAACCGCGACTATAATTCCATTTATCGATAACAATTGCGGACACCAATGGATTTTAATTACAATAACAGTCAATTTCGATTGTATAAGCTCCCTTACTCACACCACTCCTCCAGCCCCCAACCCCCATCCCCCACAACCCCCACCCTACAGCCCCACCCGTCTGCAATTCTTTGTTTAAGGGTTCATTTTACTTTCCGCATATATTTATAGTAGACAGAGAGAGAGACAGGGGGACAAAGAGACGAGAGAGAGAGTCGTTGCAATTGTTTATCGCCACGTAATTTCAGCTGATAAAAATGAGCTTTGATAAGAGCCAAACAACGGAAACACTGCGCTTTATTATCTTATAAGCATGGTACATTGTCAGAGTTCCAAAAGAAAAATTCAAGCGAATTGTGATTATCTAATTATCTGTATTAACTGCATAATAATTCCGTTATCAATCATGTGGAAAGTGTGTAAGAAAAGATAAAGATATAAATAGGAATTACTTCCTTTTTCCTACCGAAATTATTCATACAGAAAAATATGTATTCTATCCGAATCACGAATATCGGTTGAATCAAGCATTAAAATAAATTCAATGATGTTGAACTACATTTGATTTTTATCTTTCAATTGCATATGAAACCTTTTTAAACAGATCTCTTCTATTTTAAATTAGAAAATATTTATTTATAAGCAAACATATTTATACCTTGTTTTTTGAGCTAAACTATCGGGTGTCTCACATATTTTCTCAATAATATATTAAATACAACCAAGATAAATATTTAAGACTCTTTTAAGCTTATCTTCTTAGCATACATAATCTTGCTTAAATAAATACAGAGATTTAAATAGTTACAGTCATGCATATACATCGAGTTAGGGAGATCTTATCTTATCTTATTATAAAAAAAAAAACAGAGAATCAAACCGAAACAAATATCGGTTCCGGTAATATATTTGAAAGGAATAATTAACTATTTCCTGACAAAAATTTCTTGGAATAATGAAATTGATTGATTGCAGTATTTTCCATTTTTATCAATATATAGTATTTGAACTAAATACTACATTTAATTAACATTTGGCCTAAATGATTCAATATTTGATAATAAAATTGAAACTGTGTCCCAAAAAAACAACAACTTTAATTGCAAGCGATTTCACTTTTAAGTGACGTCATTTAGGTGACCTCCTTAACAGTCGACTCTTGGCTTAAATGTGAGTGTGTGTGTGAGTGTGTGTGCGAGTGTTTGTGTGTGTGTGTGTGTTGAACAGTTCAACAGGCACGTAATCGTGTTGAAGTTAATTGCAAAATTAGAACCGTGCCCCCAAGATATAGAAACCAAGTCATGACGATCATGAATAAAGAGAGACTCAACTTGAGTCGATTCAATACGATTGATATAAACATATACAAGTCACACACACATATGTAAATGTATATAGTAGTAAATAAATAAATAAAGCTGTCAAGTCATGCTCTGCTTCTATGACGTGATTAACAATTAACCTGGCCATAGATATATGCTAACTACTGTATTTATAGAAATGCCAGCAGAGGGAGCCACATAAAGAGAGCGTGCTCTCTCTCTCTCTCTCTATTGGAGACTCGACACACGTTACATAATGCAGATAATGAGTGATAGATACTTTTGGAGATTCAGATGCAGATTTAGTAGAGAGGGGGCGTATTTAGATAGATTTCGATAGTTGTACTCACAATCGTCTCCAACTGGTCCAGCTGAACATTGTGCAGGTGGATCTCTGCCCAGATCTTGCAGTTCCTGTGAATAATGAATACAAATATATTAGTTTCAATTTATAAAAGTTGTCATATTACAAAAAATACATAATATATCATATGTAATGCAGTAAACATTTTATACAAGCAGCTCACATAAACCTATTTGCAAAAGTAAGCTTTCTATATAGAAAAAGTTGCTTATATAGAAAGAAAAGTAGTATACAATTTAAATTTAATCCCTTTTTCGACAAAAAGGCAACTAAGAAGTTTTATTTGTTAAAGTAATATCAATTAAGTCTATTAAAAACTGCTTTTTGTCTGATTCATCCCAAAAACAAAATTTTTTGGTGGCAAGTTTACGGATATTGAGATATATACCTCTAATAATTTCTTGCCATCTTGCAATTCATTAAAAATAAATAATATTTTTTTTTTAAAGAAATCGGATTTCTGTTTTTTGTTCTATTTTTATTTAGTATAGTTTCTTATTTAAATATGACTAATGATTTCCTCAAATATAATGTGAAGTTTATTACCAAATCAAATGTTTTTTTCTATATTTATTTGTTATGTTGAAACAAAGAATATATTTGATACTATGTTAAAATAAGTAAAATATTTATTATTTATAAGTCGCCTTTCTTCCGCTTTTTCTTTGTTTTGGTCTGTCACATGCACACACACACACACACATGTATGCAATGCAAATGATGATGTTAATTTGAAATGCACAAATTAAACAGCATTTGAAAACAGGCAAAATATGAAAATGTTGCAGCTAAAAGAGCAAAAATGCGAGAATGACGTGAAAATCAAGTTCGTTGGCCCGAACGAACGAACGAACGAACCAAAAGAAGGCACAAGCTCGCTTGCCCTCTCTTTCTCTCGCACTCGTACTCTCTCTCCCTCTCGCACGTTCGTTCGCTCACACACGCACGCACACAGCTGAGCGGCTGTTGTCCCCGCCCCCTCGGCGCCCACAACACCAACAACAACAACAACACAGCTGCCAACTTGGGGCGCAAATACATTGATGTAAAGTAAACCGGCAAAAAAAAAAAAGGGAAAAGGAAAAGAAATACAGAAAAAAGAAAACGTGCAAAAGAGATGAGCTGTGCGGAAGGTAGAGAAGAGAAGAGAGAGAGAGCACCAAATACAAAGGGAGGGGGCAGAAAGTAAGTTAGATATTTTAAAGCTTCAGCTATTTAATATATATATATATGTATGGGTGTGTGTGTGTGTTATTGTTGCTTGTTGTTGTTCGTCTCTCTTTGTGACGTTTGCAACATTGTACGCCCCCTCCCCCACCCACCAAATTTCATTTACCGACGGCAGAAGCAAAAGTAGAAAAATAAAAATGTGAACGACGTATTTCAAAAATAGCTGACAAAACAACATCGACAAAACGGCAATTGGAAGACCGTTTTGCTCTCTCTCTTTCAACACGCACTTTCGTCTTGTACCTGTTGAGCAAAAAATAATTACAACAACAACAACTAGACGAAGATGAAGACTAAAGAGGAAATTGTTACAAAACGGAAAACGCACAAAACACAGTGTGTCAAGTAAATCTTTTGACGTCAAATTAATATTTCACATTGAAAATGGTCAAAAAAAAAAAAAGTGTAAACAGACCCCATAAAGTGTATTTACTTTATCAGGATTAACAGCAGTCGATTGAGCCCTGACCACTATATCATATAGCTACCAAAGATTTTAGTATGAAAAAGTTTTTTGTTTTTTAAGATATCTTAGCCAAACTGATATAATATGCATTTAAGTTGCTTTTATATATTCTTGCCAAATTTGGTTCAGATCGGTTTCCTATATCATATAGCTGCCATAGAAACAATCGGTCGAAAATCCACTTTTAGAACACAGTACCTGGGCACAGGGTACCCTACTGTCGAGCGTGCTCGACACTTGTTTTTACTATAAGAACCATTGGGAAAAAACATTAGAAATTTAGTAAATTTTTGAATTTAGTCCAAATAATTTAGTGACACACTGTACATACACTAAACATAACGGCAAGTTGAAGGGGACTTTCATTCCGTCTCCCGACGGCATGAGTCATGAGTTCGTTTGCCACAAAGGCAACAAACAAGCGACAAGTGCTTGCGATTTTCTTTGTTTTTTTTACTTTGTTCTTTTTCTTTTATTTTTTTTTTGCTTTATAATTAAAATAAAAACAAACTAACGGTCCGGTTGTATGCACACAATGTGTATTACACACATACAAACACATGGCTAGATCACTGAGAGAGACACAGCGAGAGCAAGAGAGAGAAAGAGAGGGAGAGCAAGAGCCCGGCTCAAACAGCGTGTCTTTCTTTTCTTTTCCTTAGCTTTAACTATTTTCATATATTTCGGTGTTGCCAATTGAGGCCAAAAACGACAACAACAATCAACGAAACCTTGAGAGAAGATGATGTATAAAAGGAAGGTGGGAGAGGGAGAAAGAGAGGGGGGTGGGGTTGGGTGGCAGGTGGTAAAACCAAAAACAGTTGCCTGCTAATTAATTGCGTGTTTTTGCTACACATTACATAAAAATCAAAAATAAAAATGCAAAAAAGAAATTAACATTAATTCAATTGACTTCCTCGTTTTCACTAGCATTTTCATTTCAATTCATTTCATTTTTCATTTCATATACGAATTAAAGTTTATAATAAACAGCGCGAAAGGAAAGAAAAGAAAAAAATTCAATGGCCATGACGCTGCTCGCTTTGCTTCGTGACGCTGCCGCCGCTGTCGACGTCGCTGCTGCTGTTGGTGGTGGTGGCGACGTCAATGCTAGCGTCGCGTCGCTGCTTTTGTTGCTGTTGCTCAAGCGACCAGACAAACAGCAAAGACTCCAACAACACAACCAAAGCAGACTGTGTCTACATACACTCATGCATAAACATAGATATGTATTTAAATATACACGTTCTTAAAAGTGTAATTTACATATTAAGCTGTATATTTCAGTGCAAATTGTAACTTTTTTTTATTTTAACTACTAATTATTGGTTCTTGCCTGCAACGGCGTTTACCAACACTAAATATAGTTGCCATTGCGCACACACATACACACACACACCCTTTTAGCACTGCCCCATTCGCTTTAGTTTAGCAAGAGAGAAAGAGACAAACAGTCGACCCAACAGCTGCCGCCGTTTTTTGCCTTTGCGCTTTGGGCGTCTCATGGGGTTGTGTGAGCGAGACGGAGCGAAATGAGTATGCTGAATATACACAGTGACTGTGTATGCGCATATGCGTGTGTGTGTTGATGGGGATTGTGACGGTGAAACCGGCAGCACTGAAATCCAACTTTAATTCGATATATACATATAGAATATTTAACCATATTTTTTAATATTAATATAGAAAAACGTTTATTACTCTATAATTTGTAGAATGAAACAACACACGATGTTGGCAAAGAGAGCGAGTGAGAGAGAACCAAAAAGCTGCCCAGGCAGACAGAACAGAGAATAGAGAGAACAGCAGATGGAGCAACTAAACGATGATAGTGAATCAAAAAAAAAACACACATACACCAATACAAAAAAAAAAAAATAAAGGAACATGCGACTTGAGTGCAATGCAAATACATACATACATATATGCAATGAATCAAACTTGGTAAACTATTAATTGATTAAGTGATGAATTGACAAGGACAACGAGGAGAGTAATAATGATTAAATTGAGAAATAATTACTATTACAAATACAACAGCAGTTACACATTTATATACATATTTAAATATATATATATATACATATATGTGGTTTACTATATATATGTAATAGGCAGCACTATTTCTGTTGAATTATCAGCGTCAAAAGTAAGGTTAGGTTAATTTTATACGCTTTTTTTTGTTCGCTTTTTTGCTTTTTGTCTTGTATTCGTATTCGCCGCCGTGTTTTATTTTTTGCTGGATCTTTCTGCGGCGCTGGCAGCGAAACACCAACAACAATACACACACACACGTATCGAGTCGAGTGTGTGTGTGTGTGTGTGTGAAGTGCTCAAACACATACATATATGCATGTATTGGGTAACACAGCGGAGAGACCGAGAGAGTGTGAGAGAGACTCTCAGAGACTGAGACTCCGCTGGCCAAAAAAGCTGCCCAGATGACAATAATGGTAATATTGGTAATTGTTGGTAATATTGATCATATGCCCGGCTTGCATACATACGCACATACACCCGCACAAATGCACTCGCACACACACGCATGCATGCATACAGACATACATACATATAAAGTACATGTGTAACGGAAACGACAAACTAATACAAATACAAATATGGCCCTACACGCTGTCTTCTTTCTGTCTCTTTCCGTCATCATTATTATCCTTCTGCTGCCATTTCTAATTAGAATCTGATCAAAAGACAATTTAAACTAAAACTAAACTTATTTTTTTTTTCTTGATTTTTTTTTAGGTTTAGTTGTTGTAATTATAATGCACATCGTCATCGCCCATTTTTCTTTTCCCCATTTGCTTTTTGCACGTTTTCGATTCGTTTTCTTTCGTTCTTTCTTTCTTTCCTACGTTTCACATTTCTTGCATAAATTTTTTTTCGTTTTTTTTTTTTGTCGCACACAAAAATTGTATCACAGTTTTCATTTTTGTATAATACTTTTTGCACTTAAAAAATGCATGCTAATTTTACAATTTCATTTCATTTCATTATTACTGTTTTTTTTCACATACCTTATTGATTCTTTTTAACGCCATTTTCTGATTGAAATTTGATTTTCTTGTGTGTGTGTTGGTGTTGGGTGAGTGTGTATTAGTTGTTGTACGTTTCTTTCGCTTGTCGTTGAATTTTTTTTTTGTTCTTTGTCGATTTGCACGAAAACGAAATTATTTGTGAAAAATGCGATATAGAAAAACCAAACGAAACACAAAAGTTTAGACTTTTGCTGAATTCTGGCTATTTTTCTTCTTTTTTTTCTGCTTTCAGCTTTTCTCCGATTTACAGTCCCTTTTGTCTAGAAATATTGCAGCACTGCGAGTAGAACGGCGCCCCGACGACAACTACAACGACCGACGGCGACGATTAATTTTCTGCTGTGGCAAAGCACCGAGCGGAGCGGATGTGTGTGTGAGAGAGAGAGACCGACACGATGACGAACAGCGGACAAAGCGATGTGACGTTTGAAAGTGCACGAGTGCGACAGAGATGAATTTAGTGTGTTTCAAGTGTCAGTTGGTGTCGGTGTTGTAAAGCGTGTGAATATATTTCCAACACTGGTCAATAGAGCAGCACAGCTACACATATGTCGTCTGGCCAGATCGATACTATCTGTGAAGGACAAGACGACGAGAAATGAATACATGTGGCAACCCTTAAACAGGCATTAATTTATTTTTTTTTAGTATATGAAATTAATAATTTACTTACTTACAGCAACAAAATCAGCGATGCGACAGAGAGAGGGAATATGCGTGTCTATTTTATATGTGTAAAAATTTAGCTGTCGAAACACTGTAAAAAATTCCAACCAACAAAAACTGTTTTTAAACCGGCGGCGATGCAATTTGTATGTGTATTTTTGTATTTTAATTTTTTTTTGTATGTCCGCTGCGTTTTCTGTCTGCGCGCACAAAGTGCCGTTAGCTGATTCTCTTAATAATCACACAACGTGTTGCTTGCTGCCGGAATGTTTTTACTGATGAATTTTGAGGGAGTTGTGAATTGAATGTTGAAACCAGCTACTCTGTTTTAAACTTTGACGTCTGAAGATAGCAGTTGCTGTGGCATTATATAGTCAACCTGTTCTCACACACACACAAGTGAGCAATATGAGTCAACTGACCTTTGCAGTATTTAACCAACACTAACTCACCACCAATTTAACCAGATCACTAAAAGTGACTAAATTCAATAGAGTGTTGCCAGACTGTCGTTGTGCAGACAAAGTGGTCATTTCGAAATTGTGACGACTATCACGGTTGCCACACTTCGCGTTTTTGCGCTTAAATTGTCCCTTTTGGTTTTTATTAAAATTGGCTATTTTATGTGTTAATCAAGAGTTTCTTGAAAACTATTGAGAATGTAATTTAGACCTAGATATTTTCGCTACCAACAATACAAATGTATTGTATCATTGTACTGAAATTCTCAATGTTAATGCTAATTTAAAAAAATAATATTAGATTTTAGTTTGATTTGTATATTTTTTATTTACATATGTTAAGACAAGTTTGGCAAATAAT
This sequence comes from Drosophila phalerata, assembly GCA_951394115.2. NCBI lineage: Eukaryota > Metazoa > Arthropoda > Insecta > Diptera > Drosophilidae > Drosophila > Drosophila phalerata. Next base: position 30,568,911 of record OX596005.2, read on the forward strand.
TTGGTTGTTTTAAAAGAATTGGGTAGTTTTCATGAAATTTGTCTTTTATTTTAATGAAATTGACTATATATTTTAGTGAAATTGGCTATTTTAAACATTTATTTTTGGCCTTTTTTTATTACGTGGCAACCATGACAACAATATATAAAAAAGCAGTAGATTTTTAGTGTTGCACAAATTGTATGAGGAATAGAAAAGAAATGTTAATTTGTAATAAATAAATGTTTTTTAATACAACAGTTTGGTATTTTTTTAGTACTTGTTTGGCATAGAGATGCCAGACTGTGCCAGGAAAATACTAGCTGCTTGAACTTGAAAATGTAGATTTGGCGAGTATTGAAATGCAGCCACACTTAAACTGTCTGCAAATTTAAACAAAAAGGAAATTAGCAAAGCAAAACTTTACATGATTTTTTGGTCAATTCGGTGATGAAAATAACAAATAACAAACGCAACGCGTCAGTTTTGCACGTTTCAAAGCGACAACACGTTTCGTATTCTGTCTCTCTCTCTCTCTCGCTCGCGTTCCACTTTTCGGTGTTGTTGTTGTTGCCGATTTGCAAAGGCGACAAAAAAAAAGTGCTCGTGTGTGTGTCGGTTGTGCATGTGTGATTGTGTGTGTGTGTGTGAGTGTTTGTGTTGAAGATAATTTAGTTAGAGGTCATTTCTATGCGTAAGCATTTGCAACATGCGGCAGCCAGTTGATGATAACGGGACACTCGTCTTGATATACACGCGCCACAACAACAACAACAACAATAACAAAGGACGCTTGCAGCTTGACGCCCACTGCAAAGCGCGCAGCAGCAGCAACAACAACAACAACTCAAGCTTCATTTTATAGTACGCGGAGTCATGCCAACAACAACAAAAGCAACAACAACAACCACCACCAAATCAGCAGCAGAAGAAGAAGAGGAAGAAAATTGCGATACGCTAACAATAAAAACACCAGCAACAACAGCAATGCCCACAACAGAAGAAAAATCGCAGTCTCAGTCGACGTCTCAGTCTGCAGCAGCAAATGCATCAAATATGCCAGCGCCAACGTCAAAGTCAACGTCAGCGCCAACAGCGCGGCCAACGCCAACGCCCACGCTGCTGCCGCTGCTGGCCTCTGCCGCCGCCTGCAATAAACAGCTGCTGTTCTGCCGACGCTTTAAGGACGCTTCGTCTGGCGCAATGGACAACGCTGGATTTATGCGTAATTTCAATTCGCTGCCGCTGTTTGTCTACGCGACGTCGCCGTCGACGCACGCCAGCTCTGCCGATGGCGTCGGCGTTGCCAAGGAAGCTGCAGCCGCAGCTGCAACGGCATTCACTCAAAAGGTAAGTCTCTGTGTCTCACTCGTTGTCCTTGTCGCTCTCTTTGTTCTTGAATTGCGTAATTGATCATTTCCGTTGTGTGTTGTTGTGTTTTGGTGAGCGGATGGAGAGAGCAAGTGAGAGAGAGAGAGAGAGAGAGATGGGTTCAATTGTGCCGTATCTGCTTTTATAATTTATTATTATCTGTTTATGCTGGCTGTTCTGCATGGCTGACAGAAAAGCTTTGGCGTCGCGTCTCTGCACTTGTCGAGCCCCCCTCTCACTCTCACTCTCCCTGTCTCCCACTCACACTCTGTCTCGCTGTCTCGCGGAAATTGCTGGACATTGTTGTTCTTGTTGCTGTACAATATCTAACCGCTGCAACAACAACAACAACTTGATCACTCAACTCGCTCCATTTTATGTTCAATTCGTGGTTTAAGCGGCCAACAAAATATGCGTTTTTAATGTTAATAATAAAATGGTTTTTGTTGTTGTATTTTTTTTCTCCTTCTACTCTTTTTTTTTTGTTCATTGTGATCGCTCAAACGTGTCGAGCCGTCGTCATTAATGAATCCAACAACAACAACAGCCTAAGCGTAACTGTGCTTATGTCTCGTGTGGATGTCTGTGTACATGTGTGTGTGTGTGTGGATGTGGGGGAGGCGAATGTGCAAAGAGGGGAGAGAGCGTGCAATATGGTATGCGCGTGTGTGTGTGTGTGTGTGCTGGTTACAGGTGCAGCCATTGACTGAGGACCATATTCTCCTATCGTTGTTGTTGCTGCTGTTGCTGCTTACTGCGCACAGTGGACGAAATGGTCAATCTAGCAAGCATTAATTAATAACTTAGGAATGGAAAGCAATCATTGTAAATTTTTGCTAAAAAGGAGAAGAATTGATTTAGTTTAATTTTATTTTATTTTGAAATATTTTTTTCTTTCTAAAACTTTGAAATTTTAGAGTGTTTTTTTTTATTTACTACAAATTTTATTTATTTAAATTAGCTTTTCAAAATGAATTTATTATTTTCTAAGGCTTCGAAAATATATAATCGCTAAATCCGCAAAGTATAAAGAAAACCATGGATAAACTAAATAGACATTTAAGCAATAAACAAAACATAAAGTCACCAGCAAAAATATTTTTCTAATTCGTCGTTTTAAAAAATTTATCAGCTAGGCATATAAATATTTTTTTTAAAGCATTTGAAATTTAATTTCAAATACTAAGTTGGATTAAATTCCAGCAACATTTAATATTTGGCAAATACGGCAATACAAATTATTCACTATATTAATTAGTAGGAAATATATACAAAGATATGATTACAAAATGCAGAATCGATACGATATGATGAGATAAAAATAGCGGTATTCGAAAATTTTAAATATGAATAAATCAATGCTAGATTGTTCAGTTTGTCCATTGTGCTGCGGTTCTCTTTCACTCTCGCGGTCTTTCAGCTTGTGCAACGCTTCACTTATGCTATGCTTGCTGTTGTTGTTGTTGTTGTTGTAGTTATTGTTGCTGTTGTAGTTGTTGTTGTTGCTGCAGCTCAGTGACTTGTGACGTGTGCGCGCTGCTGCTCATAAGCTTCATTAACAGAAACTCAGACCAGAAGCCGCAAAGGCTTTTGCCAATCGACGCCATTTTGTGTGTGTGCTCCACCTCACTCTTTCTCTCTCTCTCACTCACTCTCCATCTGTTGAACGTCTTCTTGCATTCAATTAACCGCAAATTTTTGGAGCTTTGTGTGATCGTACAATGGGTTTTTTTTGACACTTTCTACGTATATATGTATTTGTATATTTAGCGCCCTAATTTAACTTTATCGTGGGCGTTCAATTTCCGCTCAAATCTCTTTCACTCGTAATGCAATTACCCAGATGTGCATCCCTCTCCCACCCTCTCCATATCTCTCTCTCTCTTCCTCTCTTGCCTGGCGGGCATTGTTTACATTTCAAATTTAAATCAATTTTGTTTGTGATTGCGGTTTAAGTGGCAGCTTACAAGCATTTGCTGTCACCCAACCCTTGTCTTGTTTATGCTTATTGCAACCATCTGTGTGTGTGTGTGTGTGTCTGTGTATCTGTATCTTTATCTGTGTGTGTACTTGTATCTTTATCTGTTTGTCTCAAATTTTCAATGCGCATTTTCAATGAATACGAATATACCATAAATCTAAATGTTTTTCTTTTTCTTCTCCTTCTTCTCCTTCATTTTCTTCTCTTTTTTATTGCCCATATTGTGAGATATCTTCGCTTACGCGACAATTGCCTCTGACACTTTCCATGTTCAGTTTGTACATAAGTTATTTATATCATTTGATATTGTATCGCCTCTTCTTCGCCCTTGGGGAGGCCCACGCCTGTTAAATCTTTTTCTCTGTTTACATCTTAACGATCAATATTTGTGTGTTTTTTCATATGTTGCGCATTGATTGCTTTAATTTAGAGATACAAATATATTTTGTAACTGTCGTATTGAATTTCGTGACTAATATAATACTTTATAACTCACTGTAGTTGTAGAATTAGGATAATATCTATAAATAAATAAAAGAGTGTTTGTCTTTTGGGTATAAAAGGCTCTCACAATATGTAAGAGATTTGTTCTAAGCACTAATCTTTTTTAAATTTTCTTTTAATAAAGCTTTTTATGTTAGTCAAAACCCAAGTTAATTCCTTTAAGTTTCTGTAAGCATTCACAATTATATACTTTCTTCGCTGATTCTTTTTGATCATTACTATACGATATGATATATATGATATGATGTATTTTTTTTGTAAGTTAAGGTTTGCATATTTCTCAAGGGTTCCAAAGTAAGTTACTGAACTTTCTTTGCTGTCAGATGGCGATAAGAGAACTTGTAAAATACAGTTAACAGTTTACAAATATTTTATCTATTTCTTTTTTTCGATTGTATATTTTAATGTTTTTTTTTTCGCTTTGTTTTTTGTTTATAATTAAAACTTATGGAAATAGAATGCAGTAAAAGTGTTTTAATGATTTGACTGAGTGATTCGCTTATCAAATTTCCATAAATATCAAATAAAATGCGTATCTTTAAATGCCAGTAGTGACTACTCCCCGTACTCCCCTGAATCCCTCCGGAACAGGTCATTGATTAAACGTTCTAGAGCTTTGCCTTGGCAGCGTCATGGCAACATTGTTTGTTATTTGTTGTTGCTTGTGTTGTGGCGCCCTTGTCATGTGCTGTATTCTCTCTTACACTCTTTCTGTCTCTCTCTCTGTATCTCTTCCTTCTTTAGGTGCTGTAATTACGCAGCGAGATAAGCTGCAAGTGGACAGTAGGTCACTTCTGAGTGTCTCTTTAGTCGCTTTTGTCTAGACACGGCGTCACTTGCCTCATTTGCTGCACTTGTTGTCGCTTCTTTTGGAGTTGCAGCAACGCCATAATAATAAAGAAAAAAAAATCTAATGACTTACTTGGTCAGTTTGTTTGGTTTTCTATCTATCTATCTTTGTCTCTCTCTCTCTCTTTCTTTTTTTCTTTAGCTAGTGCATTACCCTTTGCCACACTTTGTGGCGTCGGCAACTTCAGTGCATTTGTAAAGCATTTAATTACCTGTAAATTGATTAGCTTATGTTGGAATAATTGTTTTTGTTTTTTGAGCATTTGTTTACCTTCACATTGCCTGAAAGGCTGCATAAACAAATAACAATAAACAAGCAATTGAAGTATAAGAAGCAATTTTTTATATGCTACCAAAAGATACAAATGTATCTAATGCAGCTGTCTTTGCTGTTATTGCTTTTAAATGTTAATGTTATTGTCGCTCTTTATTCGGTTCGTTGTCTGCTCTCTGCATTCAGCGCTCATTCACTCAATTCTACGCTCAATTTAAAGTTGCTGAGAGCGCTCTCTCTCTTTCTCTCTCTCACTCTAGAGTGGCTAGTCTCACCCACTGTGAGTCATGCTAAGTGTTAGCATATGCTAGGCACTAGTTTCACTCAATTCTACACACACTCTCTCTCTTGCGATCTCTCTCACTGTCTGTTAACTTGCCCTCTCTGTTAGTTAACAGAGCTTTTGAGCTGAATTTGACTGTAGAGACGTGGAAAAAAATGTTGAAAAAAATTAACAGCTGTTGTTGTTTGTATTGTATATATTGTAAAATTTGCCGTTGAAGCGTGCGGTCGGCTTTATTTCGAACGCGCTTCGTTAAGTTGATTGCACTGAAAGTATCTGAGAGATACACGCGTCTTGTATTGGGTGCTGTTGTTGCTGTGCTGTGTGGTGTTGTGCTTTTAAACAGTTGTTTCGTTTATTTTTGTGTGTGGATATTTTTCAACAAGTTGGCAACTTTGCCACTGAATCATCGACGTTGTCGCTGTTGAAATTAAAGTCGCGCTTCGATCGTGTTCTACATTTTCGTCTGAGAAATAAAATACACTTCTTATTGAGACACACACACACTCACATAAGTGTACGAACACACACCCACACAGGCGAATCGTAAATCTTTATTGTGTGCTGCATCTTCTTCTTCCTGAAAACCAAAGTCTGTTTAGTTCCAATATTTTATTGTGCATATTACGAAATGCTTCCCGTAAACCGGTCAACAAAATATATAAATATCTATAGAAAAAAGTGAAATTTTGTGAATTTGTTATGCAAATCTAATGCGAAATATTTGCAAGTGTGACCATATCTGAGATACAACAAAATTGTAGATGCAAAGATACAACACAACATAGAGAAAAATACAAATAACTAAACCAACAAATAAACAACAAAACAACGCTGCTTTCATTTGGATTAATTGTATTTTTTCGGGGTACCCTCTTATCCCCCTCCAGGCTACAAGCTGAGACCCGTTTTGTAAATGAGATCAACTAGATAAATGGTGCGTATCTTGAAACTAAACTAAACCAAGCACAGCTCGTATCTAAAGCGATAATAAATTGAAATATTTTCACGTAAATTGCGACGGAAGTCTGAAAACGATTTCTTGATAAATGTGAAATGGAATATCAGAATTAATCTGAATAATGCTATAATGGGCTAATAGATTGTAGGTGTGATAGATAGATGGGTGGGTAGATAGATTATGTACAATTTGTATCTTTGAGATAGTTTCATAAATAGGAAATGGAAAATTGGTATACATATGTGAAAGATTATTATGTAGTTATAAAGATAGTTACATTTTGTATTTTTAAGATAAGGTAGATACAGTTTTCTTATCTTTGTGATGTATATTGAATAATTATCCCAATTTATATAATTAATGTTAAATTAAACAATATACTATTAGACTTAGGAATGGATAAATAATAAAAAATATACAATTTGTATCTTCAAGATACCTTTAACATTTTATTTAATTTCAGATACTTCAATCATTTCTTATTTTAGTCTTAGTTCAGTCACCTTTTGTTGTAGCCCTCAGTTGCATTTTAATTAATTAAACATTTAAATAACAACGTTGTCATGCAAACATTTAAATGACCAAGGCATTCTCTCTCTCTCTCTCTCTCGCTCTATCTCCCTCTCGTTTTGTCCGACATTGTTTATCTTGTTAATTAAGCAGCAAACTAACTACTGTTTAATTTTTAATTGTTACTCCACTATAATTTGTATCTTCTCCTTCAACTCTCTTTCTTTCTGTTTTTTTTTTATCCCCCTTTTGCATTTTGCTTGGTCATTTTGAAAAAGAGCTCGGCTATTATCTATCGTCCCACAACATTCATTCTACTCTCCGTGTCTCTCTTCTCTTCTTTGTGTCACATTCATTCTCCATTGGGATTGATTATGCACGCTCTTAACTCGCTGCATGCCATTTCCATGCGGGTCTCGAGTTTCGAAAGCGAACAACAGAAATACATACTCCCTACCCTCCCTTTCCACCCTTTTTCCCTGTCTCTCGCTTCTCTCTACGCTACATGGCAATTAATGTATAAATACGAATACGAATACGAGTGCGAGTTTGAGTATCTTTTGAGTACTCACACTCTCCTACTCTCTATCTGTAGTGTGCACATTGTTGGCATATTTAACAACAACAATATTATTTATTTTTATTTTTTTTTGTGCCTTTTTTGTATTGTTTTCTTTGTTTGACTTTTGCACTGCTCCGTTGGCACTTTTAATTGTGGTTGTCTTTTCTCTCATTTATTCTTGCTTCATTGTTTAATAATTCAGCAACGTTTTATTTTTTTTTTATACATTTTTCTGGCACAATTCAATTGCCGTTAAGTTGCTGGTCAGTTGCAAAAGTTCTCTCCGATAATTTTATTGGCTAATTAAACACTCCCCGTTTTTGTATTTTTCCATTTTCTATTTCCTTTTTGAAGTTTTCATTCAACTTTTGTTTTCTGCATTTTGCTAATTGCTTCAAATATCTGAAAGCAAAAATTGAGAGCAAAACTAATTGAAAATTGTTGTACCTACGAGATACGTTCGCTTGATAGATAGGAATGGGCGTAAAGTAGGCGTGGCTATGCACAAGGTTTATTTGAAAATGGTAAATGGTAAGATACAAGTTGCTGTATCTCAACTTCTTTGTTTCGACTGAAAGCAATTGCTTTAAGTTTATTCAGTTTATGATTCATTCGAAATTATTGATTATTTATGCAGTTAAATTCAAAGTTTTGTTTTTCAAACGGCTGCCTGTGTATTTCCCAATAACTTTCATTTGTTTATCGTGTATTGTCTTTCATGTGTAATGTAATTTCAATGCTTATACAGACTTTTCAGTGGATTTCATTGATCAGCTGTTTATTTATTTATTTTTATTTTTATAATTATTCCTCTTTGCATTTGTTTTTCTCATGCGCTTCGCTCTGATTCATGCGATTTGCGAAAATCCAAAAAAAAATAATAATTATTATTATTTAAATCAAACTAATCTGCATGCAAGCTGTTGCCCAAATACAAGTGCAAAAATGTATCTATAGTTTGGTAAGTGTATCTGTATCTCTGCCTGAGTGTATTACTCTTTCAGGTCGTCTACAGTGAGCTTTAACCTTGATGGTGAACACGTCCAATGGCGTTGGAGTGGTCACATACTAATTTTACACTTGACAACACAAGACAAGTGTTTATTTACACTGCAAAGATAAAGAACTAATTACAGTTCTGCTTAATTGTTGAATTTTGTTCAACATTATATGACAGGATTTCGTTTAACAATTTTGCTCATTTTATAACTTAAAAGTTCAGCAAAACGTTTACGAATTTAATGTAAAAGGGAATACAAAAATTTTTTTAGTAGTGTTATATACGAATTTATTTTAAAACAATTACAATACTTTAATACAAATTAACTAGTTTGTTAATACTTACAAGTCGAAGAAGAATTGTATCTTTTTAAAGTCAACTAAAAATGTCTCAAGTGTTGTCTAGTGTTATTATTGTTGAGCTTATTGTTGTTATCTTGAGTTAAACTTGCGAAATTTCACACATTTTCAATGCGTCCGTCCGCCCACAAATCTTCCCCCATCCCCTCGCCGTGCCCCTTTAGCTTTTTTTTCCTTCTCAACTGTGAACTGGAACAGTTGGCAAGTATAATGCACATTATTTTATATGATTGCCTTAATTTATTTTTATTTGCAATTCTTTTTTATTTATTTACTTTTTTGTGGCTTGTATTATATTATTATTATAATTTTCAATTGTCATGTGATTTTTGGTTCGTTTTTATCACTTAACTTTTTGTTTGTTTATTTATTTATTTTTGGTTGGTTGTTGCTTTTTATTGTAGTTTTCGGTATTGTTGCCACGTTGTTGTTCTACTTTCTATGGCGAGTGGCGATCGCGTGGGTAGTTCAAAGAGTTCGCATCGGAAATCACCATAATTTTGTAACAATTTCATTTAGAGCATAATTGCCATAAATAAGCCAAATTGCAATTGACTCAAAAATCATAATCAAAACACGCGCACGAGCCGCCAATTGCCAATTGGCCAAAAGGGGGAAGTGGTAAGAGGCAGAAAGGGGGGGAATAGTGATCCAAGTCGGGGCATAAATTGCGCTATAAAGCGCACAATTAAAGTTGCAGTCAGTCAACAACAAAACAGCGACAGCAACTCAGCAAATTGGCAACACTTTCCAATTGAAACGACAAGTAAAAGTGATCTAGTTCACAGTGATCGACTGCGAGTTAGCCTGTACTCAGACACTGCTAAAATAAATTAATTTTAATAGCAGGAATCGTAATTGTTATAGGTTACCATTTTTTACAATTTTATACTGCTCAGAAAATAAAATTTTTCTTTTTATTTATTTTTAAAGTTGCAATAACTATTTTTTTTTAAGTATCATAATGTTTATAGCATGTTTTCTTCACATTGATTTATTAAGTAAAAACCTTGTAGTCATATTTGTTATTTTCTTCGAACTTTTGTCTATCTCTCTCTTTAAGTTGCTTTTATTTGATATCTTTTATGCATTTTCCTCATTTTATTATACTGCATTCTGTCGCTTTTATGTCTACAGGGTATACTGAAACGAGTTGAAGTTGCCGTGTCTTGGCTATTTCGATTGTAATCGCGATCATTTGATGATTTTGCAATTTTCGACAGCAAATTTGGGTTAGATGAGCGAGTTATCAAAGGCTGTACCTCCCCTTTTTGCTTTCCTTCCCTTCCTCCGTAATTTCTATGCATTCAATCAGAAACAGCTGAATTCGCTGCATTTGCTGCTCTCGTTGCCTGCAGCGAATTTACAAAATGTGTTTATGGGAATTGACGAGTTATCAATGAGTGCGTCTCTACAGCACTCCATCTCTCTTCCTCTCCTCTCCCACTGCCACTCCCTGTCTCACTCATTTCGCTTTGCATAGCTGAATTCGCTGCTCTCGCTGCCTGCGGCGAATTTATTTAATATGTTTGGTGCTCTGCTTGTGCGGAATGCGGAAATATTGTTTTTTTTTTGTTTGTTTGTCTATCTCTCTTTGTTGCTGTTGCTGTTGTTGTTGTTGTCGCTTCTGCTATCTTTTATTGTTGCAGTTGTTGTTGTTGTTGCTGCTGCTGCTGCGGCTGCTACGTGCGCAATTTTTGCTTTTCTTCTCGATTTTGCTTTCTGCTGCTGTTGCCGTCTTTATTTTGTATCGTTTTGTTTCGTTTTCAACAGCTCATAGATACGTCGGCATTTTCTATGGTGCATGACATTAAAGTTTTAAATTTAACTGCGAAAAAAACAACAACAAAAACTGCAAGTCGAAAAGTCGCTGCCAGTCTCCCCATCTGCCGTCTTAGTGTCCCTCTTTCTCTTTCCTTCCCCCCTCTGTGGCATTCTCCTCAATGGCACTTAACCCTTGTGCGCACAATTGAACTTTACCAAGTGCGTTGAATTGTTTACAAAAGTCGCGCCCTACTTTGCAACAGTTGAAAATGTACTCACATTGACAGTCAGCACTCGTTACGATAAACTGAGCACAGGAAGTTGCTTTTAGCATATTGTTTTTATTGATTGCATTTAAATATATCTATTGCAATATTTTAATAATAATTTATGAATTTAAATAAACAGCTAGCTCATTTTATTGTGTATTTACTGTGGCCAGCTGCTGCATTTTCATCATCTGCTCAGTTTGTCACCCACTTGAGTGTGAAAAAATGAGCATACGCTGCGTGGTACCGGAAAAAGTTGAATTGCATTTGCCTCAAAGCGAAGTTGCGAGTTTTTGGCGATCGCGTGCCGTCGTCTCTAACAACAACAATAGCAACAAAATTCACAACAACAAATGACACAGCAACAGCAACTGTCACAGTCTCTATACACTCTTAACTCAAAGACAATACATTGCTTTTGTCATCAAGTTGGTTACACTTATAATTTGTTTTAGTTTTGTGTTGTTAATTTTCTTTCCAATCGTATTATTTCTAGTAAGATTTGTATATTTTAAGGTAAGGAAAATAAGTATACGACCTATAATTACATATTTATATCCATTTCCTTCGTTTTTGCGCTTCGTGCAAATGTCAAAAGTGTGACAGAGATTTCATTGACGAATTGCACAGTGACATGATTCCACATTGAGACAGCAACTTCACATGGATGACCCACTTTCAAAGTGGTTCTGTGGTTCTGTTGTGGTTCATCAACAATCTGTTGGTTGTGCCCTTTAAGCTGCAGTTGAATTCTGTCTGCAGTCAGCTTCCAGTTTTCTTTTCTTTATACTCATTTCATGTAGTTTATTTTGTAGATTGGGCACGATTTAGCTTTAAACTTGAAAATTTGTAGCTACATCGTTCTACATGTTTTTCCCCGCAACCTGCTGAGCTACGTGGGAAGAGGAACGGACAACATGTGAGGCTAAAAGATTTCACAAGTCAGTGGTTTGAGCCTGGCCAGGAAATGTTTATAGCCTTGAGTGTGAGGCAAAAAAAAAGTTGTATGTTTGCTTGTTTGATTGATTGTTCGACTTTAATTTAGCACTTAAAGTTAAGGAAGCAGCGTTTAAAGTTTTGTAAATGTATCTACAAGATAAAATTATGCTTAGGTATTTCGATTGCTTGTATCTTTGTATCTATAGCTACTATCTACATATTGCCCTGTGTTGGCCAACAGCTAAAAGCAAAACAAGGCAAGACAGAAAACAGAAAAGAAAACCACCTTGCGCACAGCACAGTTAGTCATTCATGGCACACACACACACACACACTCATTGAGTTACAGATACTCGCACTTACAGATACATGCTCAGAAAATACGGATATCTGGCCGGGCAAAGCACAACAGTTAACCAACACAACTGCCAATTGTTAACCCAAATGTGCTGCCAACTGAGTTACGAGCCAGAAAGGCAATGAGGCGACGAGGGATGGCGAGGGGAGTTCCAGCGATTGGCGCGCCTGCTCAGCGCGTTACCAACTGATTTGTTGCGCATTGATTGAAGGGTAAATTACAGGTTGCCACATGCGATTCGATGCGATTTTGAAGCCGCTGGCTTTTCTCTTGTATCTGCCAGATACACAGATACAGTTGCTATTTATTTATATATTTATTTATTTTTGCATTTTATTTCTTATAAAGAATTTTTACGCTTAAAATAATTTGTTTTTTATTATTGTATTTTTTCGCAATTGCTTGTAAATTGCGTCACCTGCTGCCAGCAATTTGGCTAGGTTTTAGCCAAGTTTTTGTAGCCTTATTTGGGCGTTCCCCTCATCAACAAAATCTAAATCTATATGCGTGTATGCGTGTGTATCTGTGTCATGTGTCTGCTAATAACTGCATATTTAATTCGATTTCAATGCTGTGTCACCATTCAAAGTGGGCTGTCACGTAATTAAAGTCACATAAGCATATGAAATTGCTATTATATTTTCGTTTATTTTTGTATACGCATTGGCATTTCAAGCACTCTCAAAATAGAAATAGTATTAACGTCAAACAGATACCGGCAACTGAAATTGAAGCCTTAACTATGACGCACTTCATTTCTGGCTGTCCAAAATTGAACTGGTTTACACTGAGCTCATTTCAAATAATCATTTACTGAATTGGAATTTCTTTTTTTTTTTTTTAACGATCTTCTGATGATGTTTTAAGTGGAACTCATTTATTTGCACATTTCCTTTGACACATTTAATGAATCAACTTTTAGATGCAGCTCCATTTAAATGAAGTTTTATGCTAATCCCACAATAAAAAAAATAAGTCGTTATATATTGAGCTGAAATCGTTTAGTGATGATTGTGAATTGAAGGTCAAACTCAGGTCCGATACTCGTTACTCGTCAATGAAATACTTTTTACTTATTTTAAGTAACATTATATTTTGGGGTATTATTTTAATTAAGAAATAGTAAAGATACTCATTAATCTTTTATTTGTTGCTCTTTAGTCCTAAATTTTACTTTTGTTAATCGTTTTTCGTATTGTGAAATAATTGAGATTTTCGTTACTCTACAATTTATTATTGTCTAATCCAGCGGTGGGCACAGAATTTGCAGTCGCGAGCACTACAACAACATTTACAACAAACACAACTTCTAAAGTCATAAATTAAAGCAAAATGAACACTTTTATGACTCTGTGCGCCGCGACGAAAGATCTGTGTGGTTGTTGTTGGTTTTGATGAGCCAAAACAATTATACACTAAAAGAAGTTTTTATTAATCTTATTTTGTAAGTCGAACTCTTATTATGTGGTAAAGATCAAAATGCATCAAACGCATCAAAACTTTTCACACAGTGTACAAAACGCTACAGAAGTCATAAATCTTAGCAAAATGAACACTTTTATGACGGTCAGCGTCGCAGCCGAAACTCGAGCATTTGCTGTGTGTTTGTTGTTTTGTTTTATTGGGGGTAGTAAAAAGTGGTTGTTGTATTGTCAAAAATCGCGAGCAAGCCAATTTACCGTTGCGAGCAACGCGAGTACCGCGAGCAAGGGCTTGCCCACCGCTGGTCTAATCGTTACAAGTCAATTAAATGTACATATTGATGGAAACGGTCGTTTCTTTTTAATTTATTACTCGTCTTACGCTGTTCGTCAATTCGCCACCTAATATTGTGAAATGATTTTCTCACTCGATAATCTTTCTTTATATCGTTCTTGATCGTTTCTCGTCAAGTGTTGTGAATTTGTTAAGATACTCTTTACTCTTTTTAATAATAACTTTTTAATAGTTACTCATAAATTCGCTATTGTTGGAAAATGATTGAGATATTCGTTATTCATTAGTCTTCAAATTAATGTTTATGAATCGTTACTACTTAAATCGCTACCTCTCATTCAATTGAAGATTATGTTTGGGGTGCCAAAGTATGTATTAAATGCATGAGAATAGCATGAGGAATTGAGTATTTGGCGTTTCCCAGGCTATACTTTTATGTAAGGTCCCCGGGGGTATTACGTCTACTAAAACAGCGCAGCTCATTGAATGTAGTTAAAAGCAGACAGCCTGCTGATTCAACTCTTTATGACTACTAAGGCATTGTGGCAATAACAAATACTGTGAACATTTCCTTTTAATTAATAAGTATCTCATTCGTGTTCTCGTTTGTATTGCTTTCAAAGCCTTTGGCGGTCGACGCCAATAAAAGCAAAAAATAAAGGTTAAAAAAGACTTTATGGCACTCGGTGTGGTTCATCATAAAATACTAAAATACGAGTACAACAAAAAGCAAAGACAACAATGCGGATATGATGACCTCATTTGGAATAAAGCAGAGGCCGGGCTAAAACACAAAAACCAACAACTAATTGGAGAGCCAGGTTAAGACAGACTTTATCTAAGTTCGCACTGTTCTAAGAGGTGCCCCCCTCCTCTCCTCTATGATTACATATAATACGCTCGTTAGCAAAATTAAACCACAAAACAAAACAAACCAAAAAAAATCTACAGCAGCAGCTTGTGTTGTCATTTTGGCCAACACATTTGCCATTATTGCCAATTGGTTGAGTATGTTGTGTTTTGTTATGTTTTTTGTTGTTGTTATTTGTATTTTTAAATAATTGTTGCAATCAAATATAATTACAAATGCATTGAAGTTGTCCATTTGTGTTGTGTTTCCTTTTTGCATAGCAATTACATAAACACAACACAACACACACACAAAACTACAAAAAAAAGCTCAATTATTGCAACTTGCAACGTGCAACAACCAGAAGAAGAAAATCTTCATGTCGCTCGATGCGGTAACATGCCTCAATTTCGGTTGCCGAACATTATTATTATTACGAGTATATTTCGCATTTACCTACAATATTCGCCTATTTTTTTTTAAGCTCTTGTTGTTTCTGTTGTCAGTTAGTTCAAACGGCAGCCGGCCACAACAATTGATCATTTTCTGCTGGCCAGAAAAATGAAATGCTTCCAATATTGTTATGAAAACATGCGCTGCAAAATGCAACAAAAATATTGTTGTTATTTGAATACTCTTCAAAGAGACTTCGAGAGCTCGAGTGTCTAGCACTTTTTAGAGTGGGGGAATTAGGCATACTTGAAATAATTTACAATATCTATCAGTCTATATATCAGCTTTTTTATCATTAGAACAATTAAATTTTTTTAAGATAGATTTTGTTTTATCATCGTCGTAATAGAATAAACTAACATTTGTGAAGAAAACAAATATAAATAAAACAAAATGCAACCTATTTATTTTTCGTATTTCTTTTTCCAGTTCAGAGAAAATAAAATATATTTAAACAGATTTTTTTTATTGACAGTCCTATGCTTATCTTCTGTTATTTTTGCGTTCCCACAATGTAGATTGTAGATACCATTATCGAAGGGATTCCCACCTAATCATAAAATTGGTTCATGCTCATTATTTCAGACTGTCAGGAACTGAGATAATATTAAATTTGTGTTTGATATTTAGTAAATTTCTTTTTTATTATTATGTAATTTCTTATTACTATTTTATTTATTCTAATTTTCTTTATTTAAATATAATCTAAACTTTTTGTAATTTGTGTATAAAATTTCAATCTCTATTTTTTTAAACTTGTTTTTTTTTTTCTTTTGTAAATATTGTCGTTATAATTTTTAAAAGAATTTCCTGCTCTCTCTTTCCCTAGTGTACCTCTGTAAATTGTACTAGGAAAACATTTAAAGGCAATTGCAATCAGCATTACAAACTTGAGCTAACCTTTTCGAGTAAGGGCATGAGATACAAACAACAACAACAACAGCTCTTAAAGCCTCCAAGTTGCAATCGGGCCAATTGTGAACTGTGCTAGATGCAGTGCAACAGGGCAGAAGTGCAGAAGTGCAGGCGGTTCTCCCCGTTGACTTCACCACTTGATTGTCTGGCCCCGTTGGGTCGCAGTCGCATTTGAAGTTGAAGCTGAAGCTGATGTTGCAGTTGCAGTTGCAATGTTGCAGACCTGCTGACTGGGTGACTGCTTAAAAACCCATCATCAATGGACGCAGCGGTGTCTCGGCTAACTGTAATGTCGTCAGCGTTTGTTGGCCGACTGTCGACTGTCGACAGTCGACTGTTTGCCAGTTGCCTGTTGACTGTTTGACGACGCCATTATGAAATTGCACAGTGGTAGGTGGAAGATGAAAGAAAGAAAAACAGATGCAAAGTTTGTTTTGGCTTGACTTGGAAGACTTTTCACCTGCCATGCAAATAGGAGTCAACCCACACCCGCACCTATTGCCCCAAAAAAAGAAAAACCCACTGACAGCGACTGCAAACTGTCTGACTGTCTGTCCATTTGTCTGGTGGCCCAGCTGTTGCCACTAGTGTTGAATGTTTGCACTTTCCTATATATATATATATATATATATATATGCTGGCGATTTATACTGCTGCAACTTTAAAGTTGAACCCGCTGTTTGCTCGATTTCAGCTTCCAATTTAAATTTGTTTTTCAATTTGATTTCAGTGCGCGCAATTATTGTGAAATTAAGATGTTTTATGCTGTTGTTGTTTTTGTTTTGTTTGTTTATTCGCCTTTTGCTTTTACCTTTTGAAATTGTAATCGGCAAAGATAAAGATTCGAATATCTGTGGACACATGCGATTAACTTTCTACCATTGTTGTTGTTTTTTTTTTATTAGTCAATTCAATTTTTATATTCTCTATGTGCGAATTATTATTTGGCATGATAAGATATTAAAACTCTGTGCGCTAATTATGTTTAGAAATTTCTCAAAATTTTAAGCTGACACATAAAATGAAAAAAATGAAAAAATAGAAAGAAGCCGAGCACATGAAGCTGTCACTTTTTCCACAAGTAAAATCTGTAACAAATGCAACACAGCTGCTGCGGCGGTTGTAGAACAAACTTTCACCCGAAAAAGCGACAACAACAGCAACAACACCAACAACAATCACACCGCAACAGGCCACATGTTGCAACTGTTTTATGGCTTGAAATTCACACTCTTAATTGCCAAGCTGAGACCTAAGCTGCAGCTGGCTGAGCGTGCGTGTATCTGATAGATACAAGTACTTGCAACACACACACACACACATTCACAAGTATTTCTGCTGTTTATCGGATGGACTGAAGCCACTGAGCCGGCAATTTGATGCGTCTCTACGCATCTCTAGACATACGAGTAGAAGTAATCGTTATAAGAACGATTATTTCCCGAGCTGGCACAACAACAATGAAAGAGAAAATTAATAGCTAGCTTTGCTGGCTGCAATTGGGGCCTGCAGGTTAATTAAGCACATTAGCAGCCCATTTAATGCCCCTTGAGAAATATTATGGATGACAACTGGGGCATGATTTATGCCACAATTTGATAGAAATACTAATTGCAGCTGGAGTGTATCAATGTTGTGATGGATACTCCTCTTGTTATTGCTCCTCTCTCATTGCGATAGAAATTCCACATGTAACACACGTACATAACTCACGTACGCTAAAGATTGCAGACAGCTTTAAGCTTCAAATAGAAAAATAAGGCACGCAGAGCTTTCCAGACAAAAGTGCACTAATACAAGCATAACTTGCTCAAACATTAGCTTGGACTGTACCAAATTGTAATACTTAACAATTTTATTTATTATTTGAATTTTAAAATTAAAAAAATATAAAAATAACATTATTAATTTAGAAATTAAATACAGTTAATTTATATTTTTTTATTAAATTAACTTAAATATTGAATGCAAAAACTGTTCCTTGACTGTCAAATGGATGATCTTAATAAATTTTTTTAAATAAAAATGGAAATTTAATAATTCAAATTCAATATAATAAAAAAAAAATTCCAAAATACAATGGTTTAACTTTTCAAGATATACCCACATTATAAAATAGTATATCTGAAATTGTCTCAGTAATCCATATAATTTTTTTTTTTTTTGTAACGAGGTTGATTTTTGTAAACCCATAACCTTTATTTACGATTTCTGCTTAATTGCTTGTATTTGATTTAATCCCAATCAACTCCAGCGTATTTTTAAATCTTGTTGATTTTTTTAGCGGTTTTCAAATCATTCACAGCTGAAAGTGTTGGAAGTGCGTTCGTTCATGAGTCAGTTTTAGGTTTTGCGGTCGTTGCAATTGAAATGATTCGCAATTGGAGCTGCAACAATAACAATAATAATAATAAATAAGTAACTACAACACCCACTTGCGGTTGTCATCCACATTCGAGATAAAAATACAACAGATACAACAGATAATTTTCTAGCGCTTTACGCTTTAGTTGGAAAAGCGCTCGTGAGTGTAAATTGTGTTAAGTTCTTTTGGCTTTCTCAACGACAACGACGCAGTTGGCTTTTTCCCTGCTGGCTTTCTACTTTTCCCGGCTGCCTCAGTTCTGACTAATGACGTTTTGGCCCCAGACTCTCAGACTGGCTGACTGACAGTCTGTCTGTTAGTCTTTTTGTCTGACTGTCTGCCTGCTTGGATTGCCATTTTGTTTGTAGGAGGAAGTCGCCCATTGCTTTGCAGCTTATTTCATTTGTTCAGTTTGTTGTTTGTCCGGCTGCGTTTCTCTTACAAATTCTGGAACGTCATAGCATTTTTAGTTTTTTATGTATTTCAACCTCTTCTTTTCTTAAAATTACACTCACACTCTAATGATAATTAGCGGCATTATTTTCCCATTATTCTTTTGAAAGTTTTTCGCATCACAACAATAATCCGCTTGGCCGGCCAGCATTTCAGTTAGTGCAATTAAAGCGTCATTTAAATGGGCGTGGGAGACAAGCCCACCCAATTTACAATATTTCATGACACAAATACGTATACGTAATCTATATGCATTTATAAAATTCCTTATCCTGACTTTTGACTCGTGACTATCAACTCAACATTATCGGTTGTTGTAAACTCAGGTGTTTTTTTCTGACACATGACAAATTATGCGCTACACATTAGTTATTTATTTTTTTTCTATTTCCTTTTATTTATTTTGTTATTTGTTGTTGGCCAACAGCATGAAATTAAATTGCAAAAATTTTTTAATTAAAACTACAAAAGCAAAACTGATGAGTTTTTTTTTGTTGTAGCTGCTGCTGGTTCACAATTCAATTAAAATTAATAGCCATGCATGTTATAAATGAGTTAGAGTCTTGGGTCCAGTTCAATGGCACATTACGCAAAATTCACCAAAAAAATAAGACAAAAAATAAATAAATAATAAAAGAAAAGAAAAAAATTCAAATCTGAATCAAAATTCACATTAAAATTAAACTGCAACTGGGCATCTCAGTCTCATTGGCTTGCTCCAATTTACTTGGATGAGTCTGGCCAAGATTAGCGCAATGAGTGTTGAGTTGTTCGCCAGCTGCTCAGCTTGCTTTTGGCCTGGCTTGTGCGCGTTTGGTTGCTGCTCTGATGAAGACAACACAGCAACAAAAATAACAACATGCCACATTGGCCAACCCGCAACTGAGTTGTGGTTGCTTCTTCAGCTGCTGTGGCTTACGTGTGACGGCGGCGGCACGCTTCCGACTTTCTCCAGACACACACACACACACCCAGATACACTCATACACAAATAGGTATACAAACATACATATATCTTACTCGCATTTGCTTTGGCGCGCTATAACAAATTCAGTTTGCTTTTGGCCTGCCTAATGATCCATCCGTGAGTGTCTGAATTTCATATGCAAACCGGCCTCATGGTTGCCAAATTGAAATGTGCGCAGCTCATGCCTTTTGTTTTATGCTCCTCCTACCCCTTCTTTTCCATCTCCTCCCTCTATTCCCGCTCCCCAGTTGGCCATTTGCCCAAATGTTGGCCATATACACGCTAGGGTTTAAGTTGCGTTTTCGCTTCTGATATATTTGCTGCCAACTGTTGGTCATGTCTTAACTTTAGTCACTTTTTTCCATCTAAACAATTTGTAAACTTTTCAGTCGTTGCGGCGTAAACAAGCTACGCATTACGGCATATGTCAGAAAATTAGAAATGTGAGGGTATTACCTACTTATCCAAATCTACTATATGCATTTGTCTGTAAAAAGTTTTCGTAAAAGATTGTTGACTAAAAGAACTTGCGTCATTTTATTGCATGCATCTCATATTATTTTAAACAAGTATTTAAGATTGGAATTAGCAGATGTATATATTTTTTTTATAATAAAATACATAAGTTGATTTGCTTATTTTTGAAAGATTAAATTTATTAAATTGTTTAAGTTTACTTACAACAAAATACTGAACTTATAATTTATATATTTTTTTATATTTGTTAGGGAATATTTAGAAAATATATTGAACATAGGAAATCCATAGAAAATATGATTTTCAAGATTTTGAATAAGATTTTTTATAATAAAGCTAGTTTTTAAACGTCTGCAAAACATTCATAAAATAACATTTAATGAATTTTAAATGGCTTTAAGTGACTCTTAATTCTATATAATTATTACAATTACAAAAAGCGTTGTAACACAATTTTACTTATGTAATGTGTTGATTTCATTCTTTATCTTTGCAGGTGAGTTTACAGTGTGAAATTGCCAACTGTTTTTATAGTTTTTTTTTGTTGCTGTCTGTGCCACATCATCGTCATCATCATTAACAACATTATGATGATGATTATCATGCGGGTAAGCATAAGAAACTTGTTTAACTTAGAACAGCATCAAATTGGGCAACGATGCGAGACTTGACCATGAGAGGATGTAGAGTGCCAACGTGTGTGCATGCTTATTTTGGCCACACTGTGGTTTTTTTTGTTATGATTCCAGCGAATTGTAAAATATGTATGTGCAATTATAATAAATTATATTCGCGTGGATTAACGAGTTAATGACGGTGTCGGGGCTGAAAAACCATAAGAGCGCGTGTTTTTAATTGTTAAATTGCTCAAAAGAAAACGAAGCAGCAACAGCAACAACAACAACATTAGTAAGAGATGTCTGTGAGCGGCGCTTACCAAATTTGTGTCATGCCCCAAATAAGACAAAATCCGCACAATCCGGCTGAGGCGGCACTTCCCAACGGATGTGGCTGCCTGGCCAACATGGCTTGGCATATGCGGCGTATGAGCAATGTTTGCAAAAGATGCGGCAACGAAAAGCGACGACAAAATGCGGTTGGTACTTGTATATTGAAAAATCACAAAAAAAAAAAAAATTATTAAAAAATGCTGTTGCATTTGATGCTAATGCATTGGCCAGGAAATCCATGAAAAGGCATTGCTAACTTGTCGTATCGCTATATTTAGCCAAGTTATTGGCGTTGCCATGTTAACAAGTTGCAGTCAACAACAACAACAACTCTGATGACAACAACAACAACTACAACGACGACCTAAATTTACCGTAAAATCCATGAGAAAACTGCTGTCTTAGACAGCGGGTGGTTTAAAGACAGATAGAGAGAGAGAGAGCGAAAGAGAGTTAGAGAAAGAGTGAGAAGGATAGTCATTACGATTCTCAGTGCGTTGCAAATGCTTGTCTCGTCTCAGGTGTCTGCCTGCTGTGCAGCTGTCGCTGGCAGATGCAACAAGTTGCCAGCCAACGTCGCCAAGGTCATCGTCGTTAAACGTGGCAACAACAGCCCAAGAAAAAAACAACAACAGCATCCAGAGGCACGACAACGTTGCCTTTTAAACTGTTTTTGGTAGCTGCTTTGGTTTCTATACTCTTTCAAAGGTATTGTAGTGTTGTCATGAACTTAAATCAAATCTTTAAAAAGGAAATAAAAATAAACAACATACAAAACATACATAAAATAAATAAAGTAAACAAAATAAACAAAAAAAAAAAAATTAAATAAAATAAAAAATTAATAAAAAAAACTATAGAAATACTATAGTTATATCAAAATGTGTAGCACATTAAAGCATATTTGACCGAACTAGTCGAATAGGATCACTATATCATATAGCTGAAATAAGAACGGTTGGTTGAAAATTAACTTCTGGTGTAAAAAGTGTATGTTGGAATTGTTTTTGTTAACTTAATTTGCCTCTAAATTATTGAATACATAGTATAATGATTAACAAATGAATACGCAGCTCTGTAAGGGTATGAAAACGTCGACGTGCCAAAGATAACTTTTTCATCTTGTTTTTTTCTCAACTTCTTTTATTTAATTTTATAATTTTTTTTTTTTTTTTTTTTTTTTTTTTTGCTAGTCTGGCCAGTTTAGCCAGTTTTTGTGTGTTGTGTTGTTGTTGTTGTGTGTGCCATGCTTCTCTTCTTTTGTATATGCTTGCCTCCGTGCTTGCTGGGCTTCTTCATCATCTTTTTTTTTGTGTGTGTGTTGTTCTTGTGCTCGTATTTCATTTTTGGGGCCGACGTCTTGTTGCCTGCCTGCCCATATGGCGCCGCTAAGGTATTTGCCATCGCATCGCCTGGGAGCGCATTTAAAGCGGAAAATTTATGAAATACACAGTCAGACAGATGGACAGACAGACTAATCACTTAGTATACAATTTCACTATAAATTATGCAAGTGCACAACCTTTCAATAAGTCAACGAACCTGACAATTGAACGCGCTGAATCATCAAAAGGACATTTTCACTGTCAGGACAAGCCCAACAAAATGAATTAAAAATGTGGTCAGCTAGAAAACACACACACTAGCACACACACCTAAAAACACACTAAACTGTGAAAGAGTGGCAATAGCTGAGGCCTGTCAACGCGACGTATACTTAATATGTATTTCCAGTTATAGACGGTTGGACGCTCTTATCGATTGGCATGAATATTAGACGATGTCCTCATTTACAAACACACGCACATACCCAGACACACAGGGCTGCCTTTCGAATGTGTTTGTTTTTGTTTGTGTTTTTTTTTGTAGCCAACTTACTTCTGCTGATGTTGCTGCTCCTGCTCACAACATGCAAACAAGTCTTTTATGGCGCTTTTCCAGTGACAGTGCATCACATGGCCATGTTTGGTTATCTTTAACTGTTTGTAAGCCAACGGAGACTTGCCAAAGCTGTAGTTTTTTATTCAGCTGATGCTCGTTGCAGTTGTTGTTGTTGTTGTTGTTATCAATGACGCCGGCTGTTGAACAGGTTTTAATTTTATTTTAGTTTGTTTTTTGTTTTGCACACAACTAATTAGCCAACCGCATTTTTCAGTCAACATTCGCTAGACATTGAAATAAAATTAATAAAATTGCCAAGAATTTTTTTGTTAGCTTGAAATTCTCCGAAAAAAAGGCAAGATTGACCTCAATGCCAAAGCAAATTTCCATAAATGTTAGGTAAATGGTTTTGTGTGACAAAAATGTGACAAAAAGTAGCTGGAAATATTTAAATAGATCTAAGCAATAATATTATATGACTTGTAATTTCAAATTTGTGTACTTAAGTATCTGCTGATCTGCATTGCTTTAACTTGACAAAACTAAAATAACCACATATTAGCAAAGTACAATTTATGTCAATGAAAAATCATTTTAAAAAGTTGACAGAAATTTATTTAAGCATCTTTGATTTGATAGAAGCTTAGATCATTTACAAATGTAATCTAATCATTTTACTATATAAGGGTTCCGGCTTAGCTAGCCTTGATTACTTTAGGATCACCTAAACACTTGTACACCTAGTTTGTTTATATCTTTTATCGTCAGCTAATAAAAAAAGGCCCGTCTAATTGAATTGTCAAATCAAAGCCAAAGTAAAATGCGAACAACCTTCAGCTGGCTTCTTGAATTCATTTTCATTTCCATTTTCATTTGCTGACAACAGCACAATTAACTAAGCCCAGTAAAGACTGAGCTCGCTGTTCAATTGCCGGCGATTAAAGTCGTCGCTCTACGGCTGCTCGAGCAAACTATGCAAATGCCACTGACAACGCGCCTCTAATGGCAACTGGGATTGGTCTCCATCGTCATCATCATCATCGTCATCGTCTACATCATTATCATTATCTCATCATGCAACAACAAGGCCTTCTGCCCGTTCTCTGGTGAAGGTAAACTAAACTAAATGGTGTGGCGTCGGTTACATAAACCCTAATGAAAATGCCGCCGCCTCATTAGCCTGCGCCTTATGAATACAATTACAATTACAACAGCAACAACAACTACAACAGCTACAGCTACAACTACAACTACAACTGCAACTGCAACTAAACGAGCGTAGAATAAGTGCAATTCATGCGGCAAGTGTGCTATAAATATGAAGTAGGCAAGCCATCAAATTATGAGTGGCCCTTCACAGATGCGGAAGAGTGTTGCAATCGAGTGTAGTCGACTTGTAGATACGCTATCAAGATACTCTATTGAGTTTAATTCAATTGAGTTAGACTAATTTCAAACAGTCATAACTTCATCAAAACTCATCCGATTTATTAGGGGAATGTCATTCAGATCATGTTTTGGCCTTGTTATTCATTCTGCATTTAAACTTTGTTTAGTTAGAAATATTATTTTTTTTGACGATCATTGCCTAGATTCGATTTGAATGAAATTTTTAAAATTGAAAATTTTAAATCACAAGCTTTCACGTTTTATCAACTCCTTATATCATAATTAGTATAAAACAACACTTTAAACTTGATTCTCAAACCTTTCATTTTCTTGTAAGAAATCATGTCAAATTGGACAAAAATTTTGACTTGTAAAGTTGCTAGACTAGAGTCGGAACCATTTCAAACAGTCATAACTATCAAAACTCAACAAATTTTCAAACGGTATGTCATTTTGTTTATGATTTTGTGTCTTAATTTATTCTGCATTAAAATTTATTACTAGAGTCCCCTCCAGATTTTTTCGAATAATTTAATTTTAAATCTCATTGACTTCTTATATCATAATTAATATAAAATTTACAATTGATTTTTGGATTTTAATATCTTGTGACTGTTCTCCATGGTCACATTTCATTGCCTAGTATTTCTCAGCTGATTCCCATGATCAGTTAATTTCAAATTCATTGTTCTCTTACAATAATGCTCTGATGATGAACCATTTATAAATGCTTACAAACTTCTCTTTCACACAACTCCATGGTCACTTTATTGCCGTAATTGACAGTAGTTACGCAGAGTGTATACTTATTACCTGTTTAACTATCGTACACACCCTTTCGACTGCCACTGTCTGTTGATTAGTCTCAGTAGACCACAATCTAAGCGCCATTGAGCAACTCCTCTTGACTTATTAATTAGTTGAGTGAAGCGAGCGTAAAGTTGGCTTTAGGCCTTTGATGTTGTTAACTTTCTAAAAAAAAAATTCTTGTAACTGTATTTTGATTTTGGCTAAATGCTACGTGATTTATGGCTAACATGGCAAGATTGATGCTCAGTCGAATTAGCAAAGCCAACGGCTGAGATTATGACAACTTCTGGAAAAACTCTCAACTAAAGAGAAGCTCAAGAGAAGAAGCCTTGAAACCTAAACGATGTTCAATTGTTTGATTTCAGTTGTTGTTTTTGGTGTGGCACTAAATTGGCTTAATCTCGTAGGCAAATCTAGCTAAAATAAGGAAAGAAAAATAGCAAAAATAACAAGCAAAAGAGCTGCCTTTTGGATTTACAAATTGGCTGCGCTTTCAGTGTTAATGGCCAAGCAGTAAGGGCCACAGCTGGAAGTCAGGCAACAACGACAACACCAGCAACAGCAACAATGTAATGAACTGGCCTCTTCAGTGCCCCTCGCCTGCCGTCAACATCGTGTGGCAAAAGCAATTTAATAAAGCCATGAACCTTGAGCCAAGTAGACATAGAGTACATAGAAAAACTAAGCATAAAACAACTTTATTTATTTTTTTTGTTTTCCTTTTTGCTGGCCATTATTCGTTTGTGGCCTGGCCTCTTAGTTGTTATTATAATTTCGGGGCTGCCGGGCATTGAGCTTGCCAAAAAAATAAATAAAAAATACAACGAAATTTGCGTACCAACTGACAACTGAAAAACTGTCAACCGTCGCACTGGCAACAAATGCAAATAGAGTGAAAAACAAATTCAGACAGACGAACAGTCAGATAGTCAGACAAACAGTGTCAAGTTTAAATATTTTTATGAGTGTCAAAAGTGTCGCGGCTCGGCGACAACATCTACAAGTTTAGGCCAAAATTGAGGGCCAGCTTGAGAGTGTGTTACAATTTTATAAAAATACTCAAAGCCTTAAAGCCATTATCGATTGAATGAGAATGTTGAACGACGTAAAGGCTGACAAACCAAACGGCGCAATTGTTCAATGTGATTCAGCAATCGATTTTTATCAACGTTTATTAGATTGCAATGCAAACTAATCGCAGTTTAGGCTTTTTTTTCCTGAACTACCAAGCTATTTATATTTATTATCATGCAATGCTGGAATTTTAAAATGTTATCGCGGCTTTAAAGATATTAAATATCGGAAGGTATTTCAATTAAAATGCGCTGTTGGTCCCAATTGATTGATGTGCTTTTGGAATGCCCTGACTTGACACAAAAAGGCAGCTTTGAAAACACCGGAAAGCGGTTTAGTAACTAGTATATAATATAAATTCTATCTAAAGCTAAAAATATATGTCTACGGGAATGTCTTTGTTTGTGCAAGTAGCTTTGAGAGAGCTTTTAGCTGATTTAAAATATGTATAAATAAAAGAGATGTCTTACTGGAATATCTTTGCTTGACATTAGCAAGCAGCTTTAAAAGCACACTAAAGCTCTAAAGCAACTTATAAATAAAATTAATCCGCATTAAAGCTAGACTGACATGACTAATTGGCTAAACAAAGAGATTTCGTAATAAAATGTCTTAGCTTGACTCAAGCAAGTAGCTTTAAAAGGAGCTTTGAAAGTACAGAAAAGCTCGTAAATAAAATTAATCCCACTTAAAGCTACACTGACTCGACTAATTGGCTAAGCACTGTTATTTGTTAGGATTGCAAATGATTCATCGTCCAATCTTTGCAGCTTTTGCTAAGCAACTACTACTTTACTTCTCACTCTCTCTGCTCTTCCCTACACTCCATATCTTTGTCTCTCTCTTTGTTTTTAACGTTTCCTGGTATCTATAGGTGCTTATCGTGCTTGGTTTAGCTGTTGACACGAGTTGTATGGCTAACGAAATTGAAACAGGTGGAAATCTCGTTGGGTGTCTGGCATGTGTCATGCGATACTTGAGAGACGTAAATTTAGCTGTCTGTCTTCTGTATAATACTACAGACATATAGTACGTATGCAGATATTTGAGAAGTATTTTGTTTTATACCCCCTCGGGTGCGTTGCATGTCTAGCCAATTATAGAAGCAACGCTTTTTTGGAGGGGGGTTAATTAGCCAAATTTCGTAAGCTGTTAACAATTGTGGCCTTCAACTGAACCTTTCGATTCGATGGGCAATTATAACACGGGTATTGTGGTGTCAATTGGTTATGCCGTCGTTTCTATTTACAATTGCCATGGCAATAACATACAATTGGAAGTATCTTTTCTTTTTTTTTTTGTGTGTTTACTTTGCAACGATTGTAGCGATGTATCTTGCAGATACAGTAACTGCACTGCTTTGCCAGTTGCAAGTTGCAAGCTGCAAAGTTGGCCTGACTTTCGCGTCGTAAATGCAGCAATTTCGATTTCAATTTTTCGCAATTTTACCATGACCTTTTTAGCGTACATAGTTACTATATTGGCTGGCCAATTGTTTGCGCCATTAGCCAAGTGAAAAAAACACAAATTGGTGCTAAATTATGCCGGAACTCAAGTCGCATCGTAACGATCGAAACTATCGAGACTATCGAAACGCCATATGCGAGATTTCGATTTCGATTGCGATTTCAATTTCAACTTACCTCTAAGGCAAACTTACATCATCTGAATGATATAAAACTGCTCTCGATTGCGATTGTGTAATAAAGATTGTTGATTTTTTTTTTTTTTTTTTTTTGTAGATCTTAGATTGAAAAGTTGAGTGAACTCGTAAATTTCTTGGCAAATCAATTAAAGTGCACAAGCAGCTGTTAATCGTCGAGATCCTTTCATTTTGCAGCCGTTGCACTTTCATTCAAAAGATCCGCTTGAGTTGCACAATTAAATCATAATGCGGCTGTCACAACAATGTCGCTCCCCTGGGGAGGAGATGGGGACGCCTATCGTTGGACTCGGATCAGAAAGTCGGCTAATGAAAATATTAACTTTAATGAAATTAATATTTCAGATGCTTGTGTTTGATTTTATATATACATTTTTATTTTTTTTTTTGCCAGCTTGTTGGCTGCTTAACGTTTTCAAATTAAAAAGAAATGCGACTCGAAGTTGGCCAAGCGAAAGTGTTGGCTGTTAATTTCCACTACGCATTTGGCGGTACGACGCGTCAATCACTTGACTTTGACTTTGACTCGACTTGGACTTGCGGTACTTTCGAAACTCATTTAGCATGTCTTAATGAAACTTAAATAATGCTCCAAATAAGTAAATGGCAATCAAGACTTATTACAAGCATATAAAGTCATTTTAATGATTGTCAATACACAATTTATTTATTTGTTTCTACTTGCAACATATTATTGCAGTTAATCTGCTCTCAGCTGTTTGTTGTCCTTTGCCTCCCCTCGTTTACCTTCGCTTATAAATATATATCTTACAACAATTGCGCCCTTCAATCGAGGTTGCTAGCCAACTGACAGTTCTGACTGTGTTGTTGCTGTTGTTGTTGCTGCTGCTGTTGTTTGTATTATTGTTGTGGTTGTTGCTCATTCGCCCGTTTATAATGTAACCACAGTGTTTTTTCTTTCTTTTTGCCAGACATGTAATTTTTTTCATAATTTGTTGTTGCTTTTCCATTTTTTATTATTTTTTTTCGTAACCTTAAGTATAGAAGTAACACTATACTTTAAGCTAACACTAGGCGTTGTAACTTTTAGAATGCTTGGATAAAGATGAGGTTATCTTAAAGTCAAGATAAGATAGCAGGCGTGATTCAAGTTTATTTTAATGCATTAAAATTAACTATTACTGATGATTCAAATGTACTCGAATATGATTAATATGATTTACAACCAAAAGAATTCTGTTTTTAATATTTTTGATGCAACTAAAATGTATTTTAAGTTATTATCTAAGACTTTGGACCAATACACTTGATGATAATTAAATTGAATTGGATAAAATATATATTAAGCTTAAGGTTCAACTATTTCACTTTATTTCAGTGGATTTTTATAATATGTTAAAAGATCTACACAATTTACATTATCTTTCTAGTTCTAGTTCTAATTATTTTTCTTATTATTAAATTCGAATGGAAAACGAAGTTAAGTGAAGATGGATAAGGATATGTATGCCTTGAAAGCTTAGAGATTAGTTAAACAATAGTGCATTTTCATTATCTTATAGATTGACTGGGTTCCTTGGCATGTGTTGAATATAGCTTGCAATGTTGCATGCCTCACCATCACACCTTATTGTCAACTTTCAGTTTTGCAAGCGTCAAGAGCAGCTGCAACAGTTGCTTTCTGGCATCAGTTTTCCCAGCAGGAACAGTCACTTTGTTGTGGTTAGCTCATTGGGTGACTTGCCGCTTCCCCAGATGCCACAATTCGATGCGACACGTCACAGCTCTTCCTCTTTCCCCTTCCCCGGAATGATGATTATGCTGTGGTTGCTTTCCTGTTGCAGTGGGAGAGAGAGGGATGCCCTTTTTTAATAGCCCTGAAGCGGAACAGGCAAATGGCCAGTCACAAAATGGGAATTACAATTGTTGGCCCATTGTTTTTTGACCAGAGAGTGCAATTGCCGGCCCTTCCGTTTGTTTGGGGTGTATAAAAGTAGCTGGTAATAGCCATAGTTGGAGCCACAGTCAAAGCCAAAGTCAAACTGTTCGATGCCGCACCGATAATAAATTTTCCTTATTGTTGACTGCCCATTTTGTTGTTGTTGTTGTTGTTGCTGCTTTATGCACACAACATCATCATAATAAATTTCGCCTGATGTACGACGCGGTTGCTGTTGTTGTAGTTATTGTTGTTGCTGTTGGTTGTTGTACTTTAATAAGCAAAGTGCTTGGGCTGGCCGCTTGGTTGGTTTGAGCCGCGTTTGCAACCTGTAGCCAATGGCCACTGTTTTGTCCACTTGGCCGCGCAACCTGCCAGGTTTATTGAACCTCATCATCATGAATATAATTATCATTATCATTATCAACATCATTAGCGTTGGCAGCGTCATCAGCTGATTTAAGTCTTAGTTGCCGGCTATTTAAAACTTTTGCTTTATTTATTAACTTTACGCGCGTCTCTTGCAGTTGTTGTTGTTGCTGTTGTTGTTGCATTGTTTGTGGCCGTGGCAGCCACATAATTCATTGACGTTCATTTGCATGCGTCAACATCTTTTGTGACTAAGCGCCGCATTTCCGCCATTGCAACGACTGCCAGATACCCACTAATTTTATCTTTTAATTAATGCCAACTTGAGGTGTTAATTAACAACACGCCTCGCATGCTTAATAACTGGGCTAACAATCGCATCTACTTGAGTTTTCTTTTGGCAATGTGTCACACGTGAAGTGGATTCCATTGTAATGTCATTGCATTAATCACATCATCATCATTTTTAATGATGGAAAACGTGCCATACTCCACTCACGACATTTTCACAATTCCAAATAACTGAATTAAAGATTATGGAAAAACATGTTTAGAAATTTATAAAAAAATATATATTTAAAAAAAAAAACTCGCTGTGAGAACTGCGCGACAATGTGACGTCATCGGTCAAAGAGACATTTTCACTTTCATTAATGAAAAGCATAAAACATTTGTCAAGCATAAGAAACAACAACAAAAGTTCACTGATCTTTGTGGTTATTTATTGTTGCTAGTGTTGTTGCTTATTAGCCGTTGCATTTCTTTTCTTTAACCATTTGTTTAATTTTATTGTTTATTGCGTTTGGCATGCAAATTACGCGGCGAACTGCATGAAGCATAAATACATGTGTAAGTGTTAGTGTATGTACATTGTACAACAACGGCAACAACAACAACAAGAAGAAGGCCAATGTAACTTGTAGAAATTGCTGAAATATTTTCACTTTGCTAATTTTTGTGCGATTTTTACTGCCTCCATATGCGACACTGCAATAATAACTTTATTTTTATGTTTACTTGCCGAAATTTTGATATTATGCTGAGATAATACGCTTTGTCAGGTCGTAATATTAAGTAGAGTTTTTAATATAACCACTGGAAGCTTAATTTCCAACAAAACGTACATTTTCCAACACTAGAAAGCGCATTAAAGTTTCATTTCCGATTTATTTTTATTACTAAATCGTAATAAATTAAAGAATTTAAATCAAATCAGCCTTTAAAGCTCTTCAAAGATTTATAATAATAATAGTATCAATTTAAAAAATAATTATAAATTTATATAAAAGTTGCAAATAAAATGCACATTCAGATTGTTAAACTCTCTAAACCTTTTCAACTAGCCAGATGGATACCAAGTAGAAAGGGTATTTTTAGAGCAGTGTACATAAATAATTTGTATGTGTTTTTTTTCCCTCTGTAATGTCGGCTGCTGCTTTTGTGCTACTCAGCAGCTGTTTATTATGGTTGCCTGATGCTCTTGTTGGCTTTTTGTGCCATTGTTGTTCATACGCCCCGTTGCCGCAGTTGCCTGAACTCATTTCATATTTGCGCTGCCAGTTGCCTGTTGCAAGTTGCAAGTTGCCAGTGGCGATTTTGCCATAAGGCAAACGCAACTCGTAACTTGCCTGTTGCCGCCTCGGGAGACGTGGCACAGAATTAGCACGCCATCATGTCTATAAATAAGAGAGTAGCCTGAACATAAATAGCATTGACTTGGTCGCTGCTGTTTTTGTTGTTGTTGTTGCTATTGGTATTGGTATTGCTGCTGCAAAATGTCAGCCAGCTAATCAGCGTACAGGCATTTGCTGGTAATCATTATTAATAGCCGGGCAATTACAACACCCAACGGCGGACGCGTCCAAGGCGACGATTCACCTGAAATTGCTGTTGATAAAACTAAACAAAAAAACGCTGCCAACTGCAATGGAGAATGTAGGGGGAATACAATTGATTGCATGTTGTCTTGTCGAACAAACAAAAGCTTATAAAAAATGCGGCTGCAAATCAAAAAATAAAAATAGAAAAAATTTTAATAAAAAACTACTAATAATAAATAAAAGCGGCAGCTGCTCAATTAATTTGCCAGCTTAATGCTTAAATTTGAATTAAAAAAACAGCAGCAAATGGAAAAAAAAAATTGAAAAAACAATATTTGCCACCGCAAATCACGACACAGAAATCATGCAAAACGAACAAATTGCGCAAAATGCATTTTAAATTGAATATTGTTTCGATATAGACGAATGGCAAACTATTCAAGTATTCAGGCGTTCGGGTATTCATATTGCGAGTGAGTATAAGAAATACTCGTACTCAATTGAATGAGCACTGAAGCGGCATGCTAAAAGGTCATTGTCTGCCTCGAAATCGAAACAGCAGCCACAAAACAAAATCCCCAGCGTAATATCAGATTATTAAACAATACAAAAAAATAATAACAACAACAGCAATAACAAAAAGACTTGGCCAACAGCTGTGCTTTGTTTTTTTTTTTGCCTTAGTTTTTTTTGTGGTTTTTTTTTTAATTTTGCGTTGCCGCCTTTGAAATTTTTTATAATTATCATTTCTTGTGTTAGTTATTTATTTTTTTTGAAAGGTGCAAAAGTTCTGTGTGAGTTACTATGTGTGGGGCTTCCCTTTCCAAAATGGCTGATTGCAGTTCTATAAATTTATAAGTTTATGAGTTCCTAATACACGCCCCAACACTCACAACTTCCATTGTTTCAAGTCTCTTAATAACTGGTAATTATGAAATGTATTGCTGTGCTATGTTTTTTCCTTTGACTAGCATTAACTGCATTTAGCCACAATTTAGACTGAAGCAATGACAGACTTGTGTCCAAGGCCTTGGGAAAGACACGACACAGACAATGACTAAGATGAAGACTACAGTAAAACGAAGGCGTCGCCAGCTGCAATGCCAACAATCATCAAGAGGCGGCTTTTAAATTTAAACAGCTGTCTGCTGAATGCAGCTGAGCTTGGCTTATCAAGCAATTTGCCGTCAAGTTGTGTTTTCACTTTGCGTTGATTTAAATTCAGTTAAATTTAGTTGAGGGGTGTTAACAACACGCTTTTTACACATGTCAGCTCACATGTGATTCATTGGATTCATTCGCCAATGTGCTTCAGTTTACGTCTAAAAAAGTTCCTAATTTTGTATTATTTCTATACTTGCACTTTTACAGCTTTGTTTTAGACTCTGGTTGGTAGATCTGAAGTTTGATCAACTTCAAACATTCATGGCTTTGTTAAAACTGCACCAAATTTAAAATTCGATCAAGCTAAACTTTATTTACTCAAAAATTTATGTTTTATGACTATCATCGCTTGATTATTTGATTTCGATGGTAAGGGTCCCCCTTTGAAGTTATGAAGATTAAAAATTTTACATCTTAAGTTTTCTCGTTTAATCAACTCCTGATATCGTAATTAGTATAAAACAACACTTTGATCTTGATTATAAGACCTTTTATTTTCTTTTAAAAAATCATGTCAAATCGGTAAAAAATGTTGAATTGTAAAGTTGCTAAATCCAAAGTCGGACCAAATTCAAATAGTTGTAAAGTTATCTTCATTAAAACTCAACCGATTTTTAAGCGGAATGTCATCCTGATCATGTTTTGTCCCCGTAATTCATTCTGTATTTCAACTTTGGTCATTTACAAATTAAATATTTTTGACTATTATCGCCAATAATCGATTTCGATGTGTTAATTGGATTTATAAGATATTAAATTAAAAAGTGTTTTTCATGTAACACATTTTTTTTTTTACGGATTTAGTACCGGGTACCTTACAGTCTGGCTCGCTCAATTGTAGACTTCTCTACTAGTTTTTGTGTGACAGCAATTGCAATCTGAAAGCGGTTTATTTATTTCCGTCTCTCCGGCTCAACTGGACTTATGGTTCTCTGTTATGGCATTTTCACTTTGGGTTGAGGCTTCATTAACACCTCGTCGCAGTGAAGAATTTCACTTTCACACACATGACTGTGTGTCTGGTGTATGATTAATATTAATGAAAATACCATTCATTCATTTCGTAGTAACTGGCATTGAACCGATCAGACATTAAACCTATGGCCCCAAACTTCAATCTCTGTCATTAGTTTGGCATCTAAACTGCTCAATTTATTGTGTGTTTATTGCATTATCCTTCAGATTTGCAGCTTTTCAAAGTTTCAAGTTTCAAATTGTAAGTCTTTTCTTTTAGCTTCAACGTTGAAAATTGTTTGGTCGATGGAACATTTTCCTATTGACTTTGAGTGACATTTTCCGTTGCGAAAAGTGAAAAGTTGTTATTAATTTTCGCAGCACGATGAAAACGTAGTTGCAAATTGCAGTTGACCGGTTCAGATCGATCGATCCATTTAGTATACTCTACTAGTATAGTATATACAATTTAATTGTTGTTGCTGTCGATTTTTATGCAAATTACTTTAATACTTGTTGATTTGTTGTTGCCGTTTTTTTTTATTTAACCTTCACATTTTTGTGCTTGTTTTAATATAATTTTTTATTATGATAATAAATGATTAGCTAAATGTTGTATACACATAATAATTAACTAATTTTTAATGACCGGAAGCAACTGCAGATATGTTGAATTTATTTTTTTTCAACTATCTATTTTTTGAATACATTTTCAACTGCAAACGTGAAAAAGTACAAGTCGAAACAGCAAACGTTTCCCATAATTAAATTAAATTGTTGCCATTAATAATTGTCAGTCAGTCAACGAGTTGAATCCTCCATTGACACAATGCCTCGGCCCATATATGTCGGCCCAAATGTCAGAGCTATAAATTTCCTTCTCAACTGTAAATAGCGAATAACAAAAACATAATAATCCATGTGACAATCAAGCATACGAAAAATTAACTATCAGACCATTTATGAAACACACAAAATGCCAGACGAAGCCGCACAATATACCCCTACCCTCCAAAGTCCCCACTCTTCCCTCTTTGCCGCATCTCCCACCCTTTAGCAATTCAATTGAATTCGCATTGAATGGAAATTGGATTGGATATATACTGTAAAATAAACGAGGCTAGTGCCAAATGTGGGCAGCACAAGCGGGGCATAAATATGAAAAAAGAAATTAAAATCTTCACGACTACAAAATACCTTAGAAAAGCAAAAAGTAAGAAAATATACAACATTTATAAGCCGCAATAAACTCACATTTCTTTAATAAATATTTTAAATAGTATATTATAGCATACCCTGCTCTCCCTACCGCACAGGGTATATGACAGTTCAACGAAAATTATGTAAATTTTCTCAGTTACATAGATGAAACACGAGTCCGTTGTCGACGATCATTGCCGCAAATAGAAAATATGGCAGACAGTTAAATTGATTGCTAACTACATAAATACATATGTAAAAGATATAAGTCTCTAATATATAGTTAAGATTTGTATTTGTATATATATATGTGAGTTTCGTATTTTTTGCCAAATTTGGTAGCTTGCTATTAGCCTTTTTGGCGTTTCGCTTGCGGCTGCCAAAACGTTTACTGTAATCAAATAATTGCGTTAATAAATTTACTTGAAATCATTTTAAGTGCCTCGATTTGCACTTATGATTTGCCCCGCCTCCCTCCTTCCAAATTGTGGCCTGTCGCGTGTCTGTTGTCAGTTTATATGATATACTTTTTAATACAGTTTTTTTTTTGATTTTAAGCAAGGAAAAACCTGTGAGTTATAGCTTTATATATGTTTCTCGCTGACCAAGTTAATATGCTGTCTCAATCTTAATCTCATTTGAGTTTCATTGAGCACATTAATTTTTTTTTCTGCCGCGTTTCTGGCACAAAAGTGAACTTTTAACCTTGTTTGCATCGTTGATCTGCTGATCTGCTTTCTCCAGTCATCAATGAGACTGTGCAACATGCTTTTGGCCTATTGATCTGAATTGGCTGAGACGTGGAGAGTTCTGCTCTTGTTAACCGTTTAAATTCTTAGAAATTATGTTAGTTCATTAGACAATCTGTAGGGTAAAGCAAATACTTTGCCATGATTATAAAAAGAATTTCCATTTGTAATTCTTAATTTTAACTTTGACGTTTTCAAATCAAGTATTTTTATGAAATCTGATTGAATCACATAGTTTTGTTTAACTTTTGAATAAATCTGATGGTTTTATTTGTTCGTCTGTTAATAATATTATCTGATGATTGTGTAAACTAGCTCTTCTTTTTATTAATTTATTCTTTTATAGCATATTCTCTTTGGGC
This sequence comes from Drosophila phalerata, assembly GCA_951394115.2. Lineage (NCBI taxonomy): Eukaryota > Metazoa > Arthropoda > Insecta > Diptera > Drosophilidae > Drosophila > Drosophila phalerata. The sequence continues at coordinate 30,605,355 of OX596005.2, forward strand.
TTTAAATTGCTCTTGATCTTGTTTGCCAAGTTTGTTTTGGGAATGAATAGTTGTCGCTCACTTTTGTTTATTGAATTGTATTTGGAAACCAGTTTTGGGCTTGTGTTTATTCTTGGTTCCTCAATAGAGATGAAGCTTTTGTTGTTGCAATCGTTATCTTCATCAATACAAGCAGAGGAGGCCCAAGGCAAATGTCGTAACACGAAGAGCTTGTCTAATGATAATATCACAATTTTTTTTTTTTTTAATGTACTTTTAGCACAACGAATACTTGACATCCTTCTAGAGTTATTAATTAAATTTTCAACTGATCTTTATTGTTACAATTATATGATATTGTACTCAGATTTGGGCCACATGTTTTGTATGAGTATAAGTATATATGTTTTATACAATTTGTGTATTTTTTTTTAAGATATCTCTAGAAATAACAAAGGATTTATACTTAACCTTATACTTTGATTGCTAGTTGTTATACCAGTACAATATAACTTAAAATAGGAATGTTAAAATAATTGCTGTGCCAAGTGTATATTTTATGAGATTTGCCACGCTGAACTAAAATTAATATACACTCTGCAAGGGTATTAAAAATGATCTTCACAAGTTTTTACACAGCTGCCACATTGATTGAAGCTCTGTTAAAGTCATTCAAAGTTGATCATCGTTTTTCTCCGGCGATATTTCACGCATTTTGAAGCCGCATTGCCAACCGTTGCCAACGCTGTTGCCAATTGTAGCTGGCAGCTTTGGCAAAAACGGAGTAAATCCACAAAAGCCAATTTGATTATTTTCACATTGACTGCGCAGTTTTGGGGCGGAATACTGACAATAAGCTGGCCACAAAATGCAGACAATGGAAATCAGTTTTAATGGCTAAAGACCATAAAAGCGTCATGGGCCATAATTCATCGCTGTCGCTGTTATCTCTGCGGGGCAGCGATGCCATTTCACACCAACATCGTTTATCGGCGCTTTGATTTGGCCCACTCGGCTCGGCTCGACTCGGGACCCGGCCAATTGTCTGATATGCCAATCGCGAATTCGTAATGGGTGAAATGGCCATTTTCCCTCCCGTTGATCACCTTTGTAATGGGCAGGGGTTAGCTATTCCCATTCCACTCGCACCACTTTGCGGCATGCCACAAAAAAAAAAAAAAAAAATGCCGCTGCTCCATTTGCATGTTGTTTGGCCAGCGGCTGAGCTCGTAAAATTTTCTAAGCTCATTATTTGCTCATATTTTTTGAGCATTGACCGGCTGCATTAACAAAAAATAAAATAAAAATACAACGTACAGAAATAAAATACAATTTTTAACGCTTGTTTTTATTTTATTTTTCTGCTGCTCTGCGATGACAAACAAAGTGAAAGTTTTTTTTTTTTTGTTTTGTCTTTGCGGCAACAAAACGTAACAACTGAACAAAGCTGCGGGCCATATAGTTGTATGTACTACATATGCACATATATATTTGTACCCTACGTACATACAGACATCTAGATATATAAAGCCTTGTTGGCTGCTGTTTGCCATGTCAAAGATCACACGTCGTCTGTCGTCTGTCGCTTGGCCATTTGGCTGACAGCTCTCTTTGGACAGTGGTAAGACGAGGTGATAAAAATTTGTCACATGTTGTTAAAAGCCATCAAACAATGTGCGAGAGAGTTTTTATTGGTCTTCCACACACACCCTAAACACAACCAGCTACATGTCGTATACGCAATTTATGTTGTCGATGGCATCTCCAGTGATTTTGAGCTCAAGTTATTCTTAGCTTCAGTTTGTTGACAATCTCTGTTTACGTGATCATGAAACTCAATCTGTTTGCCTGTTCATTTTAAGTAAAAGTGTTGCAAATTGTTTACTTACAAGTGTTGTAAAACACATTGGTTGTGCAATGCTAATTGTGTTGGGCAATCAGCGAAAAGCCATTGTAAAATCATCTGTGCTTTTGGTAAATTGGTAATTATTGACAGGCAGATATGTGAAATTAAAATTAATAGAATTACTTGGAATTATGGCTTAAGTTCGTATTACAATTTTAACTAGGGTTTGAAAAGAGTTTTTAAATTTAAATTATACTTGTTTTGATGAGCTCAGCTGTTCTTTAAGGAATATAATAAACTTCTGGTGTTGAGGAAATTATATTTAAGAGGATACACTTTAGAATTATAAACTTATCCAGCAATACAACTTTAATATCTGCCCACAGTTGCTTTTTAAAGCTCAACGAGCTTTATCAGTTTTGTATTTCCTACCATCTTTTTCAACAGAATCATTTGATTACCACACGTTCATGAAAGCAATCAACAGTTGGCTACAATTTTTTTTCCTCTTATTTTCTTGCCGCTTTTTATGTGTTGACGTGAGTCATGAGCTTATCGTATATCTGCTAGCCATTATCGCTGCTTGGCCAAGTTAAAGGAAAACGCTTTGCTAGCTTTATCAGTCAACAGCCAACAGCGAATAGCAAACTGATAAGCCAAATAAAGTAAACGCAATTCAATGCGCTTTGAAATAACGTTGCCAATTTTGGTCACACACAGTTAAACGAATGCAGAATGTGTGTGTGTGCGAGTGTGAGTGAGTGTGTGTCTGTGTGTGTTGTGGCAATTGCATGTGGCAGGTGGGCGCAGCTGCGATACGATCCAAAAGCCAACCGATCGGGGCTGGGCTGAGCTCTTGTGGCGCTGACAAACTGCACATAATAAATAAGTATAATATGTACTCGTATTTTTTTTGTATAAAATAAATCAGAGAGTCTGAAAGTGAAACGTACCGGATGTTGGCAGATTGACAAAACGACGGCACAACGCCAGCAACAAAACTGTGATTATATACATAGATAAATAGACGGATAGATGGATAGATGTATAGATAGATAGATAGATGGCTGGATAGATAGATTAATCGCTTGGGTGGCTGCCAGTTCATCCAAATGTTGCTCTGACTGCCTATCTGACTGTCCCTCTCTCTCTCCCCATCTGTCTGTTGTCTCTTTTTCTGTCGCTCTGGTTGGATGCATTGACAGATTGTTGTTTAGCTGGATGCATAATCGCACAATCATGCAGTCATTGGCACATTAAAAGCGACGGCACGTACCTCGTACAATACTCAACTCAACTCAACTCAACTCAAATTCAAACTCAAACAACAAATGCAAACTTGGCTGTTTTGTTGTTACCATTTGCCATTGTAAAAGTGCAATGAACAGCTAAATTAAATGCAAGCCAAGTAATGCGGAAAAGGGCGTGTTGTCTATTTAGGACAGACCTCTAAAGCTATAGCTAAAAACTTGCCCAACTAAATACACAATTTCGAAAAACAAAAATTCTATCGAGACATAAGGTGAGGCATTGCAGGGTATTGGCCAGCTTGCAGTACGGTAATTAAAGACGTGTAAAGTTGTCAAAAGTGAGCAATTTCCGGTTTCAGCTTTGCTGCAAAATTAAGCCAATGTTAATTGGCAGAACGAACAACGACATAACAGTGTGAAAGTGTTTGGTGATGACCAACAAATTGTGGCAACAATGAAATATTGACAAAAGCAAAAACCTATTGGACTACACGCCAAAGTATCTCGTACTAAACTAAACTATAGATACATGATGTAGGCCTTTGGTTAGTTGAGGCCAAGCTATTGGCCATTTTCACATGTTTGGCAGGCAGCGTCGGAAAAATCGATTAGAAATCGCTGGCAAATGGACAGCAAGAGGTGTGCCCGTTGGCCACAACAGACAGGCAACAACAACAACTACAACTGTCAACAATGGTGGCCACTTTTGAACATGGCCAACAGCAGAAGTTAAAGCTCCCAAAGGATACGGATACGATGCGATACGCTCTGATATTGACAGAGGGATAGATGGACAGTTTTACAGTTGTGGAGGGTCAGTCTGGGAATTGATTTGAGCCGATTTATGAACGTTTATCAAAACGCAAGCGAAAGTAAAACAAGCCAAAAGTAAACGCTGCAAAATGAAAACGAAATGAAATGAAATTAAAATGCCCAAAACTGCAATTAAAACTATAAAACAGTTAATTAATTTAAGCCTAACTAGTGACTGGTCACACTAACAACAACAGCAATAACAACTGGCGCCTTATTATGTGCTAACCAAGTTGTTAATAACTTTGGCCAAAGTCTGGCCTGCATAATTTATGTGCTTAATTAATTTTTCGTAGTTTTGCGGAACATTTTTTAGCCTGAAATTACATAATTTTTTATGTCTGCCTTGCAATCTCGAAACTAACGGGCATTATAAACACTATTTTCTATTTTATTTTTTGGCTTTTTTTTGGGGTAGTTTATCAAGTTGCTGTTGGTCAGTTGGCGGACAGTCTTTGGCAGTTGCAGTTGTGCATAAAGCGCACTGATTTATGGGATAAAGTTAAAAAAAGAAAATATTAACTTATTTGTAGCACAAGTTAGATTAGTTTTTATTGGCAAATTAAGATGTTGCAATTTATTTAAATCGATTTGGAGTTTTGCATTTACAACATATTTCGCAAAGCATTTAAATCAAAAAAATTAATATTGTTTATTTTAATAGAGCATTAAGCATTTCTAATAAGTCATCTTTAAAAATAAATATAATTATATATTTAAATATGAAGTGAGGCTTCATATGATTCCAAAGTTCGTAGTATGAAATTCTGTGCAAACGAATTTAATTTTGGGGCAATTAGCAACTTCAAATTTTTGATGAAAATTGGATAAATTGGCAGCTAATTTCGTTCTGTATGATTCACAAATATAATCAAAATTTCAAAGCAGGTTTCTTGGAAATCAAAGTCAAATAGAGTTCAAGTCTTCATCAGCTTAGTCAGCTGCCAACATTCGACTCGGCACAATCAAAAGTAATTTTCTTAATTGGCGTTAAGTAAACAACAAGTAAATCAACATTAATAAGACAAATTAAATAACTTAAGATAATTATAGAAAAAGAGTTTGACGCAAAAAAAAAAAATATAAAAAAAACAAAAATGAGTAAAATAAAGCAAAAAATTGTATACAAGGTGGAAATGTGACAGGCTGACAGTCGCTTCGTCACTTGTCCAACAACCGATGATTTTAAGCATTGCAACAGCTGTTATTGTTGTTGTTTATCTTGTAATTTTGTTGTAATTTGGGGATGTTGTTGTTGTGCGGTAACTGCTTTACAATCTACGTATGTGTGTGTGTTTTGGGGCGCTTTTGTAAAAGTGTCGAAAAATTGTTAATTTAATTACAACACTTGCGTCGGTTGAGTGCGACGATTACCAACAAAGCCAAAAAGACGCCAAGAGCCAAAAACACATTTTAGACAATTGTCGGCTTTGTTGTTGTTGTATTTACTTGTCGGTTGGTCTTTTTGGCGATTGCCACATATGTTGAAACATGTTGCAAGCTGCACACTCATTTTTGTTTTGTTTTCTTTAATATTGTTAATGGCTCAGAATTATAAAAATTAAAGTTGAGAAAAAAAATACATAAATAATAAATAATAATAATACTTGTACGACAACAACTAATGCCAACTAATGGCAGTGTCTATGGGTCTTATGAAGTCGCAGATGTTTAGATTGTAGTCGGAGTCATAGCCACATGCAATTGTCTTTTAATATGGCCTACACTTTATAGTTGGTAAAACGCACAATGGCCCAGCCTCTGCCCCCTGTCCCTGCCCCTGCCCCGGGTACCGCCCCCTGTTTTAGACCCGCCCCGACATCGAATTGAAGTGTGGCCTCAGCTCTGAAAAAAGTTGCGTCAGAGTTGGCCGAACCCAACGACGCCAACATGGAAACTGCATTCAAATTGAATTTGAATTGAAAATGAAAATGAAAATTACATATATTGGCGTAGTCGAATGTGCAATGACTCTTCAAAATGCTATAAGTCATGTACCAACTCATGTAACAGTGTAATGCAATTAATAAACGCTCTGAAATGCATTATAAGGCACTAAGTTTGCTTTAATATATGTTTGTATGTATGGGTTATGCAAACGTTTCACTAATTGAAAAGTGCCTGCACTTCAACTTCAAGCCCGATATTCATAATCATATTCATATGCCATTCAAATATCATCGAACAAACAAGCAACAAAGTAGAAATTTCTTGAGACCGCACGAAAGGCGGTTAAATGTAATCACAGTCAACAATGGGTAAAAGAAACCAAAAACAAAAGCAAATAGAAATTTTGTAGAAGCGCAGTGAAAATTTTGCCAGTTGGAGCGTGGCATATAAACAGACAGGCACGTTACGTATACGACATGGTGTACGTTTGAGACGAAACCAAGCTAGAAAGAGAAACCGCAATGTAGCCCCTAAAATCGATCAAACTTACATGCTAGGCACAAGTGCTAAAGGTGTACAGAGGGTCGGTGAAAGAATGCGAGGTGGAGAAAGAGGGAGGAGTGAGTTTTTGGGGTTGGTACAAAGCCAAAACAACAAATCAATTGTCACAGTTAAATGTGCTAGACAAGCGACTTGGCTTTTTGGGCCTGGCATTCATTTAGCTCTGGGCCCTATTGATTTTCGAGGCCTTACCAAAGACATCCAACAGAGGAAAGAGTATAAATAGTTTGTATAATCTTGAAAAGTGAATAACTGAACAATTCTGATGAAATATCTCTCTGTTGTCTTTTTTCTTAACAGAAAGAGAGGAATAACAAACCTATAATTTTTTTTTCCTAGTCGAAGATACTGTTAGCTACTTTTTGTAATTTTTTAAACTATTTGTTTATTTTTCTTTCTCAAGAAAAAATACTATTTTCATTAACCATGAAGCAATTATGTAATCATAATATTTCTTCACTTGTAAATATTATATTCTTTATTTAAACTGTTTAAAATTAATTTTTTTTAATTTTTTAACTCCCCATTTTTTAAATTTATTCAGTGTCCAAATAATATTATTTCTTACAGTTTTTTTTTTCTTTTTTTGACAAAAGCGATTTAATGTACCAGCGAATTTAGCTTCGAAATTTCTCTCTGTCTAAATTTCTCCCTCCTTGTCTTTCATTTTTTGTTGATTAATTCTTAAACTTGCCAGCTGTCGAATTAAGTTTCTTCTTTTCTATTCATCAAAACTGTTTTTTAATCATTTGTTTTAATTATGTGCAGTTGGCTCTGCTATTGTTTATTGTTTACTGTTTATTGTTAGTTGTATTATTAATGGGTTTTGTGTCTGGCACTACAGGTACAAATACAAGTAGAGGTACAGGTACAGCTAACAGAAGGCAGAAGTGTGGTACGAGTATTAACGAGTATTTCTATAAATAATCACTTAAACGACTCGCATGTCTTGTCAACATAAAAACGGACACTTTTTGTTGTTGTTATTGCTTTTTCGAGTTGGCGAATAGAATTTTCCATGCGTTGGCTGTTGATTTCTAATCTAACAGCATTACTGAGTCATGTGGCAAGCAACGAGAGTGTGTGGCAGCTGCCTCAGTCAAGTCAAGTGGTGGGCAGCTTAATTGAGCGGCATCAGCGCCAAGTGCTATGAGAGTACATCTCTTTTTTCATTTTTCGTCTGTCATGACGACAATGATCATGATGATGATGATCAACCCAATTGGGCTGAAGATTCAGCAATGCGTGGCAGCAACTGACGACAGTTTTTTGCGCCCACGACACACATGATGATCATTATGTTGATAATGATGATGATGATGACGCCTCTTATGGAGTCGCTTCTCTGTTGTTGGAAGAGGCGCAGCTTGAACAAGATTCAAGTCAAGCTGCGACGCCTCGCAACGAGTGACAAGAAGACACTTGAGTCTAAAGCGGAAAACGTGATACATACACATATGTATTTTATATATAAATCTTTATTATATGTCTCTATATATATATTAGATAATTAGCCAACGCATTGTGGGACCAGCTTAAGTAGTTAACGGCCAAAGGCCAACTCTCTTGGCTAATTGAAACTCAAAAAGCAAATAGCTAAAATAGAAATCATAGAGTATAAAAATATATGTATATATATGAAATGCGGCCTGACAGTCATCTCGACATTGAGCACTTTTGACTGACTGGCAGCAGCGACGTTTCAATTGTTCGGTTCGGTTTCAATTTCGTGGTTGACAATGGATTTTACTATATAATTACACGATCTTCAATCTAACTATTGAAGGTAGTTGCTTCCCATGGCTTTGCATTCGCCACGGTCCACAGGCAAAGCGGCCACATCTGACAGGTCGAAATAAAAAAAATGAACGGGGGGGAAAAAACTGAAGAAAATCATAAAAAAAAAAGTGCATTGTGCTTATGCAATGCGATATAAAATTATGAGTTTTACTTCCTGGCCGTAATTAGCTGTTAAATAATGGCCCAGCAGCAGTTCCAACAGATGCGAATGTGGGCCATTTGTCATGCTTCATTTGCCATGATTTTTTTTTTTTTTTTTTTTTTTTGCCATTAAACTGACCCAACTTTACAATGCAATCAAGCATCAGTCGTTCAATCATTCAGTCAATCAAACTGCATGCAATCGCAATCGCGAGAATAACTCGCGAGTCGTGAATCGCAATTGCCATTTGTAAGTTTGTAGCCTTATATTTATGGCCTGTTTGTTTGATCAATAGACGAAGCAATATTTATGTATATGAATTGCATGTGAAAGTACGAGTATTCACAAGTATTCATAGATTGCGAGGCGAGAATGTTTCTCGCCTAGTGAAAGCGCTGTTGACATTTGCTAAACAATGATTCCTCTACATTTTCCAGTTTCCATTCTCTAGCAGCTGCAACAAAATTACTTTTACTTGGCCAACTTGAGTCGTTCTAGTTGCACTCACACGAGTATGAGTATGAGTGTACCCATATGATAGTCATGAAGCAAACAAACAACGTGATTGTCACAAATTGCTGGCAGCATGCATCGTTTGTTGTTGTTGTTGCTGTTGTTGTTGCATCGATTGTCGCTGCACTTTTGCTACAATTTTCTCCACGGGTCACCGACCAATGTTCGCTGCATGCTGCAATTCATCAATCATAATTTGTATGTCATTCACTAATCGCTTTATGCTGCTCCTGAACTCCCCAGCGATTGCCACACCATGATGAATTGAATGTTTAACATTTTTCCAATACAACAACATTAACTCTTTCATTTCTCAATCATTAGCTGGCAAAGCCCTCTTGCCTTGAATTACGCTGCCGGCTTTGGCCAAGTGTAGCCCTTTCATCAGATAAAACTGTGAATACTTGTACAGAGCTAAACTTTTCTTTGGTAAACTTCAATATAATCAAGTGCATTCTGCTAAGAATATATCTGATTTAAATTTTTTTTATAATTATATTTCATTTTGATTAAGTTACATAAAATGAATTATACTTACAAAATATTTTTTATTCAAGTAATTTTTTTAAATGAAAATTCGATCTTTTAAAGATATTTTTGGTTCTTGTTCGAACTTTTGTAGTGGTGAGAAATCTGTCAATTTATTAAGTTTTGTTTTGAAAGAACGATATTGATAATCAGCAAAAACTTAATATTTACTTATTATATTATATGAAATAATTATGGTAAACATAAAATTATGTCTTTATAACTTTGAGTTGACTATCATTTTTATTATTCAATAATGTTATAGAATAGAAAGCATATCTTACTAAGACCATAAGTAAGAGGAAAATCTATCTATAACAATATCTAAATTATAAGATACCAGTTGTATCTTAGTTGTAAATTTGACAAACTGCAAAGATCTTAATTATTTATTTAAAATATTCTTTTTTCGCATTGCTTACAGAATGAAGGTTTTGAGTTTCCCGCAACGCATGGCACCTGCAAGACCGACGGCAGCTGTATTAGCCAACACAGAATTAGCAACAATAATAACAACAATAACAACAGCCACAACAATCACAGCAGCAACAACCACAGCAGTGGCCTCTCACGTGTCACTGAATTGGCCAGCGGGGCAATGGAATGTCTGCCAATGAGCGGTGGCGTTGTCACACATCATCCGCATCCACATTCACATTCACATCTGATGGCGACAAGTGGCACTGGCGGTGGTGCACTGGTTGCCTCGCCAACAGCAACAGTTGTGGTTGGCGCCACATATCCACATCATTTGCACCACCATCATCATCATTTGAGCCACCATGCTCCATATAGCAATAGCTATGGCAGTCATCCACATCATCCCATACACAGCGAGCAAACCAAGTCGCTGCAGGAGCTGCAGCATGAGGTGGGCGCTCTGTTGGAATTCCGAGATCTGGTCATTGAAACATTTCCCGATCTCAAGCATAAAATGGCCTCCATGTCTGCCACACCATCCACGCCCAACTCTGTGGGCGCCATGGGCGGCAGTCATTCCGTAGGTGGCGTCGGTGGCAGCTCCTCATTAGCAGCCAGGTGAGTGCACCATATTTATTTATTTATCTGAAATTTTATATTAATTATTTGTTTCGCTTGCAGACGCGAATGGGAGCCTGGCATACGCATGAAGCGCAAATTGTCGCACAAGGAACCGTCCACGACGACGACGACGACGGCAGGAACAGCTTCTGCATCCGCTGCTGGCGTCGAACCGTCGTCCTCATCGCTGACACGCAGTCGCAGCAATTCGCACAGCGGCAAGAAAGAGCCAAAGAGCGGAGAGAACAACAACGGCAGCGTTGTGCAGGACTCCGGCTTCTCAACGGAGACCAGTTCCTCCAAGGAGGGTCACAGTGCCTCCTCCACCAATGGTGCTATGACGGTAAGTCCAAAAGCCTCTTTTAGCAGTAATATATGTACTCATCTCTACATTTAATGTTTGTTTATTTGTTGATAGAATAAACTTTTAGCTTTATTAATTTATTGAATTACTTTCTAGTGCTAAAATTACTTTTAAGCTTACGAACTTCTTAAATACTTAAACTATGCAATAATTCACATTTCCCTCGATTTAAAAATATTTAGTTTTGGTCAGAAAATTCACTTTATTCATTTTATTTATTTATTTATTTATTAATTACTTACTAGCGATACAAGTAAATTATTCATTCATTCAAAAATGTATTAATTCACAGTCTTTATTTTAATTGTGTTTGCTCGGTATACCACATTAATTTTATAGATATTAAATCATTTATTAATGTGGGTTCGAGTTCCGAACGAGTTTCCTGTACATTATCTTCAATTTGTTTTTATATTTGTTTTTTAATACGCATGAATAATATATAAATAAACATTTAAAAATCACATACTAATTATTAATTTTAATACAATTCAATAGGTGGCCATAGCATCGAATCGTCTGAGCTGCGCGGAGTCGGACGATGAGCTTCTCAACCTGCTGGATGTCATACATCGCAAGTCGAATCGTTTACGCGAGGAGGTTGAACAGTTGCAGAGCTACGAGCGCCAGCTCCCCGGTGATGGGGTCAAGGGTCAGAAGACTGCAAGTGGCATGACACCGCAACAGTTCCGTGAGCAGGTGGATCGACTGAATCGTGAGGATATCAAACAGCTGCGCAAGGAGCGTGATCGATTGCTGGACAAGCTGGCCGAAATGGAGGCGGAAACGTTGACGGGTCGCATCAAGGCGGCCAAGATGAACGATCAGGTGGAGGAGCTGATCAGCGTGAAAAAAGATCTCGAGGAGCAGCTGAAATTGGCCATGGCCCAGAAGTTAGAGCTGAGCTCACGTGTGCAGCAATTGCAGCTGCAACAACAGCAACAACTGCAACTGCAACAAAGTAAAAGCTCATCCAGGTAAGTGATAACTGAGGAACGATTTTTCAATGTTTAGATGATTTTTTACTTCATTATAATAATTACACCACGGTGTTCTTATTGCAGCATTGCAAAATCTGTCTTACGAAGGAGTTATAAATTAAATTCAAATATTAACAAATTTTGTTTACAGCGCCAGTCAATCAGATTTCTCCAGTCAACGCAACTTTTCATCCTCGGCGACGACGGTGCTCTCCAACAGCAGTCGCCCCAGTCTCAGCAGCACCACCAACAACACATTCCAGCCTGTTGTGCTCGAACAGCCGCAATCGCAATCACAGGAGGCATTCCATCAAAGCTCAGTGATAAGCAGTGATAACGCAACAGCGAGAAGGCAACAGCAACAACAACAACAACAGGGTCTTGGTCGCTTGGATGGCGTTGTTAGTACGCCAGGTGCCCGCAATACCAAATGCCGCATTACGGACTCCAAGCGGTTCTCCGCAATTCTGCTGGAGACAAATGTCCTGGAACTGCAGCGTCATCTGCTCACGTTGACGGTGCAAAATCAGGTGCTGGCCCAGAAGCTGGACTCGTCGAGCAAGTCAAAGACGCAGCTGGCCAAAAGACTGGACAAGAGTCAAGAGGATTCCGAGGAGTTGCGCTTTCAGCTGGAGGAGAAGAACATTGAACTGGAGGGCACCAAGGCTCAGTTGCGTGTGCTGGAATCACGTCTTCATACGAGCAGCAGCACGAACTCATACTTGAACTCATCCTCGCAGCATGATTACGAGACGAATCGTTCGTCCGCATCCACCACGTTGATGCTCAGTCGTCGTGGTGTGCCCGATTCGGTGGATTCCACATCGGCAACGGTCACTGCGGCAGCGTCAACAACCCTGCCCCGATCGGATCAGATTAGTACGCCCAGCATGAAGGCCATGGTGCCGCTGGCCATGGATGAATTGCAGCAGCATAGCAGCAGCACTGAATCCGCCCATGAGCATGAACCGGAACCGCAAGCGCAATCGCCATCGCAATCACAAAGTACGCCCAATGATACACAGAGCAAGACAATTGTCAACAGTCCGCTGGGCAGCAGCACGCCCACCGTCCCCAGCAGCGGTAGCAGCATTGCGGCACGTGTGATGAGTTCCAGCTATGAGCAGACTCCGCAGCGCAATTACGCTTTCCGCAAGTTCAACAGCGCCAGCAAGCCGAGCAAGATTCCGCTGCCGGGCAGCAAGGCGGCTGCTTATTTTGCAGGAAAGCCGCCGACAGGTCGCACATCGACAGCGGGTCGATCGCCGCCCTCGGTGCACAATTCCAGCAGCGTCTCGTATGGCAGCAAATCATCCACATCGTTGAGTCGCAGCACTGGCAATCTGAATCAGAGCTTGAAACGTGCCGATTCCGCATCGAATCATTCGCTGAGCACGAACACGAGTCGCAGCTCGACGAGCTCCTCCATACCGCTGGCCACAACACCGTATTCATCCAGCAATCGTAGCAGTCACACAACCACAACAACAACGACTCCGTCCCCGCGTGTGCTCCAGAATTCGCCGTTGCCGAGGCTAAAGCGCGAGACGCTTAGCTCCCGAGTGCGGCACTTGGATTCGCTGTCACGTGCCCAACAGTCGCCCGAGCAGCAGTTGCAACAACAGCAACAGCAGCAACAGCAGTTGAACAACAGCAACGTCTCACACAAGAGCAGTCCGTCGAGTGGCAGCTCCAGTTCGATTGCTGCACAGTTGAGCACAACGTTGCGCAAGGATCTGCAGTTGAGTGCATCATCGGCGTCGGCATCGTCGTATCATCGACGTGGCACCGTCGCTGGCAATGCGGGTGTCGGTGTGGCACGACGCTTCAGCAGCGCCTCGGTGGCAGGTGCAAGATTGGCACGTGAACAGCATGCGAGCAACGAGGCAACTGCAACTGCCACGCCCACGTCCAGTTATGGCGACAGTGATAGTGGCAAGGTACGCACTTTAAAGTCAACATTTTTGGGTTGGTTCAAATGAATAATAATAATAATATTAATAATTATTAAAATAATATTAGCTACGATACTGATACTGATATTGATAAATAATGATACATATACATACATCTTTATATATATAGTACATATATACCTACTGATTACTGTTTTAATACGCCTTCGATTACCACAACAACAACTACAACAAACAACCATCAACCAACAACAACAACGACAACAAACAGCTACAATAAGAATTCGAAAAGAGAACACCAAACAAAATCAGAAACATCTACAAAATAGATCAACTGGCAGCATTATCTAATTTATGTATTTAATATAAATCGCATACGTTAAACTCATAAAAAATTGCGCTTTCATGAAATAAATCCCATTTTAAATTAATTAAATTCTTTCAAAAATCATAACATTAAATGTGAATAAATCAAAAAAAGGTATTCACTTAAATTCGTTACAAAAATATTTTCAGTAACATTTTAAGTTGAATTATTTGATAAAGAAACTGCTTAAGAAACATTCTGAAAGTCTGCTATGCTTAAAAAAAAAAAAATAATTTTCTCAAGTTTTTCGTTTATTTTTAATAGTTACTTTCTACTACAAATGAAAGTGTTTTTTTTTTTTACGTTTTCACACATGTTGGCCATTATATAAGTTATTCACATTTGTTGCTACTAAAATTAGAAACAAATGTACGTTTCCAAATAAGGCATGAAATGTGTTAGAACGTTAAAAAAATGTATCTCAATATTATAGTAATATAAGGCTATTAAAATATAAATGAAAAAAAGTCTGAAACTTTATTAACAGCTGCATTTTGCAGTTTTTCAAATGGGATTTATTTCATGCAAAGCTTCCATTATTACATGCATAATTATTTATTTATATAAAAATAATACATACACTCGAGCATACATACAACTAACCTTCGATGCATACAAACATACAAAACATTTACATATATATGTGTATATCTATATGAACAAATGAATTCTATATAATAGCTAACCAACCATCGATCGATTGTCGTGCCTATACCAAGAGATAAATGAGAGAAATGTACTCGCAGTACGACTTTAATAGAAATTCCGCATTGTGCCTGACCCTACCCAACCCGAGAGTCTCCCTTTAACCCCCTGAATGTCTGAACGCTGTCACGCATGTTCAATTAAAAGGGCTTATCAAGCATACGCAGCGTGTTGCGCTTTATCAGTTTCTATGTTTTTTTTTTTTGTATTTCGTATTTTGTACTCTTTTTTTTTGGTCATTGACCAGTGAAAGGTGCCACCGCACTGCCAATGGAGCAGCTATGCAAATTAGTCGCGCAGCTGCCGCTATAATTAAAATAAAGAAAATATTAATATGGAAAAACAATTGCACGTGCAACAACAGCAACAATGTTATCGCTTTCTTATATTTATACATACATATAAATAAATACATGTGCTTAGTTTTTTTTTTTTTTGTACATACTCGTAAAACAATGCCTATATATCATTATATATATATGTATACTAAGCATAAGTGCAACATCATTTACCATATAACTCGTATACTCGTACATTATGCAAAATCATGTAAATTGTTTATCATAACATTATCGTTATTATTATTATTACTATAATCATTAGTCTATTATACATATTATATTTTTTTCCTATACTGTCTCATCATGCCTGGCAGGCAGTTTATCTTCATATTGTTTAGTATTTGCGTGTAATAAAACATTATTATTGTTAATTATATAAGTTGATGTACCACTTACCACTTACCAATTTGGCCTAATTTAAATGCTAATTAATCATGGTCTTAAGTTTATACATATACACATTACATACACATACATACTCGTATATATAGAAATATAAACAGAATAGTGAAGAAAAATACACAAAAACAGCAACAAAACAAACAATATAAATTTGAATTTAATTTTTTTTTAGCCAGGTCGAAAATGCAACTTGCCTTTAAGTTCAACAAATTGCTTGCCAATCACATTTAAATTTAAATCAACATAATCATCAAACTGATCTTGATCATCAACGCCATTTGTCATGTTTCATTGTCAGCTGGGTCAACGCTCAAAACTAACTACAGAGAATACACACACACACACACACACACATACACGTGGTTTTAACTTGGCTAAGAAACGCTGCTGAAAACACAAAAAAAAAAAAATATTCGTATCTAATGCTGTAATTTCTTTTTACTTTTACTTTTTTTCTTTCTGCGCGTTTTCGTCCCATGTATGTCTACTCCACATGTAAACAAACAAAAAAAAAAACAAATCCCAACAATTGTTTATAACTGTCTGTTTGTCATAAACTCACATTGATTCCTATTTTGTATATTCAAAAACTGACCGTACCAAAAACTATCCTCAACAAAAATAAACAATAATAAATACTATGCCCACCCAACCACAACAACAACTACAAATACAATAAAAAAAAACCATCCACCAACTATCCAATCCAATCCAACAACAGCCTGTTGAAAACTGTAACTAAAAAACATAGAAAAAAAAACCTGTGAAAAACTATCCCTAACTGCAAGAACTACTTAAACGGAATCCTTGGAATAATCATGTACATTTTATATATGGACTTGTGGTGGTGTATTGATTGTTTGATTGCGTGATGTGATTGACGTTGGTGGTGAAAATTTAAGCTGCATGCTGCAAATGAAAATGCTAACACAAAAGCGACATTTAAAAGTGCGTCTATCGGGAGGTTAATTTTGGTAACGGACAGGCGAACAGGCCAAGATGACCAGGTCAGGAGATGTGCTTCTTCATCAGCCTTAGCCACAGCCTCAGCCTCAGCTACATACCATCTAAACCCTACTCAACTCTACTCAACTGAAAGCCAAGAGAGTTTTGAGCTTGTTCTTCTGTTCTGTAGATCGTTTGTCTTGTTTTGTTTTTAGCCAAAAGCAAAGACAAAGAACCTAAGACACTTTGCCGCAAATATGTTATACGCGTAAGTCTTACATTGATTTTTGTAGGTTAAGCTACCTTGTTTCCCCCACTCCAACTCACGCACAACACTGCTTTATTTGCTTACCAACACTGGAACGTACTGAAACAGCGGTGCAATATAATGGGCTTTCATTTTGTAGTACAATATTTGCAGTAGTTTATCCACTTTCTACACAAACACACACTTACATACACCCTCTCTCTCTTAGCCCTCTCTTGTTTCCAGCTGCAGGCAAGCAACAATTTTACCAACAACTGGTCATAAGTAAGCACCTCTTAAAGAACCAGAAACTAATTGCAGATTCGAGTCGTTTTTTTAACTGATTTGTAAATACACACACACACACACACACAAATGTATATTTTTGGTGCTAACTTTAATTTCTTGCCAATTGGTTGAGGTGCCTAACTCTCTTCTGCTCTAACGCTACAAATTGTGTGTTTAACTTTCTTTTTGGTGTCTAAAATGAAACATTATAAATACATAATCCTTATTCCTTTATACCCTTTATGCCTTGTGTTTGTCCTTATTCGTTCTGTCGCATGATTTGAAATTGAATAAAAGTCTACAAATTTTCTGATATTTCTTCTATTTTCTTTTGCTTCATTGATTAGAATTTGGCAAATTCCATTTGTAAGCCAAATTTTCGCATCAATAACAACAATTGGCAATTGTGGCAAACTACCAATAACAACAATAACCTGACAATTCTGGAAGAACAAAGCTATTTCAATGAGCTGTTGAATGAAGCTGGCAATGTGTCCGAGGAGACGGCCTACGATTCGTATTATACACAATATACAACTCCCGATTCCATGGACTGTGGCAGCGATAATCTGCTGGTGACCTTCGATTATGGTTACAGTGATTCCTTTGGGGCGCCACCAATGCCAGCTGCAACTTATGCCGAAAATGATGCAACTGAAGGCGGTGCCATTTGGTTTGGCACACCTCAAAATGATGACATGGCTTTTAAGGTGCATCATGTGCAACACAAACGAATGCTGCCCGAAGAGAGTCTACAGTCTCTAATTTCCTACGATGTCGACGACATCGAGGAGCTCTCGGAACCCGAATCAGAGTCAGAAGCAGAAGAAGAACAAGAATCAGAAGTTTTCTATGATAGCATCGAATGTTGAATGCACTTAAATTTTCATTAAGCTCAATTCACACACTCACACACATAAATACATATAAATATCGGTAGAAGCATATATATATATATATCACATATAAAGGCGGGATTAATTTGATAACTGATTTCATTAATTAACTAGTCTACATAATGCAATTAAGCATCTTTCAACTTTATAAGACACAGAAAAAGTGTATTAGTTTTGTATGTTTGTATGTAAGCTAAAAGACATGATTTATCCAATATGGAATATATAAATTTGTATCTATGTTATTTTATATATAAATTGTATGAGTAAGTTTTGTATGATCGTGTGTATGTAAAATGTTTTGCTTGTCTCCTATTTATGACTAAATGAAGTATACGCCATGTATACCCTATATATATATATTGTAGTATATATATTTGCATATGTATGAGTATAATTTATATCAATTTGATTGTCTGTATTGATTTAAGTTTAATATTATTACACTACGCCTACTTATATTTGTACTCTCAAACTAATTTAAGTGACTCTTGTATTTAGACATTTAGCAGCTACACTTGTAATAATGTTTAGTTGTTATGGAAATTTAGTTAACAGATTGCATGTAATGTACATATATATACGTAGTATGGATATATTATTTAATTTGAATTAATTATGATAATTAAGCCAAGCAAATGATACATATAATAATTGTCTACACATAGAACTTATCATACCCTGTTATCAAAATGCGTTTACTACATTTATAAAACAAATCAAAAACCATTATGGATCAAGAAAGCAAAGTTGAAAGTTGAATTTCGTATTCAACTGTTCAAAAATGTACTACTAAAATAAAAATAAAAACCATAAAAATATATTCAAAAAGGCGACAATGTAAGCATACATATATCCATTTAAATACCAATTGTAATTGAAGACAACATACTTATAAATGAAAAAACAAAATCAAATATAGAAATATATAATAAAAGGAAGAAAACACAAAAATAAAAATAAAATCTAAAAAAAAGTATATAATCTTAATTGTTTTTCTGCAAATCAGAGCAATGAATAAAGTGGCAATAATTTAAATTCTTAATTGATTGAACTACAAGTTCGTTAACTGGTGCAAAAATTCGTAAAGAAAAGCAGATAACAGAAAGCAGACGAAGCAATACTCTGTAATTAATAAAAGTGTAGTAAAGATTTTAAAATTTATGGTTGCTAAGCGGATGACAAACTTGAATACTCTTTTGTAAGGGAATATAAGCAATTGGGGAACTGTAAAGTCAAGTCTCGTGCGCTTTTCGTTCAATCGTCGAGTGGCAATAATTTATTTCTAAATTTCAGATATGGATTTTTATGTAGTTAACTCGTATACTGAGACTGAGTGCGAAATAGAGAAGGAGAGACTAACCGACTGAGAGAGGGAGAGAGCCTTACTCTTACTCTTCCGAATTATCAGACTCTTCGCCGAATATGTGTGCTTCTCTTGGCATATAACCAACCAGTTCGTTAGACACACTCCACGGATATACAACGCATGGTTCGTAACCAGTTTTGCTCCGTAATTCAATAAAGTATCGAAATAATGGCGATGTAATAAAACCATTTGGAGATTAGGATATGTGAAAAGCCTCAACTGGAAAATGTACATATGCAACTAGAAATTCAAATGACACTCGTAGATGTGCATTGATCCGTACAACTTGCAACGTTCCTCCTGAGTCTCGCAACATGGACTTCGATCAGATTCTGGTCAAGTGCGGAAATAGTCATCGCTATCAGTATTTACTTTTGGGCCTATATGGCTTTCTCTTGATCTTCCTATCCATGCACTATTTTTCCCAGAATGTTATCAGTTTTGTGCCCGATCATTGGTGTTATCACGAGCAGCTGGAGAATCGCAGCTTCTCCCAGATCGAGGCAATATATAAAAAGTTTGAGAAACCTTCCTGCACTCGCCTAGAAACAATTGATTTTGAAGAAGGTAATGCAACTATCAGTGCTGATCGCTGCGATCGCTGGATTTATAACTATGATTTTGGTTTCCGAAGCATGAACACCGAGGTGAGTTTCTACACAGAGAGAAAAAATTGGTACTAAAACGAAGTAAGAATTATATATTGTCGATTCTTAGTAAAGGAGCAACTACTGAAAATGAAAATACTTAACGAATTTTAATTTATTTCATTGTAAGTAACTATACATACTCGCAGATCAAGCTTACAACTTCCAAAATGAGAAAAAATTCAATTTTTTTTACTTGAAAAATAGTTTTCTGAAATAAAAGCGAAATGTCCAATTTTAATTATTTAAATTTTGTTGAGAAATTAAGTGTGAAATTTCTTTTTTTAAGTACGAACTCATTATTTTTGACGCTCTGTGCATTTAATAAAAGTATTGCTGATAAATGTTATCCAACACTTGGTTGCAGCTTAATTGGGTCTGTGATCAGGCCTATAAGGCGCGAGTTGGGCAATCGTTCTTCTTTGCGGGCTCCATGTGTGGTACGCTGATCTTTGGCTTACTGGGCGATAGAATCGGACGAGTTAAGGCTTTAATTTTGGCCAATTTGTGTGGCTTCTTGGGCGATTTCTCAACCATCTTCACGGGCAGCTTGACGGCGTTTTCCATAACTCGTTTCGTTTCTGGCCTGGCTGCCGATGCAAACTCGTATCTGATGTACATTCTTAGTAAGTTGACACTTGTTTTGGCCAACTGCCAACTAACTAACTACTATTTTTTTGTTGTTCTCAGTTCTCGAATATGTGTCTCCCTCCATGCGAAATGTGGCACTGAACACCGTCATGGGCATGTGCTATTTCTTGGGTTTGTTTGGCGCTTCTTGGCTGGCTGTTTTGGTTGGCAATTGGCGTCTTTTTTTGGCCTGCTCCTCGTTGCCACTGCTGCTGGTCACACTGTTCTATTTCCTGGTGCAGGAGAGCGCACAGTGGCTGGTCACACGTAATGATATCGATGGTGCCATCAGAAGATTGCAGCGTGTGGCAAAGATCAATCGTCGTATGGTGAGCGATGATGACTTTAAGGCATTTAGCAGCTATTGCGAAAGCAATTATCAGAAGGATAAAGTGGGGGAATCGAAGGTTAAGCTGACGGATATGTTGAGGACTCCACGCATGCGCAGCACTGCCATCAAAATTCTGCTCATGTTGTAAGTGAGAAATTCAACAGACTGACCAGGTTAATCTTATTGATCTCTTTTTTTTTTAACCACAGCATGATCGTAGTGCCCTGTTACAATACCATAGCTCGCAATGTGGAAGGATTGGGCATCTCGCCATTCATCATGTTCTCGCTGAATGCTTTAATGCTGCCACCGTCGGGATATCTGCAAGGATTGCTTCAAGATGTGAGTGGACGCAAACTTACAGCAGTCAGTTGGATGGCCATCACAGGCATCTTTGCAGTGGCTGCCGGTTCGGTTATATCTCAGGAAGAGAATCACAATGTTCTGCTCCTGGTGGGATTAACCCTTGCTGCACGCTTTGGCATCTCGATTGCCGATGGAGCCAGCTGCCAACTCTGCACCGAACTCATTCCCACCAGTGTGCGGAGTCGTGGCGTTGCTGTGGCTCATGTTGCCGGCTTTGCTGCCTCCTTCTTATCGCCCTACATCATCCATTTGGGCACCTACTTTAAGCCCGCTCCTGCCATCATACTCGGCCTGCTTTTCATAGCTGGCGCTTTTATTTGCTTGCTGCTGCCCGAGACTCGCAACAAGAAACTGCCCATGAATCTGGCTGAAGGAGAGAATTTTGGATCAGGTGAACGCATGTTTGATTTTCTGCTGCTTCTACGAAAGGATACGGAAACGGAAGTGGAGCTTGCCACGGAACTAAAAGAAAAGGAAGTCCATCAATAGCAAAACTTTAGCAACACTAAATTTTCCATTTTAATTTGATAAATATTCCGCCATATAGATAAATAGATAAAGTATCAGATGATGAGCTCGAATTAGATTTAAAAGTTAAGGAAATTCTTCAAACAAAAAAATCACTTAAAAACCAAATTTATAAAAAAAACATTTTTCAAGTTTCTTAAATTCGTAGACATTAGGAGTAAAATGCTGATAAGATACTTGAATAAAAACATTTTGCGTACTTATTGTAAATATTAAGAACATTAAAATAAATTGTAATTCCAATAATTTATTCCATCAAAAGTTTGTAAAAGTTTGTTTGTGAAGCAAATAGTTTGTTTTAAGATCATGCAATTGATTATTTAATTAAGAAATTTATAACTTCCATAACTTAGCAGAATAATGAATAGAAACGCTTCAGTCGATTATATTCGCAAGTGAGATTAACGCTACCCTCGATTGTCACGCACGAATTGAAGATATCGAGGTAATAATAAAAAAAAATTAATAAAATTTACAGATTATAAAATTGTTTATGCAAAATATAAACATATTTGATACTGATTAAGAATATAAAAGTACTTAATGTATTAATTATCTAATTCTTATCAGTTATATACTTACATTGCCATTAATTTATTTGATTAAAAACTAAATAATAAATATTACAAACTTAAATTCATAAAACTATATCTTGACAAATCTTCGTAATAGATTTGCTGCAAATATTAAGATAGTCTTATCTTTTAATTATCTACCAATTTTTCGTAAGCTTAAAATTGATATCATGAGATTTTTGTAGAGATTTGTGTATGCAAAATTAAGTACAGTGGTGTGCTATATAAAAAGTAAAAGCTAAAACAGTGTATTGCAAATTATTCATTCTGTTGTGACTCATTTTAATCTCTCGGTCGACTGGCTTGTAATGAGAAATGTGTGCAAATTACAAGCGTATTAGCATTATATATTCACAACAATGAAATCAGTATGATTAGAAGTTAATATGATCACGCCTTCTATTGACCTGATAAGCGTTGTTAGACGCGTTCCATCAGTTATCAGTCAAGAAACGACCAGAGAGTCGATTCGAAAACTATTGTGGAGCGTCGAGCGTCAATATCAGCTGGTTGAGAGTCGTGCTCGCTTTTTAAAAACTCGCTCTTAACTATTTTGGGGGAAGAGGTCTCACAACGCTAGAGAGAGAGAGTCTCAGCTCACGTCAGCTGGCAGTACGTGCGTGGCATCGGTTGAGAGCAGACGAACGGTTTTCGGATCAGTATTCGGTTTACTATTGCTCACACAGATCCCTAGACTAGACA
This sequence comes from Drosophila phalerata, assembly GCA_951394115.2. Classification (NCBI taxonomy): domain Eukaryota; kingdom Metazoa; phylum Arthropoda; class Insecta; order Diptera; family Drosophilidae; genus Drosophila; species Drosophila phalerata. The sequence goes on from OX596005.2 coordinate 30,628,317, forward strand.
TTGGCACTCCACATATGGTTTGTATATGGAGACGGAACATTGAATCTCAATCTGGTATTTTACACGACTTCAATTCATTATGGATTTTGATGAGATTCTGGCCAAATGCGGTAATAACCATCGCTATCAGTACCTTCTGCTTGGACTGTACAGTTTGTTGATGTTCGTCACATCGATGCACAACTTCTCACAGAATGTGATCGGTTTTGTGCCCGATCATTGGTGTTACCACGAGCAGCTGGAGAATCGTAATTTCTCACAGATCGAGGCTATATATAATCAGTTCGAGGAACCTTCATGCACTCGTCTGTCGACAATCGATTTGGATGGAGGTAATGCGACAATCAGTAATAATCAATGTGATCGTTGGATTTATAATTATGATTATGGTTTCAGAAGCATGAATACCGAGGTGAGTTTTGGGATCGATCATTAGTTCGCATTGCAATTCATTATCTTATCTGTCCGCTCCAGCTGAATTGGGTCTGTGATGCGGCCTATAAAGCGCCGGTGGGACAATCGTTCTTTTTTGTGGGTTCCATGTGTGGTACGCTGATCTTTGGATTCTTGGGTGATAAAATTGGACGCATTAAAGCTGTAATCTTAGCTAATTTGTGTGGCTTCTTTGGCGACTTCTCTACGATCTTTACTGACAATCTCATATCGTTTTGTATTACCCGATTTGTCTCGGGTCTAGCCATTGATGCCAATACCTATCTCATGTTTATACTTGGTGAGCTTATATTATATTTGTAGTCTTATCTTTAAAGACATTATGTTTTCAATTCTAAACTAAATGGTAGTATATTTTGAAAGATATCCTATTTTTTGGATACTAAAAAGTAGTATATTTTTAAAGATATCGTATTTTTTTGGTAAACTTCTTTTTTGAGATGTGATTTTTTTAAAAGCAAAACCGATTTTTAAAATATGGAATATTCTAATCATTCTAATTTTCTACATTTTTCCATAGTGCTGGAATATGTTTCCCCCTCTTTGCGGAATATTGGCCTGAGCATGACCATGGGTATATTTTATTGCCTTGGCATGATTTGCTCCTCGTTACTGGCGATTTGGGTTGGACACTGGAAGAAGTTTCTGACCTGCTCCTCGTTGCCATTACTATTGGTCATCTTTTTCTATTTCCTGGTGCAGGAGAGTGCTCAGTGGTTGGTCACCAGGAGTGATGTCGACGGAGCTGTCAGGCGATTAAAGCGTGTGGCGAAGATCAATCGGAAAAGCATAAGTGAAAGTGATATTAATGCATTCCGCAGCTATTGCCAAAAGTCACAGGATAACAAGCAGGAACAGGATAAATTTACAGATCTGTTAAAGACGCCACATTTACGCAAGAATTTCTTCAAAATGCTGACCGTATTGTGAGTAAAATAAGGACTATATCATTGAAATCAAATCTAATCTATTGTTATTTTTTAGTATGATCATCACCGTCTGTTTCAACATCATGTCCCGAAATGTGGAGGGTCTGGGCATCTCGCCCTTCATCATGTTCTCACTGACCGCACTGACGTTGCCGCTTTCCGGAATCGTTCAAGCCAATATTCAGAATCGGATTGGTCGAAAAGGATCCACGATCAGTGCCACATTACTCACTGGCATATTTACAGCAGCCAGTGGAATTGTGCTATCATTTTGGCAGGATGCCAGCGTAATACTCCTGGTCACATTGGCGCTCATCTCACGCTTCGGGATTTCAGTTTGCTTTGGTTCTACGCTATTATATTCCACCGAACTTGTGCCGACTTGTGTGAGATCCCGTGCCTTATCCTTGGCCCATGTGGCCGGAGCAGCTGCCTCCCTTTTGTCGCCCTACATTGCACACTTGGGCACCTTTTACAAAGCAGCTCCTTCAATTATATTGTGCTTGATGTTCTTCATCTGCGCCTACGTGTGTCTCTTGCTGCCGGAAACTGCGCACCGGAAGTTGCCCATCACATTAGCGGAGGGTGAGCAATTTGGCAAAGGGGATCGCATGTTTGATTTCCTAAAATCCTCAAAGACAAAAACCAATGTCGAGGACGAACTCGAAGCAGAAACATGTCAGAAATTGACGTCCACATAAATAATCTTAATTATTTTTAAATAAACTGCGGCAACTCTTAATTCCGTATGTGAGGTATGTTTAACTAAAGTATGCCCTATGTTCAAATATCAGTTAAATCACGCGCCAAACAGTCACGAAACGTGAGAATATTTCTTGTTGATAGTTTCTCAGTAATTTGTCTTTTAAGACATATTGCAACATTCTATTTGCCGTCTTTCCACTACAAAATGTATGTACATTTTGTTAAAAATTTTAAACATTTTTTTCACTCTCAAAAAATCTGTGTAGTGGAAATTGGGTATCAAATGAATCCACTTGAAAAACTCTCCAATATCAATCTCAATGTTTCTGCATTGAATTATGGGATGAATTTTGTTGATATGCAAAAATATGAACACACAAATGGGATTCAACGATTTCAATAGAATCAGCATACATTTGTTTATTTAGTTTACAGTTTATGTCTATTTTAAGCCAATTAGCATATATAATACTATAGCTTTATTTTAAGATTATAAACATTTTTATGCTACAAGTTTGTTATTAGTTTGAACTAAGTATTAATAAAGAAAGAAGTAAAAAATTTAAAATCCAGACTGCTCAACTAAAAGATACCCTGTTGCTAGCTTTGAGTTACTCTAGCGCTTATTTGCACACACATTTATCTAATAAAAATTGTTTATACAAGATCTATAATTTATAGAGGATTATTTAGCGACAAAATTATAAAAGTCTCTGCCAATAAGATTGAAAATAATGCTAAAAATTTTATTTTAGCAAAGAAAAAACTTGGTTGTCATGTTAAAGCACTTGAGAATAGAGAAACTACAGTCATAAATCCGAGACGGGACAATAAAGTAACACACATAATGGTGTATACATTTTAGTGGGTTCTTACTATAATAGCTTGATAAGATCTGTTGATAGGATAGTTGGCTTGTAGATTTCCTTTGGAGTCCAAGCAAGCAATCAATTGTTGATCTTTCGACAAGAAAGTCGAATAAATTCATTGCGATTTTGGATACGAACTACGAGAGGGTAATGTTTATGTGAGAGATATTGTAAATGTAATTAGATTGAAGTACTTATAGTTCTGAACACGTTGCTTTGCGGACTGAATTTAGATTAAAGCGACTGAGCGAAATTCACTTAAATATAATAAAAAAACATTTATTTCGTAATGCGGAGACTACACACAAATGCGATAAGCTCACCAAAACAATCTTATCGGTCGCCGAAACTATGACTGCGAATGAGAATGAGAATAAGAATGAGACAGAGACAGAGACAAGGGACCAGAGAACAGAGACTAGAGACTAGAGACCGCATTTATTTCGTATGCGAATCGGATTTGGATTTTGAGCATTTTCAGCTCTTTCAGTCATTCAGTCTTAATTGAATCTCTACCCGAGCAGAGTGAGAGCGCACATTGTGTTTTTAGCTGAATGCCCATGGATTTTGATAAAATATTGGTGAAGTGCGGTGATGCGGGTCGCTATCAATGTTTAATGTTGCTGCTGCTCGGCTATATTGCGTTTACCAGCACTGTGCATTATTATTCCCAGAATATCATTGGTTTTGTGCCCCAACATTGGTGCTATCACGAGCAGTTGGCCAATCGCAGTCATGAGGAAATTGCCGCCATCTATGCGCCTTTTGGCAAACAGTCTTCCTGCACGCGACTGGACAAGATTGAGTTCCTCGAGGAAGGCTATAATGTCAGCCTTAGCAGCAAAGCCTGTGATCGTTGGATATATAAATATGACTACGGATTTCGTAGCATGAATGTGGAGGTGAGTGGTATTTGAAAATACTTTCTCTTTGGCCAAATGAACATTCAGTTCTCTTTCAGCTGAATTGGGTGTGTGATGATGCTTATAAGGCGCGTATTGGACAATCTCTATTCTTTCTGGGCTCACTTCTGGGCACCTTCTCCTTTGGCATGTTGGGCGATCGAATTGGCCGTGTACGCGCTGTTATTTTGGCCAATCAGTGTGGCTTTGTGGGTGACTTTCTGACCACTTATGCCACCAATTTGGCCCAATTTAGCGCCTTTCGCTGCATCTCCGGCCTGGCTGCAACTGCCAACTATTATCTTATGTTTATTCTGGGTAAGCATCGCGTATCTTTTTCTCTCATTTTTTCTTCTATTTTTATCAGTTGTATTCTCTTCTTTATCCAGTGCTCGAGTACCTGGCGCCAAAGTTGAGGAATTTAGCTATCAGCGGCACTTTGGGATTTTGCTTTTGTCTGGGTGGCTTGGTGGCACCTTGGCTATCGGTTTTGGCCGGCAACTGGCGCATTTATCTGACATTTTCGGCACTGCTGCAGTTGATTGTGGCTTTGTTTTATTTCGTGGTGCAGGAGAGTGCTCAGTGGCTGATAACGCGCAACAATGTGGAGGGCGCCATTGCCAGATTGAAGCACATTGCCCACTTCAATGGCCGCCAAGTGCCGCAAGCCGACTTCGAAGCCTTTCGACAGCACTGTCTTGCCAAGGCCAAAATGGATCATCATCAGCAGAAAGCCAAACTTTTCGATCTGCTTCGCACTCCTCATTTACGCAAAACTTCACTCATTGTGATTTTTACCTTGTAAGTATATTTCGAGTAATTTGATGTACAGTAGACTCTCGCAAATTGGACCCACTTGGTTATTTGCATCATTTCTATTTGGAAATATTAGACATATTAATACCTTTCATACTTATCAACTAAATTTTTCATTATTTGGCCTCTATTTTGATTCTGCATCAAAATTGTAAAATATGTAAAATACTTTAATACTTTGACACTGTTTCCAAAACTTCAAACTGCCATTACTTTGTCAAATCTTAACCGATTCCCTTGCGGAATGTCAATTTTTTCATGATTTGGCCTCTATTTTGATTCTTTATCAAAAATGGAAAATGTTTTTTTTTTTTTCATCACAGCCTATTTTTTTCATACTTTCCGTAGTGTATACCTTGCCCTTGACACTTGTTCAAAAATTTCAAACTCTCATAACTTTGTCAAAAATGAGCCGAGTTTCTTGTGGTATATAAATTTTTTCATTATTTGGCCTCTATTTGAACTCTGCAACAAAATTGGAAAAGTCAATTTTTTTCCATCAGTGTCCATTTTTTTCATACTTTCATACTTGGATCATTTTGTAAAAACTTTAAACTGTCACAACTTTGTCAAATTCTGGCCGATTTCCTTATGGAATGTCAATTTTTTCATTGTTTGTCTTCTATTTTAAAAATCTATCTATTTTTTGGTATACTCCCCTAGATTCTTATTCTTTTTTTATAAGTGAGATGAGAACTGGATTTTTTTACCTACATGTATTATTTGCCAATTTGGTTATTTTTGTCAATTTTTACATTTAGATTTGAAAGTTGATGGATAGATTGCAGTTTCAACAGTACTCTTAACCCTTTTATTGACTTGACCAGTTTGTCAGCCTTTACTTTATATGGTATTATCTGTTTACCTTCAGCATGATGACATCCCTGAGCTTCAACACCATCTCCCGCAATGTGGAGGGTCTGGGACTATCGCCATTTGTGGTATTCTCGCTGTTTGCTGTGGTGGTGCCACCGTCTGGCATTCTTCAGGGTCTGTTGCAGAGTCGACTGGGAAGAAAGGCAACCAGCTTTCTGGCCTTGCTGAGCACGGGTTTGTTGTCCTGTGCTCTGGGTGTAACACTCACCAGTGAGGCTGCCCAGAATAATGCCACATTGCTGTTGGCCTTTGCATTGCCCACACGTCTTGGCATCTCGATGTGCTACACTTTAACCTCACAGTACACCTCAGAGCTGTTGCCCACCTGTGTGCGATCGAGGGGCATGGCAACAGCTCACCTGGCGGCAGCGGCAGCTTCCTTCACCTCACCTTACCTCATACACTTGGGCACGAAATTTGCGGCAGGTCCGCCGTTGATTCTGACCGCACTTTTATTGAGTGCCGCATGTTGCACGCTTCTTCTGCCGGAAACGAACAACAGGTGAGAGGATTTCTAAGCTCTGAGTGTGCCATAAATTTGATATCCTTGTGTGCTTCAGGCAACTGCCCATTACACTGGAGGATGGTGAGAGATTTGGCAAGGGCGAGTCCTTGTTCTCCTTCGATTGCTGGCGACGCCACAAGGATGATGATGTGCTTAAACAGCCCTCGGAGGAGCTTAAGCTAAATGTCCTTAATGGAGTACGTGAAGCGGAAACGGAAGCGGACGTGTAGACAAACCCCGAAAATCGTCTAAAGTCCTGTATTAAAAATGTTACAGTATCAAAAACAAAAGACAGTTTTGTTCCGAAAGTTGTCAGTAGATGCGAAATTTGCTTTTATTTGATTGATTTTTTGGGTCACAGTATTCAACGTAATTATAATTTAGGTGTGTGTTTTTTCCATTTTCATTATCAATATATAAGTAATGTATGTATGTATGTGTAAACTTTGTTATCCTGTAGTAATTGCTTACATATAAGTAAAGTGTACATAGATATGTACGAGTGTACTCATTAAAGGGTATGTAAACGTTTGCATTTAACATTATTTTCAACGATTTCCATTTGCATTTTCATCATTTCTTTTCTATATATTTTTCTTTTATTACAGCTAGAGAAAGTCTTATATAGTATAAAATAGAGGTTGATTTGCGCCCTATTTGAAACTCTCAATGGAAAAACTTGTATAGCTTCAGGACCAGAGCTTAAACTTAAATCTATATGGTATATCCAGGGCAGAGTTTGTGAGTTTGTGTGTCTTTGTTATCCGAACCAGAACTAACGAGAAATTATCTGTATTCTTTATATCAAAAAACTCAATTATATCTTTATAGTATCTTATAGAAGTGATTTGTGTGTGTTTGAGTATTAACTCAGTTATTTAACTCGAATCAACATTATATTTAAAAGTTATATTCATCACATCAGTTTTAAGAGAGAAACAGAAGGGTGTTCGAGTATATATTTCAATTATAATAATAATATTTAATATATGTATATTAATTAATGTTTTAGTTGAACTGAAGAACTCTAATTTAACGATGTGGTAACCATTGGTATTAAATGTTTCACAAAATTCTTTGTATATTAACGCAACACATTTTGGGGCAATCTATGAGCCCTTCTAATAACTCTCTATATTTATATATCTTCCGTATTTTTTTTATTTTTATCTTAAATGTAACATTTGAGCACTTTTTGCAATTGCTGTCAAATACAATAAGTACATAAATATTTGATATATATCATTCAATGTATTCATCTGCTGAGATATCAACTCCTTTATCTGCCTCTTTAATCGATTTCTATCAACGTTGGCTCGATTTTATAACAGTTTGGATTTATCTTAATGCTAGAACTTCTCTTTTTCTTATGTATTTTTTGTATATCTGTGTATATAACTGACCTTTTATATATATGTATGCATCTCATACTATGTTGGATTGTATTATCTGTATTGTATGTAAATACTATGTGATTAACACTAGTTCACAATAGTTGAATTTGAATCCAAAAAATGCGTAATCAGTAAACAGTAAAAAGGTAAAAAGATTTCTCATGATTTTCTCGGTACTCCAGAGTTTATAGCACGAGGAGTTTTATAGCACCATGTGAGTGAGTTTTGAGTTAGTGAGTAATATTACATACATATTACAGGGTATCAATTGTTAAAACACAATTCACAATCTGTTTAGGGAGACTATAGGTTAATAAAGTATTAGAGTTTCATTTCGATATAGATTTAGTTTTAGTATAAGATTTAGTCAAGGTTAAAAAGTAAAAAAATAGATATGTATGTAAGTAAATAACATACATCATAAGTATGAATATATGCTACATTGAACATTAGAGATGAAAAATAAACTACTTATTGGCTGTCAACAATTTATCAATTTATCAGAATATAATTTGTAATTATATTGGCCGGCTTTTAGAACCGGCCAAAACATTTTCCAATTTTTTGTGTAAGTGTGTGTGTGTGTGTTAATTAAGTTGTAATCCGTTTATAATTTATGCTACTAAATACCATTTATTTTATTATTATTATTTTATATATTTTTGTTGCAATATTTGCTGCTTATTGTTTATCGAGAGAATTGTAATGCCCACATTAACATACGAAGCACACATCTTATCATATCATAATCATAATCATATCTGCAACCCGTTCAATCCCTGTGGGCACTTACATATTATCATCATGATCATCATCATAATCATTGTGATCATCATCATCATCTGTGTGTGTGTGTGTTTCGAAAACATTGAGTATAAAAGACAAGCGGTATTTAGGCAACGAGTGATTCAGCAATTTTCATTTTATCAAAAAACATTTCCTATAAATCTTTTAAGTATCATTCAACGTTATTAATTTGTATGCTGATTACATTTTTCACAATGTAAACTTACACCAAAAGCATTCATAAGATTCGTTTTTCTATATTAATTTTTTCTTATATTGAATTTCTTATTTTTTCATTAGTTTTTATTTATTTTATTTTTTAAGTATTATCGAACGCCTTAAAGAGCTGCCTTGTAGTAATCAAGAAGTTTTCGTATAAAAATTCCACGACAAATAGATTTTTAGCATCAAGAGTTGGAGGGAGATTGACATAGACATATGTATATATTTATATAGGATTGTTTTTGGCTATTATTGGGTTCTGGTGGGTCACAAGAATATGAAGTAGTATTTAGACAGGTAATACCCATAATGAAGCCTAGCTGAGTTTATTTGTTCATATTTGCACAGTGATTGCGATATGCTTGAAGTCTGGATTGATATAAGTATATATATATATCGAATATGTAATGAGTATATATAAAGTCTAGAATGCCGTTTGCTTAAGTGCTAGAATACGTGGTATTCGGTGGAAAAAAATTAAAAAGAGGAAAACAAAACGTAAAAGTTGCATTTACAAAATTGTTATTTGTATTTATCGAATATTATTGATAGTTAATAGTACACATTATGTATTATATAGCTTAGTTTATGTCGGTTTAGTTATTATCATAGTTTAATGCATACAGTATGCAAAATTGCAAAGTTTTCATTTTTTGAAAAAAATACACACACATTGGGATCTTAAGTGTCTAGATATAGCCTATGTATGGGCTATTTTTTGTTGTTTTGTCGTCGTCGTCATTTAGATGAGCAATTCATATATATTTATTTGCTTTACAATTGTTGTAGTTTGTCACTTAAAAAATAGTGCAATAATTTGATAACGCTTTTTTCATTTTTTTTTCTTTTCTTTTGTTTTGTTTTGTTTATCGTATTTGAACATTGTGCTGCTTAGACTACAATACAATAATTATTTGCAGTGTCATCACGAATGCCAATGCTATTAATGCTGATTTCTGGTCATTCGATTGCCATACATATTCGAGTATTCAAAATCTTTTTAAATCGTTCTAAATTGCGTGCTTAACTTTTGCTTATCGAATCTTGAGTGCGGTGCAATCAAGTAAACGAATCAAGTCGATTCAAATCTTATTTAGATTTCTATTCCATCTTAAGTTCCTAGTAATGCTTGTCATCCGATTCTATGATGTAACAACTACATAGTTCATAATTAATACAGTACAACACAATACAATACAATACAATAAGTGTGTCTAACTGCAACATTTTATGAATAAGTATATATATATTTATATACTATATATACATGCATATAAACATACATATATATAGTGTAGCTACATAATAAATTACTACAATGCAAATTGTGACGCTGGCTGTGCCTATGGCAAATTGGCGCGTATGCCATCGAGGCTGGAGCGAAGAACGAGACTGCCCTCCACCCAAAAGTTGGGACGATCCAGCATATTCTGCCAGAGCGACAGCTCCTTGCCGGTGGCATCCATCCATTCCACCTGCCTGCCAAAGCTACGACCTGTTTAATTAAACAAATAAATATTAGTTTTGCTCACTCAAGTTGTGATGAAATGTTCGGCATGAAGAAGATACCTTTGCATTCTTCTTCATTCTTCAATTTTGACTTACCCGTGCCCAGTGAGAATCGTATGCCACCCACAAACTCATTGCTGGCCAAACGATCATGATCCCAGACTGTTAGCTCCAAGGCGCGCTCCGACAAATCCTCCAGAGAGACATCTTCGTAGACAAATGTGTAGTTCCAAGTGGGATGCAATGTGCGCTTCACCACAGGCGTCTTCTGCTTGGAACTGCGCGTGCGATCAGGCAGCAGGTAACTAAAAAGTAGCATAAATATTAGAATATGTTTGGATTGCAATTTAAATTGGACTCTACCTCTTGCAGAAGGCATCACAGGAGCCGTTGGTCTTGATGGGACTCAAGTGTTTGGCCTCCTTGACCAGCACATGCAATTGACCTCCCTTGGCGCTGCGATCTGACTTGGTTGCCACCGATTTGATGCTGCCGCCAAATTTACGCAGATTGGAAGAGCTGCCGGTCAAGCTGGAGCCACGTGAGAAGATCGATGACTTCAGATTCTCTGGCGGAATGTATTTCAGTCCCACAACAATGTCACCACGATAGGTGGCCACATCATCAAAGGGTTCACTCTGCAGAAATCAAAATAAACTGATTATAGTAATAGGTAAATTAAGGGACTTCTTGGTACACTTACGCGTTCCTGGAGCAGATACCACTGCGATTGGGGATTGTCAAAGAGACGACCCTGCAGATTAACGCTGACCTCGCCTAGGAAATCGTTTCGGCCAAACATATCCGAGTGCCACACTGTTAGCCACAAGGTGCGCGACTCCAAGCTGGCAATGGACGTGTGGAAGCGCAGAGTTTCATCAAAGATTGGATTAAGTGTGTGCTTCTTCACTTTGGTTTTACGCTTGCCAGCCTTCGATTTGTCAGGCAGCAAATAAACCTAAGAAGAGAGAGAAAGTATACAGATAAAAAAGTCTACTTTGTCTGTTGAGGATCAATGATAGTTACCTTCACATAAGGATCGCTGCGATTGCGTTTGGCGTCCACGGCAGCCAGATCCTTGCAACGCACCACGTGTATTTCCAGTGCACCCAATTTGTAGTTGTATTGCATGCCAAACTCCACTTGACCTTTGACCACAACGGTGCCATAGCGACCTTCGCCGGCGCCTGAATAAACGCTGGCCATGGACTCCGAGCGAACCTGTTGAAGAGAGAATGCTTTAGTAGAATTTCAGCAAGAGGATGAGGTGGGAAAAAGTGGGATATTTAGTTGTGGAGGACATATAGAAGGAAGATGAGTTCGAACAAGAGCAGAAGTAAGACTTAAAAATGGAAAGGCAGAAGAATAGGGTGGAGTTAGATGTGGAGGAAGAGGTTGAGAAAGATAGAGAGTGAAAAGAACTTAGAGGAGTAGAGGAAGAGGTAAAAAAGGAAAAGGAGAAGGATAAAGTTAAGGAGAAAAAGCAGTAATATGAGCAGGAGGAAGAGGAAGAATAAGAATAGGAGGAAGAAAGAAGTAGGGCAACAGAAAGATGAATATGAGATGGAAGAGACGAATTAGAAGGAGGAGGATGATGAAAAAAACAAAGAAAATGAAGACAAAAATAATAAAGAAGCAGGAAGAGTAGGAAATGGGGCACTGGCGGATAAAAAATATGGAGAAAATGAAGAAGAAGAACAAGAAGAAAGGCTAAAAGTGGGAGATGAAAAAGACAAAGTGGAAGAAAAGAAAGTATGGGTAAGGGAAAGAGATTACAAATCAGAAAGAGAAGGTAAAGATGATACTTGAGAAAGTAAAGGAGCCTTATAAGAAATGGAGGTCGTGCAGAATAAAGAAAAGCAAGTTGAAGAGTAGAAGGAGACGAGCGGAGAAGAGAAGAGAAGACTTCTCAACTACTCCAAGAAGTTGAACTTACCCCCAAAGAGCTGAGACTGCTGCGATTTTGATGCATGGCCACCAGACGATCGATGTCCTCATCCGATTGCGCTGGCCACGCTTCGCTGGAGGCCCGCGACTGAATGGGACTGGAGGCGGCATCCGGATGACGTTGACCAATCACTGGCGACTGGCTGAGTTCCTCGGCAGCGGCCTTGGCTTCCTCTGTAAATGGAAAATCAACACATCATTACAAAACTTTTCCTCAATTAAACTAATGAGTACACACTCAACACACACTCAACACACACTCCACACACACACTCATCAAACACTCATTCAAGCTATGATTAAAGCAATGATTCATTTTCACAGCGATCGTCAGTGTTGGTGCAACAAAATGTGGCACGTGAAAGGCGCATGCAACAGGCAGGCAGGTGGCATGTGGCAGGTGGCAAGTGGCAAGTGGCAGGAAGCTGTGCCGCCTACCTTGCACCTCCTGAAAGGTGACATGCAGCGGTGTGCGACGTTGCAATGTCAGCGACAGCCTTGTTCGTCCATCTGCAGTTGCAACAGCAACAGCAACAGCAGCAGCAGTTGCAGTTGCAGTTGCACTTGCAACATTGCCTGACAATTCCTCCTCGAGCGTTTCCAGAAAGCGATCCGAATTGGAACGCAAACTGTCATCCCAGGTCCAAGCACGTTGTTGTTGCTGTTGCAACTGTTGTTGCTGCTGCTGTTGCAACTGCTGCAACTGTTGTTGCTGTTGCAGTGGTGGCGCCACCGCCTCGTGCACCCGCATAAAGACGCTCGTCTCAATCGTTTGCTCACTTTGCCTGTTGGTTGCCACCTCGCGCTGCTTCATCTCCAGCAAATATGCCGCAACCTTGGCATCAATGTCATCGTCCTCCTCCTCGGAGTCATAGTGATAACTGTTGTTGTTGTTGCTGCCACCCGGTCTGCAGCACTTGCCCCAATTCCACAGCCACATAAATTTCGATTTGCCACTGCGCCAATAATAATTGCTAAAGTTGCGTTGGCGTCGACGCTGACGCTGACCACGCCCCCGCCCCCGACGTCGACGCCAGCAGCAGCAGAAGCAGAGGCGCCACCAATGATGTCGCCTCTGAGTGGATGTGGCGACTGTGGCACAACTGCTGCTGCCACTGTTGCGTAAACGATTCAATGCCGCATATTGAATTTTGCCCGATGTTGTATGTTGTTGTTGCTGTCGATGTTGTTGTTGTTGCTGTTGATGTTCGTTGCCCGTCGGCGATGTCTTTATTACTTTGCCATAATTGTGAACAGCAGCTGGCGAAGTTGTGACTCGACTTGGACGTATGAATGCATTGTATCCAGTGGCATCTTTGGACGCCTTACTCGACCCCCCTCGCTCCCCCTTCCGCTTGCCAATTAGACGCGTCACTTTTCTCATTACGACGAGTTTCACAATTCAACGAATCTACGAATCTGCCATTAATTGACAAACGACACTGAAAAAAGCGCTTCAAGTCATATTTATATTCGCAGCCCCAAATCAACAAGAGTAGTATAATTTGATGACAACATATGCAACAGGAGAAAGGATCGAATTACCAAAATATATTTTATTTTGTTCACAATTGCATAAATACTTTCTATTATACCCTGCACCGGCACCGGGTATACTAGATATGCATTTTATCTATGTTTTTAAGTGATTTAATAGATTTTATTATCCTGGTAATTGTAATTTTGAGACACTGTAAATGTAAAAGGAGAACAAGTTGCAGGTTTAACTCCCGGAAAAGGTATTTCGTGTCGAAGTCGGAAATTTTTGAAAATGGCCAAAAGATTGCTAAAAAATCCAATAATGTGTATATTCAGCTATTAGGTACATTCGAAAAACAATTTAGATAGAAATTTTAAAAATAAAACATCTCGAGATTTCAAAACAATTGTATAATAATCTCGAAAAAAAATTCTATGCAGTGTGGGACTAAAGTACAGGGTCCGTCACAGTCGGGTTTGACTCTATTGTAACCTTTTCCACCAGTGTTTTAATTGCTTTAATTTAATTTATATTTTTTATTAATATTGCTATATTTAGTTTGTATTCAGCTTCAATTCGACAGCGAGTATTTCCATGTCGAGTTCGCTCTTCTCTATCCTTTCTTATTTATTGGTTATTGTTGCTGTTTGTTTTGTGTTGCATTTGGCCACAAGCAACTGGTGTCTGTTGCCAGCTGTCGCTTTTTATAGACTCACAATGTGTTTGATAAGTGGGGCGATAAGCAATCTACGAGTAGTGGGGAAAACTTTGACACGTAATTGGGTTTGCATTTCGACCATGTTATCTCAGTTGGCGAGTTGGCAAAACTGTTCAACTGGGCAAGTAAAATCAAGGTTGGGTTTCATTTAAAATCGTCAAATTGCACTTGAACTTGCCACAGCCTTGAAATAAATTCGCTATTATAATAGATACTATTCTCTAAGTGTCAGAATAACGCCCCATAATTAAGCTGAAGGTTTGCCAAAAATTTAACACAAAATAAATGGGCCATATAACGCCCAAAAGCGACACAATTATTGGAGATATACAACTGAAATACATTTACCCCAAACATATTTATTATTTAGATACATTAGATAAACACCAACAATTTTAAATGCATTGAAAAAGGAAAATACTTTCTTAAATAAAAACACAAAAATAACCAAAAGTATTTCTATGGAAAGTCTTGAAGTGATAAATTGCGGTTTTAAAAATTTATTTCTTTCTATTATCTTGAAAATATGTATTTATTAGTACTTAAATGAGTTTTATTTAAATTTTTTTATGCTGCAAAAAATTTTCTTTAATGCAGTCACGATTTATAGACAATTTTTTTCATATTTCGCTTGGCCATAATTTCCGCTTGTTTGGCATACTTCAAAACCAGAAAAAGAGGCAAAGAGAGTACGTGAGAGAGAGAGAGAGAGAAAGAGGGCGTAACTGAAAAACTTCAAGGTAAACCCCAACAATCAAGAAACGTAAATAACGAAAATAAACAAAGCATTAAAACACTTTCACTTTAAAAAGTTGTGTTTAGATTTTTAAATGTTTTCTGTATTTTTTCAGTTCGATGCGGCTGTCGATTTCAATTTTAATTTTCATTTCGGTTTCGATTCCGATTTCAATTTTTGAAATATTTGTGGCACCTTATAGAGCGCGGCGTGTTCAAGTGCCGTTAAGCGTATCGCGGTAACTGAGCCACTGAACCATCCAGAGAGAGAGAGAACCCAACGAGATGCCCGCAAATCTAAGTTTTATTCAATTATTGAAATATTGAACTTTCTGGACAGAAGGTCGAGCGACAAATGAAAGTGCAATTAACGAAACGATTCGACAAATGTGGCAAGTGCAACAGAGATAGCAACAGTTAGATCTGCCACAGATCTTTCCGTTCGAGCCGAAAGGTTAATTTGATTACAAGTATTGTACGATACTAACGGGTGTGTCAGTGCTATACAGGGTGCTTTCATTTTCCCAATACAATAATAACTTAATTAAAGCGGCAACATTGTGTGGCATGTTTGAGCATTTAAATGTGTATATAAATGTGTTTAAATCATTTAACAAACAACATTTAAAATACCGGATGGCCAAGCACTTCCGTGGTGCAACAACACACTGTGCACCGTGGTGCAACCAAGCACGAAAATAATGCAAAATCCATTGAATTATTGTGTATTCATAGTGTTGTCACAACTGTGCCCCATTGGATTCCGAAAACATTAATTACTTTATGCAAAGCAAATATTCGAGTCGACTCGACTCAACTCGTTCAGGAAATAAACAAGCAAAACACTTTATCAACGTCAAGAGCTTAAATGATATTGTACGCAGAAATTCGAGTGTACTCATGCTTCAATTTCAATTTTAACTTCAACTACAGATTCATTGAACTATTGGCCAACCGAATTATTGTACTTCTGTTAGCAAAACCAAAAACAATCTCTTTACACAAAGCTGTTTAAACAGAAACACAGAAACAAAATAGAGTCCAAATGGCAATTGAATGGGAGAGATTTTGGCATTAGCGATGGCAACGTGATAAATAACTCAATATTTAAATTAATACAGCCATGATAATGTTAAAAATATACAATAAAAGTGATTGATTGTAGAGATTGAATTAGGATTGAAAGATCAAGCCGATAGACTCATTTAGAAATAAGTAGTTTAAGACTTAAAAGTTTAATTAAACTTGAATTGATGAATACTAAAACACTGGAATCATAATTTGAATGAGTTGAGATACTATGTCGCTAGCATTTCCTCACAAAATGTAGTATTTGTATTTAAAAATTTTACACTTCAGATTTAATAAAGAAATGAATGAAGTTGAACTGAGTAATCATATGATTGTTTAACAATAAATAACTGGTATTAAGTGTATATTGATGATACCAATTTAATCATGATTGATGCAGCACTATGAAAGCACCTATCAAAAAGAACTTTATAATGAGTAAGTTTTCACAATAAGTGGAAAGTACTATGACACTAAGTAATGTCAATAATTTTTAATTGAGTAAACCTATGATTATATAAAAATAAGTCTAAGATATATTGATTTTCAGTGAACTCCAACGGGAAGAACATATATTTGGCAAACTTTCAAAGGGTATCACACAGTTCAACAGCTCAACTAGCTTATATTTTAATTGTTTACACTTGTACAACAACTCTCCGAAATTGAAAATGTCTTGCATTCAATTAAACCGAATTGCTTTTAATAATGTCTATGAATTTTGCAGAATTTAGTCGTTCCCACAATTTATGGACTTGCTTTAAATTCATTTACATGCCCAGCACTTCACATAATTATATATATAGGAGTATTGTTTTTACCACTCAATCACCCTCTTCTGCCACTCCCCATCCTACACAATCTCCCCCTTTTGACTCACGCACCCATCCTTAGTTTTCACACAATGGTAATAAAGTTCAAAAACCCCCTTGCGTCAAAAACACAAGGTTCGAGTGTGAGCCAGAGTTCGAGTTTCATTGACCAAGCTGCAAAACAGCTTTTTGGCCAACTAATAAATAGGCAAAAATAACAATAACAAAAACAACAAGATGATGATGATGATGATGAACAACAAGTGACGCCCCCATCAAGCGGAAATTGGCATCAACAGTTGGCGCTTTGCGAAAATCGCTTTAACTTGAGGCGAGAAGCTGGCAGCGAGCATAACGCTTAATATGGATACAGTTAATTGACCTTGATTGAGTTTATTTTGGACAAAAAGCACCCACGGGCAAACCCAGACAGTCAGAAGAAGAGATGGAGAGAGAGCGAGAGAGAGAGAGAGACAGCGACTGAGAGATAGACATAACATAAAGGGAACACGTGTGAGACAAATAACTTTGCTTAAATAGGCCTAAATCAGCGAATAGTGGGACAGCAGAAATAGTTTAAGGGGTATCAACACAATTATGGGGTATATTTGACAAAGAATTTAAGATCTTAAGATTGAATGAGTTCAAATAAAGATACTGCTTAATAATGTAAATCAAAATTAACTTGGCAATCAAAGTTTAAGTAATTGTATAAGGAATATTTTAGCCATGTAGGCAAGGTGATTAATATCCTTATAAGGAGTCTTATAAGAAGCCTATATTTTTGCAAAATGTTGTTCATAATCATCATAATGTGTACTGCAGCTTAACAAAAAGAACTCAGTTATGTAATTATGTTTAGTAATAGAAAAACGACCTCTGTAAATATGTGTGTGTATAGGTGTATGTATCTTTGAGATAGTTTATCAAACGCGTTATTTAACTCACCCGCTGACATATTTAAACGTTTGCGTGCATCCCTCTTGGAGTAGAGGAATTGCTGCAAACCACCGCCGAGTTTCTTGCCACTGTTGCCAGTGGAGTTGTTTGCACCTGCAACTGTCAAGCCGCTGCCACTGTTGTTGCCACTGGCAGCAGCTGCACGTGCCGCCAAGCCGGGGGAACGATAACGTGCACTCTTGGCACTCTGGCTGCCCGAGCAGGAGGCGGAGGTGGAGGAGGAGGTGGGCGTGTAGTTGAGGGCACTCTGTGACTTGGTAATTGGAGTGCTGGTGAAGGAGGCGCCGGCACTTGCCACCGAACTGGTGGTGGGCAGACGTGGCAGGGAATTGGTGCTTGCCACTTGACCGCTGCCCGTCAGACTGCGTGGCAAGGTGGCGCTGGCGCGATTCACGTGGAACTGTGAGGAGGCGCCTTCGTCGCTGGAATCCGTTTCGTAGATGGCATCGGGTACGCTGGAACGCCGCACATCCTTGGCGGAATCCGCACAGGAGCTGGCGGAGGAGAGCCAAGGCTTGGCGGGAGATGCCTCCAACTGATGGTGATGCACGTCGCCACCGCCAATGCTGCCACAGGAGCGAACGCGATCCAATTGCTCGCGGCTGAGACTCTGCTGATGCTGACTGAACAACAGATCGCCTGCCGATCGACGCTTTGCCACAGCCAAAGCGGACGCAGACGTGGAGTTGTCCCTATCCAGTTGACTCAGCTGGCTGAGTCTCGTTCTGGAATCGCCATTAGCCAGTAATGCCGACTCAAAACTGCCGCGCCACGAGAAGCGTTCGTAATCGCTTGCCATGCCGCATTCCTCTACCTGAGTGTCGCCACCTGTTGTGGCGCCACTAGCTCCCATTGTTACGGTTGCATGTGGCTGTTGTGCCACGTTTGTGGCATGCAACTGACCATGGTGCAGTTGTGTGTGTGGCATTGAGCCGTCCAAGAGTAAATCATGCGAACGACTTCGCAACTTGAGTTGCTTCAATGGCAACGCCTTCAACTGCAACTGCTGCTCCACCTCATCCTCCTCGTCCTCCGTTGTCGTTGCCGAGATCTTCGCCTGCACTCGGCGATTCGTGTGCCGTGTTGACGTCGGCGTCGGCGTTGGCGTCTCGTTGCCGCTGCTCACCTCGTGCATCAGTGCCACCAAACGTGTGCCAATGTGTTGCATGACCTTGGCAAACAACTGCGGCGAACGTTGCTGCTCCGAGCTGCCCGTGGAAATGCGATCCTCATCCGGTTGCACCGCTGGAACTTGCACCTCTCTCTCGGCAGTGTCTCCCACAGCCACCTTGCTGAAGGATGCCACCAATTTCTGGTAGACAAATGCCGTGTCTCCATTCAGTGCATGTGCCTCATCCAACAGTCCGCCGTCTCCACGCACTCCCTCCTCATCCACCTCGAACTTGTTAATGATCTGCTGGCAGCTGGCGGAGATTTGCGCCTTCAGTTGTCCCTTGTGCTCGGAACCCTCCAGATCGGAGCTTGTGTAATCCGAGGAATCGTATGAATCCGACCAGGTGTCCTCGCTGCTCAAATACTCCACAATCTCGCGCACCTGTTCATCATTAATACCCGGTACGGTTTTCATCAAGCGTGTCAACTCATTCTCAAAGTAGGCCAATTGAGCTGGACGAGATTTGCCCGCTTTGCAGGCTAATCTTCGCACCGAACTGGGCGTGCTTCCAGCACTATTTTGACTCTGATTCTGGCTGGGATTCGCTGTCTGACTCTGGCTCTGTTGGGCATTCGCTGTGGCCACAATTAATGTCTTGAAGAACTGACGCATTTTGCTCATCATCAGATTTGTCTCCTCGTCGGAGCTCCAATTGTTGAAGCTATCCTTGCGCACCAGATTTGAACTGGTGGTGACATTCGGTGACGTCACTGTCATGGCCAGACGACGTGCCGCGCCAGCGTCTCCTCCACTCGTGCTGGGCAGCTCCAATTTGGGCAAACTGAGAGCCGACGTTGTTGCCAACGGTTCACGATCTTCGCTGATCTGGCCAAGAGCTGGAGTTGGAGATTTGCTTGGCTCACAGTCGGGGGATTTCAATAGATCATCGTTGCTGCCCACAAAACCGCTATCACGGCTATGATGCTGCTGCTTCTTGGCCTGCGCCGATTCTGTGGCTGCCACACCAGTTGCTGCCACATCTGCCGCCTCGTGCAGCTTCTTCTCATCGAGGGAATCGTGACGCTTCCTCAGTTGCTTCTTGCGCTTGATCGTATCTGAAGAGCTGCCGTCGGAGGCACGATCCGCTGACGCCATCACCTGAATGACGGTATCATCACAGCCGGCCTCCGACTCCGATGAATCCTCCGCTGCTGCCACTGCCGTCGTGGTGGAATCAAGGGTATCCGCCTCCGGCAACAGCAGGTTATCCAAGGAGGAGTTGTGACTGCGAGGCGTGCCTCGTGCTCTGACCAGACGCTTGCGTCGCTGACTGGGACTGGGATGTCCCTCACTGTCGCTGCCCACGCTGCCTCCGCTCTCGTCGCTGTCCACTTGCTTCTCGCCACCGCTGAAACCCATGAATCCCGACAGGAAATACTTTTCCAGTCGCGATGAGGCCAAATCTGCGGCGGAGTGACCGCCATCCAGAAGCTGATCCTCATGTGGCAGCGAGTCAACACTCTCGGAGCACTCGGAACTCACCTCGGAGGCGGTGTCATCGCCACGTGTGTCAATGGAGCTCATCAGCTTGCCATCGCCCAGGCCAAAGAAGAAATACTTTTCCAGCTCGGAGGCACTGAGTCGATGATGATGTTGAAGTGTGCGTTGCCGTCTCCTCTCCGCCAAATCCTCCTCCTCCTCCTCATGTTCCAGTTCGTTGTCCGCTCTCATGGACGCCACCTCGCTCTCCTCACAGCTCTCCTCGACAATGGTGTGCAGTGTAAAGTCAATTGCCGAGCGATTATAACCACGCAACTCCTCCTCCCGATCCAAGTACATAATCCTGCCCCCCAGCTCTCCATCTCCCTCCGCATCCTCGGAGTCTGTAGCTGTGGGTGTTGTTGTTGCATTGCTTAAATTATCATCTTCGTCATCATCGATATCGCCACGTTGACTCAACTCCTCCACCCAGGAATCATCATCGGCCAAACCATCATCCAGACTCGTCTTGGGATTAGAGTTGGTTTCATTTAGGGAATCCACACTGTAGGAATCGCGTGACATCTCACGTTCACTTGGCGTTGGCGTCGTCACTGTTAACTGCTCTTGGCCATGTTCCAATCGTGACTCATTGCCAAAGTTCTGGCCAAAGCCGTTGTTGTTGCCAATTGTTGCTGGCATTTCATAATCGTTGTCGTTGTCGTTACTCGTTGTTGTTGTTGGGCTTTCGTTGTCTTTAGTTATCATCACTAAACTGCGATATTTGGCTGAAAGTGAATTCTTGGCTGCAATTGATGTTGTTGCTGCTGCTGCTGTTGTTGTTGTTGCTGTTGTTGTATTAGTTGCTGCTGCTGCCATTGATGTTGCTGTTGCTGTTGTTGTTGCTTTCAGTTCTTGGTGACTGCCAAATATTTTGTCGTATTCGTTTTCACAACTTTCAAACACACGCGACGTTGTCGCTGTTTCATTCACATTCACATTCACATTCACATTCACTACGTCACAGTTACTGTTGTTGTTTTTATTGTTGCTGTTGCTGCTGCTACTTTGTTGGCCAATAACAAATACATTGGCGCTCCCGCTGTTGTTGCTTTTTGTCTTTTGTGCTGCGAAATCGCCGTCATTATGGCCAACGTTGTTGCTGTTACTACTACAGCTATTATTATTATTATTATTTGTGTTATTATTGCTGTTGTTGTTGTTGTTAGTATACAACTTTACGCGCGCGTTTGTCTCTTCAACCGCAACGTTTAACATTTCATTTTCGACTGACTCCGCTGCTGTCGTTTCCCATACCAATGCCGACGGCGACCGCGACCGCGACTTCACTTCGGCTGCGCAATCGGCTTCAGAAACAGCAACAGCACCAACAACAGCAACAGGTAGCTGAGAGCGCAACTGCGAGAGCGCGCACAATACGTTCTCTTGCTCAGTCTCTCTCTGTGTTGCTCTCGTTGTGTTTACAGCTACCTGCTGTTGCTGTCTTTCAGGTGCTTTACTCGCTCGTGTGAGAGAGTGAGAGTGCGACGAGTAGCACAAGTCCAACAAATCGTTGTCGTTTATTTTGCATGCTTCGCTGCTCAATCTAACTCCCTGCGCCTCTCTCTCTGCAGCTGCTGCTGCTGCTGCCTGAGTTTGCACAGCTGTTCGCTCTTCTCTGTTAGTTTCGTTCGCTGTTGTTGTTGTTGTTGCTGTTGTTGTTTGCATGACTGCCACTTTATTATCGTTGTTTGCTTTTACCTGCGGCCGCTGTTTGCCTGAAAATCCAAGAGTCTCTGCTTCTGCCTCTTTTTCTGCTGCTTCTTCTGCGTTTACATGTTTATCCGCTGCTTCGCTTTCGTCATTAGAATTTACATTAACGCTTTTCTTGGAATGGGAATGGGCTGGAAATTGGCAACCGGATAGCACGAGGGTTGCCTCCTGTGCACTACCTGCAACTGCAAGTGCAGCTGCTGTGACAGCTGTCCAACCCTGGTCATTGCTGCATTCAGTGGGCTTCTCTGCCGCTGCCTCTGTCGTTGCCTCTGCCACTGCCTCTGCCTGGGTGGCAGCCGCAGCAATGCCACCCAACAGCAGATGATCCTCATTGATTTCCGCAACGCCGCGTCGCAGTCGCTGCAATTTAAGCTCCAATTGTGAATTTTGTTTGTGCAACGCCAACAAACGATTCACATCGTTGGAAATGCTATGCAATTCATCGCAAGCAGCCAGGACCGAACTCAATTCCAATGATGTTGCTGAAGAAGAAGCAGAAGCAGAAGCAGATGCAATGCAGCGCTCTAATTGCTGCTGCTGCTGCTCCTCCGCCGACTCCTCCGGCTCCAGCGTCTCAGCCAGATCTGGCAACGCACGCATGCCATGCAACACAACATTGGCATCATCGTCCGTGCAGCCGCCTACAACAATAATGCAGTTGGCAAGCTCATCGCTTGAGTTGGCAACGCGGCGTTCACTTTCATCAGTCACATTATCATCATTATCATTATCATCATCAGCTTCTTCTTCTACTTTATCGCTGTCGTTGTCATCACGTGCCAATTGTTGTTGTTTTATCTCTTCTTCAGCTTCTTCTTCTTCTTCTTGCAATGCCTTCACATAGTTTAATACAATGCCACAATCGGTGCGCTCCGTATCTGTATCATTATCCGAAGAATCTTCGAGATTGGCATCCGACGATGACAATGAATCACCCTCGGTGGATGAACTGCGTCTCACTCTGGCCGCCTGTCCCACCTGACGATTCACAATGAACACCTTGTTGAAGCGTTTACGCTTCGGACGTCGATCTGCCACCGTTCCCGTATCATCCGAGTCACAGGATTCGGAGCTGGAGCTGCTGTTGCTGCTGGAATCACTGCTGCTGCTGCTGCTGCCGTCGGTGGTGCTGTGGTGCAACATTTGCATGGCAATTGCTGGCGCCGCTGCCTCCGCTTGCTGCACTGCCTCTGCCTCCTCCTCCGATTGTTGCTGCTGCTGTTGCTGTTGCTGCTCCATGGCGAGTGCAACATCATAGCTGCGTTGCACCAACTTGCGTGGGCCACGTTCATCTTCACTGTTGTTGTTGCTGCTGTTACTATTGCTATTGCTGTTGCTGTTGCTGCTGTTGTTGCTGCTGTTGTTGTTGGCGGCGCTGCTTTCGCTTAGCAAATAACCAAATGCCAGAGATTCAGCCTCAGCTTCAGCTGCATCACTTTCCGACATGTTTGTTGCTTTAATGCAGGAGCTACTAAAATTCTTCGACTCTAGCTGGCAATGTTGTTGCCTCGAATGCTGTTGTTGCTGTTGTAGTTGCTCTCTAGGCGCAACGGCGGCAACAATCTCAACATTTTCGACTGCAACTTGGAAACGAGTTATTACCGCAGGAGCAGTCGCTGTTGTTGTTGTTGCTGTTGCTCTTGTTGCTGGTACTTGATTTTTATGTATATTTGTTTCGTTTGCTGTTTCCACTGCTTCGTCGTTGGCTTTGTTGCTGTTGTTGTTGCTGTTGTCGTTACTCGCCAGGTAGGTTTGTCTTTCTGTTTCTGTTTCTGTATTTTCTGTTTGCGTTTGTCTGCCAGCCGCAGTTGTTGCTGTTGTCGTTGCTGTTGTTGTTAGTTGTCTTATGTTTTGCACAGTTTCGCATAGTTTTTGGCATTTATTTGGCAGCTGTGCTGTCAATGTTGCTGCCTCGCTTTTATCAGTCACCGCAGCAACATGTGCGCTAAATTTATCGCTGTCGTCGCAGTTGCTTTTATCATTCGCATTACACAATCTCAGTGTTGTTGTGGGCGTTGCGGCGACGTCAGCAGCGACGTCAACATCGACAGCGTTGACGGAGTGACTCGTTTGTTGTTGCTCACACGACGGCGTGCGCGACGCTACTAAACCAAAACTTGTTGGAGCTGGCTTGAAAGCATTGCCAGCCATTTGACTGGCCAGTTGTTGCTGCTGTTGTTGTTGTTGCTGTTGCTGTTGCTGTTGTGCGAGACACAGACAGCCGGCTAATGTTTCCAGGCTGCGACCCGCTGTGTTGTAGCCGGACGTTGTTGATGAAGACATGGAGGCAGTGGAGCACAGCGACTGCGTCATCAGTGAGCCCAACGAGGCGCTTAGCTCCGGTGCCGAGGACTTAAAGCCGCCACCGCTGAAACTGCCAAAGCGACCAGTTCTATTTGTTGTTGCTGTCGTTGGCAATTGCTGATAGCTTTTTGTTGTTGCCGGCGGTGTGGCGTCGAACATGTTGCTCGCTGCGGCGAATTGCTGTGAATAGGCAACCATTGCTGCTGCGGCGGCCGCTGCTGCTGCGGCCTGTTGTTGTTGCTGCGGCGAATTCGGTGTAGCTGTGGCAGCAGCTGCCGCCTGCCACAATTGTTGCAACGAGGCGGCCAAGTGTTCGTCCTGCTCCAGCAACGGTGCACCCGGATGCTCCAGCTGCCAATGGTGATAGGCGGCAAGGGGCACGGGAATGGGTACGGGCACGGGTATGGGCACGTATTGCGGTTGAGCTGCAGCACTGTTGTTGCAGTTGCAACGACTGGGCGTGTGATGGTGATGATGATGCTGGTAGTGGTGGTGACTCTTCAGGAAGCGCGTCTTGATGCGCGCCTTCATGCTAAGAGGTACATTTGGGGCACAGCTGGGCGGTGTGTGGTTCTGATCGGAGCTGGTCTGGGAGCTGCTCTCCGCCTGCATTTGCAGTTCCTCGTCGGTGCCCGTGTCGCTTTCACGGATCTTGGAGCAGTAGCTGCGCAGCTGCTGGCGACGTTGCAGCAGGGGGGAATCGCTGTCGCTGGATCTGCTCCGGAAGCGAGGCGGTGGCGTTGGTGTCATGGCAATCATGGTTGTGGTTGTTGTTGTCGTCGCGGCAATCATCGAGGGCTCAAAGTAATCCCAGTCACAGTCCTCCACGTTGCTCACAATGCTGTGGCATTGATGTGTCGAGCATGACGAACTGGATGCCGTGTCCGTATCGTTTCCGTCCTCTTCTTCCTCCTCCTCTTCCTCTTCTTTGCATGACGACGAGGAGTCCGAGTTTAGGAAAACCAACTTAAACTCATCCGCTTCGACACTGTACTGCGACTGACCATAACCCGATGTTGTGCTGCACCTGAACTCCAATTCCAACTCCGATGACGATGACGTTTCCATGACATCGACGTTGCTGCCACCGGAAGTTGCAGCTGCCACCTGCGAGGCTGCAATTTAATTAGGGTTGATTTCGTTGTACACTATTTTCTTTTTCTTGTTCTCTATCGTTTGACCAACACCACGGAATATTAATGCAAAATACTGGTTTATCACAGGTGAAAATATTGGTTAAACACATAGCCTGGTTAATGTGGAGGGTGGTTAATGCGGCGAACAGCACTTGGCCATGTTTAGTGGTTGGAAACTTGTGTTCACAAAGTGTTAAGCGAGGTTTTGTTAGACCAACTTGATTATTAATTCAATGTTAGAACATAAATGAAAATAGATTAGACACGTGTTAATCAGCAAAGCGAAAACCCTATATTAAAGTTTTTAATTCAATTCCATTCAACTACTTAACTTAGAGTCTTTGTTTTCAACAATTTGAATTTTACTTGTGGCTTTTAATCAGCCACCGAATATGTGACGAATATAACTTTTTAAATTTACTTGATAATGAAATTATTATCATTTAATTATGGTGATTTTTCGTTGGTTTATTTGAAAATGTAAAGCAACAATTCTAGTTTGTTGTTATTCTGCATAAACTTTAAAAACAACTTATACTTTTTA
This sequence comes from Drosophila phalerata, assembly GCA_951394115.2. NCBI lineage: Eukaryota > Metazoa > Arthropoda > Insecta > Diptera > Drosophilidae > Drosophila > Drosophila phalerata. The sequence goes on from OX596005.2 coordinate 30,654,359, forward strand.
TTTAAGAAACAAAAACAGAACTATAGCTAAATTTACATTTTTATTTTAATATAAAAAAACATAAATTTTTCACTTCATATTATCATAAATAAAAAAATTAATTAATTTTGTAAGTATTATAATAACAGAGGTGTACCTTCTACAATTTTATGCAGATTTCCAATATTCCATCACAATTTAATGAAGCGCAAAAACTGTTGCATACTTTGAGGCGGCAAATGATAATAAATTAAACTAGTGGTATAGCTATATATATAGCTTGTTTAGAGAATGTTTTATTGTGTTAATAAAGTAAAGGTTAAGCAATTAATTGTTTTTTTTTCATTACTGATCCTATTAAGTAAAGGTTTATTTCTATATTCATTTTTCGCATGTTTTATAATCCAATAAGCCATTCTTCTGGCTAAAATATAATTGATTCACATGCAAGTCCTTCACAAAACTATTGCCATTTTAGGAATATATCTTAAGGAGTTCATAAGAATTTCCAATTATTATTGTAGAGCTTAGTGCCTTCATTTTCTCATCTTATCGGCCCTTTGATGATTCGCATTTTCTACTTTCGCTTTCAACAGCTGTAGTACGATTATTAAAGGTTTCCTAGAAAGCTTTTAAGGCTTTTCACAGAATCGAAGTCTAGAGTTCTGATAGCTGCTCCTCTGCTATCCGATAAATTCATTGTGTTTGCACAAACAACACGGAATATGCATGCATGTTGCACAAGCCGCTGGCAACCCCATTCTAATCCTCATCCCCATGCCCATCCCCCTTCGTCACCATCCCCATCCCCATCCCCCTTCGCCTTCGCCACCATCTGCGCCTCCGCAAAGCAAACATTTGAGCTACGCTTGCTTTTGGCTCGTTTGGAAAATTGCTCTCTCAGACAGCGTTTTAAGGCGGACCAATTTGAAAGCAGAGCACACACACGCACACACACACACACACACACAACACAAGATTAACGGTAGAATTTTGACAGTCAGTCCCCCGTAAGCCTTAGACGTGGGCAGAACGAGGTTGCAGTTTTGAATGGATTTGGGTTTTGTAGTCGCCGTTCCAGACAATCACAAACAAACTGGCAGCAACAACAGGACATAAAATGAAAACATAACAAAGTACAACCCGAGGAAAATGCTCCTGTTGTGGGATAAAGACGTGTGTGGGCGATTTATGTGTGAGTGTGTGTGTGTTTTTTTTTTGTTAGAATACATGTTTTAAATCCCACAAAAACGCTTAAAATGTAACTGATGAGATTTGTAATTTTAAACAATCTAGTAGCTTTGTCATTGGCCCACATATTGAAAGAAATCCCAATCTGGATAATTATAATTATTAATAATAATTATTAATAACACATTTGAAATAATAATATTCAATATATATAACAATTTGTGTCATTTAAAAAATATTATCATTAATGGCTATAAATCTTAAAATTCGTTCAATAAAGCGATTAAATTCTTTCTGAATTTAAATGTAATTGTCCTTAAATCCTTTATCTTTAAGTGCTAAAAGATTTAAGCCCTTGTTCTACAACGCTGAAATTGATTGATCTCAATTTATATTTATTGAAATTTTATCTTTTTTGTGGATATTCATTATAGGGAATATCTCGCTACCACATATATTAAGTAATTTTGTACAGTTATAGTTTCAGAGTACAAATTGGCCAAATACCCATAATTATGTCATTATGCCGAGTGATTATTTCAGTTATTTAACCGTGTCCAAAATATATCAATCTACAAAATGTATATAAGGTCTCTACTCTATTCTATTTTGTATATTGAAGTATTTCAATTGAAATTCAACGCCATGCGCATCAACTTATTAATTTGGGGACTTCAGCTGCAGCTGCTGATTTTAATAACAAACTATAATGTAAGTTTAAGTTACAGTTTTTAAAATAAATATATCGATTTAAAGATATTTGTTGGTCACAGGAAGCCGTCGTCTTCAAATTTACAAATTATGTTTGTGAAAATTTCAATAAATCATGGCTGGAAGTATATGAATGCCGTCTGCGAGCTGTGAATCGCAATCAAATTAATTTAAATTTTAATGGTACTTTACTTTACCCCGTCAATGATATTTGGATTGTAGGCCAAATATTTAAGAAGGCGAGTGGATATAAGCCATGGCTCTATAAAATTAAAATTGATGGTTGTCGATTCATGAGGAGGGCATATAATCCACTTGCCATTCTTGCTTGGAAACTGTTTAGGGACTTTTCCAACATTAATCACACATGTCCCTATGTGGTAAGTATTAAATTAATAAACATTTTTTTTTATATATAAGCCTCACAGTTGATCAATATAGGGTCCAGTATATGCTAAAGGATTTCATCTCAGAACGGATATAATGCCACAGGCTCTTCCGACTGGAGAATATCTTGTGACCGTGACATTTCTCTTTGAAAATAGAACTCAATTAATAACAAAAAATTATTTTACATTTACAGAGGATCTACGAGCTTGAAATTGTTTAAAACTCGAGCAGAGAGAGTTGTAAACAAAAGAATGTCATTATTAAATATCTTTCAAGGAAGCCATATAAACTTTTATTTTCCATAATTGAATTTTATTTATTGTGTAGACACCATCATATTTTATGCTCAATTACACTGAACAGTTTTAAAATTAAGGAACTGCAGCAAAAAAAAAAGTTGCATACTTTTAGGCATCAATTAAAATTGAGATTTAAAAATGGAATAAGTTTGGTAAGAAATTAGCAACAATCCTTCTAATCTATTTCAGATTTTCTTGCCCACAGAAATAAGACTGCGAAACTTGATTTTGTAAGCCTTCAAAGAACTTGGCTCAAACTAAATGTAAGGTACTTAAGGCCAATGGCCGGCAAAAGGGGAATGATGACCCACTTCAAGTATAGAGGGAACCTGAGGTCTAATTAATTTTGTACGAAATTAGAGAAAAAGCGAAACCCTGCGGAAAGGGTCTGGTTAGATAGAGGTCACCGTCACCACAAGTAATTATGCACCAACACCGACACACAAACTTAGATACGTTAATGTATATTTAGATACAAGATACACGTAGGAGAGTAGAAGGAAATGGTAGATGGTAGGTAGATGGCAATTAGCACTCACCTTCCTCGGCGGCCTTTTCCTTTTCCTTCTCCTTGCGTCGCTGGAGTACCACCTTCTTGAAGACAACGGCCGCAGCCTCGACTGCATTCTGTAGCTCCTGTTCCCCCAATGTGCTGGTGTGTGTGGCACCCTAAAGAACAGCACATCAGTTGTGTGGCATCAACTGGCTGGATAATGAGGTGAACTTACCGTTGTGTCGCCTCCTGTGTCATTGGCTTCATTGTTAACGCTGCCTTTGTCAGAGGACTTGGGGGATTTGTCGCTGGTTTGCTCCGAACCCGTTTCATTCTCCTTGCCTGCGGGGACTGTGTTAACGGGAAGTGGCGTTTTTTTCAAGCGATTGGATAAATCAGAGTTCTGGTGCTTAAGCAGTTCATGGAAGGAGTAGTGATGCTGTGGTACTCTACCTATATTTCAACGTTTATGTATTTTTGGGGAACGAGGGGGGAGCAAGGAGGATGTGCGATATTTTAATAACTCGGGTGTTTGCAACTAACTACAGCTATTATGATCTATTAGCTACGGGTTTCTACTGCTGCTTGGGTGCAAAAAGCAACTACAGCTACTAGAAATCTTTAGCTGAACTTACCCTCCTCACCGCGACTGTTGCGTCGTCGAACCTGTGGCAACTTTGAGGCGCCACCGCGCGTCTTATCCAATATCTCGGCCAGCGGACGTGGACTGGGAATCTTCGAGGTCTCTGTTTTCTTGGGTGGCTGCAAAGAGCAGTTGTTGTATTTAATTAAAAAGTTGATTCAAAGTCTAAGTTTAAGATGAAATGTTTTGAATTTTCAAAAAACACAAGAGACGCGGAAAGTATTATTTAAAAAAATTTAACACGATTTGAATGCAGAATGGGCAAAACATGATCAGAATGACTTTACGCTTAAAAATCGGTTGAGTTTTGGTGTAGTTATGACAGCTTGAAGTTGGTTCGATTTTGGATCTAGCAACTTTAAAAGTCGAATTCTTTGTCAAATTTGCCATGAAAGGTCTCAGAATCAAGTTTAAAGTGTTGCTTTATACTAATAATGATATAAGGAGTTGATTAAAAGTGAAAACTTAAGATTTAAAATTTTGAATTTTCAAAATATCAAAGGGGGGACCCTTACCATCAAAATCAACCATGGCTAGAATAATCGAATAATATGAAAATTTTCTAAATGAACAAAATTTAAATGCAGAATGAATTTAAAGGCCAAATCATGATCAAAATGACATTCCCTTTGAATATCGGTTCAGTTTTGATAAAGTTATGAAAGTTTGAAGTTGGTCCAGCCTTTGAACTAGCAACTTTACAAGTCAAAATTTTTGCCCGATTTCACATGATTTTTTACAGAAAAATGAAAAAGACTTCGAATCAAATTTAAGGTGTTGTTTTATACTAATTACGATATAAAAAGTTGATGAAAAGTGAAAGATTGAGATTAAAATTTTCAATTTTCAATCTAAATTCAATAATATTCTACTAGAGGTAAAAATATTTTTAAAATGAATTTCATAAGATCGCTTACCGTCGATTCCTTTTCAGGATGTGAGAAGGAGCGTCGAGTGACCGGCTTGGGAGTTGTCTTGGCACCCGAATCCTCCGACACGGAACGCATCTGCTCCGGTTTGCGACGATCCGCATTCGAGTCTGCCGCATTCGAGACACTTGGGGCTGCAGCTGGAGTGGGTTCGGCATTGGCCAGCTGGGAGTAATCCTCCTGGGGCATGGGCAACTCTCGCGACTGGCGACGCCGCATGCGATTGTGCATGAGAGGAGTACGCGGTAGGGCAGCTCCACTGTGCATGCCATGACCAGTGCTGCCCATGTCCGGATAGTAACTGGGTTGATTCGGTGTCATATAACTGCCCTCAGTGGTGAGAACATTCTCGGCACTGTAGATGGGTCTCTGATGGAGGTGCTTATAGCCAGGATCATCGGAGCCATCGTTGTAGATGATGCGTGGCTCGCTGTTGAATCCCGCATTGTAGTTCTTCTCATACTGCACCTCATCCGTCTCCAGGAAACTTGTCACGCTATTGCCAAAGTAATCCACATATTCCGGTTGAATCTCCAACTCTTCACTGACATCGGGAAACTGATTAAACGTTTGCTTGGCCTCGCCAAATGTACGCGAACAGTGATCCTGCTCCTTGAGGCAATCCTGTCTCACAAGCCGACTGGGCGAACGACTTGTCGACCGCTGTGTGGTGGGAATCTCTGGCAAGAGACGACGACTCTCCACATGGGTCTTATTGCTATTGGAGTACTCCTCATTGCTGTGACTGCGCACCTTGATCATCTTGGAGTGCGGATCCCGCGAATGATGTATATTAACACTCTGACTACTGGAGTATTGTTCGCCGGCACCACTTGCCACACTGCCACCGCTGCCCATGTCCACAGCACCCACCGTCGGCACATTTTGCTGTGAGAGAAATTGTCGTGGATTTTGTACGCTGGGAAATAGAAAATTCTGCTTGGTACGCGGTGAAATCGGCATAAATTTGCCAGGTGGCGTTTGGTGTACGGTCAAGGTGTTGCCACTGTTGAATGCCTCCGGATTGGGCAGCGTCTGTTGACGCGTAAATTCTGGCGATCGTCGAAACTGCGGCGATGTCTGTCGCTTTGGCGGCGATGTCGGCAACAGCTTGACATGCTGATCCGGATTGGGTAACGTGGCCTGACGCATCATGCGCGGCTTGGCAAACGGTTGTGTGTAATCCATCTCATCGCTGGCCAAACTGGAGGCCTGTGATTCATAGTTCAAAGGCGGTGCAGTTGCCGTCGCTTGTGGTGGCTGTGTGGTTGGCACTGGCAAATTGACGGTGCTCGGCAACAGTTTGGTGCGATGATAATTGCTCGTCGGTGGCTCGGGAAATGAGGTCTGACGCGTGAAGGGAGGATAACGTTGTTGCTCACCCGGCGATCGTTCCGGCGAGCGGCTGTAGATGCGATTCGGTGAGGTGGACATGTAGATGCCAGGCGGCGGTTGACATGGATTCGCCGGCAGCGTCGATTGACGTCGCACCTGCAATCGATGGCTGAGCGTTGGCGGCGTCGCTGGCGTCTCCAGCTGTGGCTGCTGTATCTGTATTTGTGCGTAGTTGTCGCAATCCGGAGCCGTGTTCATATGTATAATATCGTCGCTGTTGTAGGCGCTCGGATAAAGTGGACTTTTCTGCAGCTGATGTGGCGAAGTTGGCGCTGTCAAATTAGCCGAATTGTAGTTGGCCAAGTTAGCACCGCTGCCACTCAAATTCGGATCGTTATTCAGTGTACTTGGTAATGTGGATTGTCGTAATACACGACGCCCTAAATGCCACTTGCTGCCACTTATGGGCGTGGCACTGCCGCTATTATAATTGATGATGTGCGTCTGACGCGGCTGCGGAGGCGCTTGATGCAACTGTTGCTGCTGCTGCAGCTGTTGATGCAACGGATACTGATGCAATGTGGGATAACTGCCAGACGATTGTGCCTCAATCAAATGCTTCTGCTGTGGATACAAATTGTCTGCAACGGGTTGTTGCGAATTCGGATTATTGGGATCGTCCTCGGGATCTGTAAATCATTACAAATATATTATTAAATCAATTTCAATTTATATTAATTGAATTATTGTTAACCAACTCACTTGATATAGTCCAAGAGCGTCGTATGCTCTTTCTTAGCACATCGCTAGTGCTCAAATGATCGACAGCTTCGCAGGACGCATAGGCTTCCTTAATCCATTCACCGCTGGCCGCTTGTAGCTCCCTGCAAGAGCAACAACAAGACCATTGCCATTTAAAAAACCATAAAACATCGGTTAACATAGCGGCCCAGACAAAGTTAAATTGTATGCACGTCTGCCTGTGGCAGCAACAAACAGCAGACTGACTGAGTGTCGGACAACAATAGCAACAACACAGCGAAATTGTTGAAAAAAGAAACTAACAATCAAAACAACAAACAAGAAAAGTCTGAAAAGTTATCTGCGACACGCAACAGATTTAATACCCTTTCAAACAAAGTAATTCAATTTATAGATCTAATACGATTATAATTATTTATTTCAGCATTAAAACTTAATTCCATTTTTTTAATCTGAAATTTAAAAAAATATAACAATAATCTTCATCTCTCATTTTATATAATTTTTTCATTTTTTAAATTAAATTAAATTTTTTCACTGCCGACTTAAACAAAATTTTAAATAATAATTCAATTTCATTTTTTTTTAATAGTCATGAAATATGATAAAAATATAAATATTATTCTTTTGATTATTTCTTTTTATTAAAATTTAACTCAATTTTTTATTGATCTAAAAAATTTTGAAAATATAATTCAATTTATATTTTTATTAAATAATCATAAAAAAATCCTATTATATACTTTTTCTTATTACAATAACAAAATGAGAGCAATTTTATAATTTTTTTAGCTAAAATTTACATTAAAATATTTTTTTTTGTATTTTATTTAGATTACTAACAATTATTATATTTTATATGCAAATTTTATATTACAGTGGCAAGAAAAAATGTATTTTTTGCGAGAATACACTGTCCAAAAAGGAATATGTATGCATTGAGTCTGCATTTTTATACCAAGTTACACATTTCGATATTAAATTAGAATACCCTCTGCTGTGATACCCTACACAAGAAAACATAAGACACCAACACACAGCAAAGCAAAAGTAATGACTATACAAGGCGGGTGGCTTCGTCTGGAGGCGTCTCTGTTGAGGGAGAGTCAAAGTCTTGGAGACTTGCAGACTGTCAGGCGTTTGCAGACTTATGAACAAATTCCAATCAAGCGCACAGCAGCAGAAGCATCAGCTTCTATAGCTATCAATATGCTCGAATATTTGGCAACGCCTTAGACTTCGACTTCGAGTCAGAATCTGAATCTGAATCAGACGAGGGAGTCTCATCAAGCAGCTGCAAGCGTTGACTGCGTTGCCTGCGTTGACAGCTGGCTGCCAATTGGGAGGCGTCACAACGACTGACACCTGTGGGCGACAGTGTCAAAGCGTTGCGTCGCTTCATGTCTTGGCAAAATTCTCAGCACGCAAAATGCCACCCACCCGAATCTGAAGATTCCAAATTAACATACTAGTTACCCTGCAGCTGCTGTCACTTGCTGCTGCTGTTGCGTTGGCCAACATTTAATTAGTCCAGAGTCTACGTCTGGCCTTGTTCATTTTACTTTTGTTTTTTTTTCTTTTACGACTAATTTCGGGGCTTGGCAATTAACACTGAACTCTCAGTGTGTGTGTGTGTGTGTGGGTCGCCAGCATCATCACCAACAACACCAACAAAAATATCAGCTTCAACTACAGCTTCAACACTTCAACAGCAAATTTCTACATTACACTTGTCAGTTAACAAAAGCTGATCTCATGCAACAGGGCGTATGTGCAATCTGTATTTGTACATTTAGTTTGTTTTAAGTTTATTCAGCGCCTAACTGAAAGGTATTTTTTTACCAAGTACCAATTATAATATCAAAAAATGTTTAAAATTAATTTAAAGTTTAAAGGACAGACAAAAAAAAACGACAGTTCTCAGAAACAAGCTTCCAAACAAATATATTTACAAACTTTTAATGTAGTTTCGAATATAAGTTTGACACCGACAACCTTGTCAGGCACATTTCCCACGCTGGCAAAGAAAATTTTTCAAATTTAAAAAAGACACGTGTCGCTTAATTTAATGCATAAATATTTGAATGATTTAGGAGCAGATCGGGTGTAAAAAACAGGTTCAATCCCATAGCAGGTAGATTTTTCCACAATAAGATCTAAGCTTACTTGTCTTACCAATTGCTGTAATTCAATTGACTGTCTTTTAATGTGGAATATATAGAGTTTCATAGCAACATGGCGTATGTGTAATATTTATTTAATAACAGTTGAGTTTAGTTTTCCATATACTTTGAGCTTTTCCAATCTTTTATCTTCATATACCCTATCTTAATTAATCTTCAACGCAATTTTTAAATGCTTTTATTTTTTTTTTGTTCTGTCACTTCCTTTTCCAGGGGTATGAACTTTTTGAACTTGATATTAGTTAAATATACACTTCTGTCAGGCTGCCTTGACTCTGTCCTTGAACTTGGAATTTTCAAATCTTTTCTTTAGTGCGCTTTACTTTTTCTCAGAATTGCAGCTCATATTCCAAACACTTGGAGAAAGAGAGATTGTAGGGATTGCAAAATATGAAAATGTTAATGCGCACTTGCTATTTGAGAAGAGGAAGATTTTTTTCTGATTAAATTGCCATTTTATTAAATAGAAAAGCCGTTATAAAATTGCTAGTGTGAGTTCCATAGCAAAATGATTCCCAGAAATTCTATTCATTTTATTGCCTTTGAATTTCTGCAAAACAAAAAACAGATACCGCAAAATACACAGTTATTTGTGTTGCAACACATAAAAAAACGTGCAACATTCGCAAATTTGAATTTTAAATGTAGTTTAGTTTTTTTATTTCAATTATTTTATGTGGCATACAACAAAGACATGCTAACAATGTGACATGTGAGATTACAAAATGTCCGTGAATGAAATGAAAGTGATAAACTCGTGAAATATTCAACATTTGATGGAAACGAAAGACAGTCGAAAACGACACTCAAATTGTTGCCTCATCAAGTATGCAACGCATCAGTTGACATCAGTTGAGGTCATCCGATGCCCTAACGGAATATAATCCCATATGCAATTTGTCGCAATTCGCAATTCTTTTCTGGTTACATTAGGTGACAGTTTTGCCTACACAACGCAACAAAATTAGAGTTTGCAACAATGAAAACTGCTGCGCTTGCATTACAAAGTGGCAATCGTATTTCCAGATACGATAACACTTCAACTGCAACAAACGCTTTGGGGCAAGAAGAGCAAAGTTTGTTTAATACAGTTTATTTAAACGCCAGTTCGATATCTACAAAATAACACTATCAATTTGCATGAATACTGTTGACACTTTTGGATCAAATGAGTTTTAAATTTGATTATGGGGAAGGGTAAAAAACGTACTCATTGTTTTTGTTTTTTGTGTTGACAAAATAAAGGATAAAATATTTGTAATTTAATTGTGAAAACAGATAGTCACGTATTTTCATTTTGAATCCTCGTTCTAATTTTCACAATAAATTTAATAGGATTAAGATATGTAATTGATACTTTTTGATATAGTTATAAGATAATTTAATATAAAACAAGATTAAATTAATAAATTAAAAGAGAAACATCATAACATACATGTGGTTTTCTTATTAATTTGTATCTACTACAACTTCAGAGGATTCGAATTGAAGTAATAAAATTTTATAATTTTCTAGCTAGTTCTCTATTGTAAATTTTTCATTTAAATTCTTCTTTAAAATAAATTAGTAAATAAGCTCACTTATTGCTCTAAAAAGTAGACTACATAACATTTCTTGGTAAAATTGTTGGAAGGAGTTTGTTTCTTACTAGAGTTAATATTTAACTTTTTCAAGAAAAAAGTCTATATGATACCGGGTTGAGGCTAGGACAGTTAACCATTTTTTCAATTTTGAATTATATTCTGCCATCTTTAACAAATCTGGAAATATTCTAAAGAAAAACAACTGTGTTGCTATTTGCAAAACCATCTTTGGTTGCTTTATAATATGTTTAAAGATTTGAAAAAATTTAAATTCTTTTTTAGGAAATTATCTTCAGTCTTAATTATTCATTATATTTCAAGAAAATGAGTCCGACATTGAAATGAAATCTTACCTATCGTTAGTTTGTTTTTTAATTTTTTTTTTTTGAAGTTTTTGGAACACACCTGATTACACTAGGCAACAATTTTCAACTTTTTGTCTATTACACGAACCAAACCCACTTTTTTGGATAGATTTGGGGCTCCAAATGACGAAAAACATTTTTTTTTTTTTTTTTATGGTGAGATTTTTTTTTTAGAATTTTTTGAAATTTGGCTTTTTTTTTCGTACTTTTTTTCAGAGGTGCGCCCAGCTTTTTCATCATTACTCGAGAACGCCGAAACCGATTTTCAAAAACATTAATTTTCCTGAAAGCCATTGAATATATCTATAATTCATTAATACAAAGTTTTGGATTTAAACTTATAGTTTAAGAGATATCAATTTTTGAATTAAGAAAATGATGATTTTTTTTAAGCTTTTTTATTAGCTTTTTTTACTTTAAAATTCGAGGAAAAGTCGAAAAAAATTTATTACATTTTGTCTTTAATTTTATTTGCATATCTGCATTAATTACGCGTCGTTTATGATATGTCTTAGCAAAATCTGTGGAGAGACGGCGATGTATTATTTTTTTTTGTCTAGGCATGTTTTTGTCGAATTTTATGACTTCCTTGTAGAGCGGCATGACATTTAGTATGAAAAACTTTTTGGTTTCTTAAGATATCTTAACCAAACTCACAGATAGTGTATTTGGGACTGTCTCATACACCCTGACCAAATTTGGTCTAAATCGGATTACTATATCATATAGCTGCCATAGGAACGATCGTTAGAAATACAAGGGTTAGTATGAAAAAGTTTTTTGTTTTTTGAGATATATCATCCAATCTTGCTGGTTATGTATTTAGTAATGTGGTATATATCCCTACCAAAATTGGTTCAAATCGGATTACTATTCAATATAGCTGCCATAGGAACGATCAGTCGAAAATTCACCTTTAGTATGAAAAACTTTTTTATTTTCTAAGATATTTTAATCGAACTCACAAATTGTGTACTCTTTGTTGTCCTTTACATCTTTATTTATTTTGGTTCGAATCTGTCTACTATATCATACAGCTGCCATAGGACCGATCGGTCTAAAAACAAGTTTTAGTATAAAAAACTTTTGTGTTTTTTGAGATATCTTAACTAAACTGATAGAATATGCATATAAGTTGGTCTTATGCATCCTGACCAAAGTTGGTTCAAATCGGTCCACTATATCATATAGCTGTCATAGGACCGATCGGTAGAAAATCATGTTTTAGTATAAAAAACTTTTTTGTTTTTGGAGAAATCTCAATAAAACTCATAAATTGGGTATCTTTAATTGCCCATTACATCCTTACCAAATTTGGTAGAAATCGGACCACTATATCATATAGCTGCCATAGGAACAATCGATACGAACGGTCGATAAGCAACCTTTAGTATGAAAAAATTTTTTGTTTTTAAAGTTATCTGTTCAAAACTTACAAGTTATAAGCCTTCTATTGCCTTATACAACCTGTCCAAATTTGGTTGGAATCGGATCACTATAACATATAGCTTCCATGGGACCGGTCAGTCGAAAGTCTACCTTTGCGTAAAAATTGTTTTATTGTCAATATACTAATAACTTAGCCGTCCTTTCATAGATTTTAACGGTAAACATACGCAACGATTGGTAATTAATATAGCTATATATATATAAACAAATTTAATAGTTCAGATGACCATCTTAAATGCATATTCTGTCAGATTGGTTAAAATATCTCAAAAAACAAAAAACTTTTTAATACTAAACCTTGATTTTCAAACGATCGTTCCTATGACAGCTATATGATATAGAGGACCGATTTGAACCAAATTTGGTCAAAATGTGTAAAATAACAACAATTTGATATTGTGTGAGATTGGTGAAGATATCTTAAAAATCACAAAAAATTTTCATACTAAAGGTCATGCCGCTCTACAAAGAAGTCATCAAAGTCGACAAAAACATGCCTACACACAAAAAAATATTATATCGCTGTCCCTCCACAGATTTTGATTGGACTTATCTTTAACGACGCGTAATTAATGCAGCTATGCAAATAAAATTAAAGACAAAATGTAATAAATTTTTTTCGACTTTTCCTCGAATTTTAAAGTAAAAAAAGCTAAAAAAAAAGCTTTAAAAAAATCATCATTTTCTTAATTCAAAAATTGATATCTCTTAAACTATAAGTTTAAATCCAAAACTTTGTATTAATGAATTATAGATATATTCATTGACTTTCAGAAATAGTAAATCTTTTGAAAATCGGTTTAGCCATTCTCGAGTAATGATGACATAAGTCGGCGCACCTCTGAAAAAAAGTACGAAAAAAAAGCCAGATTTTTAAAAAATTCTAAAAAAAAAAATTTCACCATAGAAAAAAAAAAAAAAATGTTTTTCGTCGTTTTTGGCCCCAAATCTATCCAAAAAAGTGGGTTTGGTTCGTGTAATTTTTTGGCTGTTGCCTAGTGTTATTATTAGAAAGTAATATATAACTCAGAATAAGGATTCCCATTTCTTAGTTTTTTGATGATAAAAAAAAGCTATTTATATGTGAAAAAGATGAGTTATCTACGTATTTGGAGTATGTCCTGTGATTAAGGACATGACGACACAACTATAAATAGACACAGACACCAGCTAGTATTTAAATTTAGTAAGTTAGTAACAAGTAGTGTGCGTGTGTGGTGAAGATTAAACATTAAAGTTCAAGTTAGAGTGCAATAGATAGTGACTGACAGAGAAAGAGAGTGATAGTAAAAGAGACAGAGAGAGAGAGAGAGAGAGAGAGAGTGACAGACAGAGAGAGAGAGTGACAGACAGAGAGACAGAGAGACTTACAGTTGCTTGTGACACACCACGCACACCCAGTCCAATGCGTGATGGACGCGACAGGCTTTACACACGCGCAGTTTGCACACGCGGCAAGGAGCACCGCGATTCGTGATGCGTCCCAGTTCGGTGGTGCAGCGAGCGCAGTGGCGACTCGAGTCGTTGTGTAGATTATTGTGGTTTTTGTGTTCAAGCTGTTGTTGATGTTGTAGTAGTTGTTGTTGTTGTTGTAGTTGATGTTGCATTGTATGCTGTTTTGATTGTTGTTGTTGTTCTGGATATTTTTGTTGTTGTTGTTGTTGTTGTTGTTGTGTGGCATCGTCTAGCTGTGGCTGCGCTCCAGCTCCACCAACGACCTTACGCCTCAGCGCATACAATTCCGCACGTAAGAGCCTGTTTGTTGTTGTTCATGGTGTTGTTGATGTTGTTCAGGTATTGTTATTGTTGTTGTTGTTGTTTTTGTTGGGGTGTTGGTTGTTCAGTTATTTTGTTTATTTATTTATTTTTTTTTTTTTGGAAACGGGACCAGTTGACAGGACAAATGCATGAATATTATTACATTCAAAAATTGTTAGGTTGAAATTGGTTAAAAGGATTCAAAAAAGAAAAACACGTTACAAAAGGTTAAACAACATTTTATATTTTAGTTGCGGAAGTTGAGGTGAGAGCGAGCGAGATAGCAATAAGAAGAGGTATAAGCATGTGAGGTGTGAGGTGTGGGTGTGTGAGGTATGTGTGCGTGTGTGTGTGTGTGTTAGCATAAAAACAACAGCACAAATGTGGTTATTGATGAAAAGAGACAAAGAAAATGAGAATACATAAATTATTGTTATTAGTCAATTGTTAATAGCAAAATTGATAAATTTTGAATTTTTAATGTTAGTTTTCATAATTGGAAAATGTGTATTTATGATTAAGTTATTAATTATACAAAAATCTTAGTTAATTCAAGCTAGCAAAGTGGTTCATTGTGTGCAAGATTAAAAAGCATTTTCAAATGAAGGTCTTAAGCTAAATAAAACTACAATATATTAATTAAAATGTTGATAAAAATGTCCATTTAATGGATGCCTAAATGCATGGAGTATGAAGTGTTTTGACTTTAAATCTTAAATACATATTAAATTGTTATAGAACATTTAGCGGAAACTGTAATATATTCCCCTCGGTATTCCTGTAGTACATATACATATTTCTCTTATTTTAAATTTTATTTATAAAATATTGCATGTTTAGACGAGCTTAAAAGAAGGTGGCTTAACAGTCATTTGCTTTATTTGTTTTAAAAAAAAAAGAAAATTATTATTGAACAATTCCTTTTTTTAAATTAAACCAGCTTAAAGTGAAATTAAATAAATTTATAAAAATACTATTGAATTGAATACATTGATCTGGCTTACTGCTGTGCTTAATGTATAAAATCTGACAGATTAATCCAATGTTTGAGTGCCACTTTAAGCTAGTGTCAGTTTAAGCAAAAGTCCAAACTAAAATTTGTATTAACTTAATGGCAAAGCCATAAAACAAGCAACAGAACACTGAGGTGCCACACACACAACCAACACAACCAACACACAACACACACACACACACACACACACACATACATATGTGGTAGATTTATAAGGCTTGTATCAGTGAAAGAGTCACGCAGCACGCATAAAAAGCCAAACAGGATTTTCAGTTGTTGCTGTGCGAATTATGCAAGGACAGCACATAACACCGCACAACACCGCACAACACAACACAACTCAACATACAACAGTTTTTAATTATATTTTTATCTGCATTCGAGCGTTGCCTCAACTCGCATGTAGCATGTGGCGCGTGTATTTTATTAGTGCCACAAAAATCAACAAACGAGAGCAACGCTCGTGGAACAAGGCTGTCAAACAGTCGACCTGACCCAACACTGAACACAACTCGACCCCAAGTTTTGTTTGAATCGAAGCCACCCACAATTCCCAGTCGAATGTGGCATGTGGCATGTTGCATGCTTCTAGGCGACGCGTCGTCAGAAGTTTTCAGAGCCACAGAGTGCGCAGCAAACCTGACATTCGAGGGTGGCCTGTGAAGTCATCGGCCTTTTTGAATATTTTTCAAAAATATCGATTTTACTTTAATTAAATTAAATTGCACAAAGAATGATCGGTTTTTATAAAACAAAATTTAAATTTAAAAATAAAGATTTTCATATTAAAGGTTGATCCTTGAAGTTTAGCTTTTATGTGACTCACTTACAAGTAGAATTTTCAAAAAAAAAACTATAAAAATCAACCTTCTAAATCTTGGCGTCTTTATTTCCATCGTCATTCAGATCAAAGAGATTTAAATACATGTGAAGATTAAACATTTTTCTCTTTTTCAGTTTAGGTCAAAGACTTTTCATCCCACCCTCGTAAAGACATATGACTGCATGTGTTAAACCACAACTCCTACATTCTGTGGTGCTTTTGGCATGTTTTATTGGACTGGTTAACTGGCGTTAGGCTTAAGGCAGGTCTACGTCATGCCGCATGCCACTGTGGCATATGCCACACAGCTGCCCTCATGTTGATGTGAAGTCTGACGCTTGACTACTTATTTAAGTGCCATTGTTGTGCCTAATGAATTAATATTATAATAACTCATTAAGGCCGTAAAACAAAAGGTCAAAAGTACAATTGGCCAGCTAAAAAGTGCTAAGCTCAAATGGCCATAAATTTACACTAGACGGAGTGAAAACTTGGCTAAAAGCTGCTCACAGATTTTCCATACATTTGTTCACGCGTTTGCAAAAGTTTTTTTTGGTTAATAACCTCGAAACTGTTTAGGGCAGGCCTAAATAAATAATACAATGTGAACAGCGCAGGTCATGTAAATGGGACTACTAATTAAGCTGATGTTAATCAGCTACTCGACACGGCTAACTTGTGGCCTAATCTGAACACCTGCCCCAACCACAAGCAACAAACAACAACAAGAAGCAACAAAATTATCTGATAGTCAAAACCAAAAATTTGTTGCCCTCTTGTGTCCTTTGATGTTTGTCAGCAGGCGGCTTAGTTTCAGGTTAGTTTTAATGTAAGTATTTGTTAAAGTAATATTTCGTTAGGGCGAAAACATTTATTTAAACATTCATTTCTTTGGGTTTGAATCACATTTTATTCACTCAATGTGAACAGAAATTCGTGTGCATGCCATAAATATTTCATATGCCACAATGAACACAAAGCTGATGTGAAAAAGGGAGCACAACAGCATCTAAAATATTCTAATCCACGATACCTTAGAATTATAAGTGCGGTAAATTGGTATTATACTGTTTGGTCTAGGGTATATTTGAGTCAAACACATTCGACAAGTTGAGTTTGAAAGAAGTGAATTGAAAGAATTTTTGTAAGCCACTTATCAATTTATATATTTAAAGCTAGAATATCTTCTATTCAATCACTCTCAACCTAATCCTAAGCTTAAGTCTAAGTACTTTTTGGATATTATTATTTACAATATGTTATTTTAATAATATTTAGTCTGTTTAAAATGATTTTCAAAGGGTGTGTTCTATTCAGAGATTAACCAAATTATAGACTAAGTGCTCAAAATTTTGTTTAATGCATTCAATTATATAAAGAAAATGCTATCCATATTTTCATAATTGATTGGCTAAAAAATACCCTGCACCTTGGACAGCATATCGGATGGTAAAATAGGTGTTAATCGAATCATATATATACTGCTCAACACTTGTCTAGCTCATTGAACTAGGGTATCTGCTTTTCCGTCAATCTACCAATGCAGTAATTCTTTTGTAAATGTAATATAAAATTTAAAATTTAAGTGTCAGATTTTGTAGTTCTTCTTGTTGAATAAAATAAGAATAAGCATTCTTTTGGCTTTAACAAGTTCTTAGTTTCTTTTTTATCTCAAAAGAGAAAACTGTCAGGAAAATAAAGTCTAGGGAAGTTGTCATAATTCGAGTCGCCAGCTGGTCCATAAGATTTATGATTTTAATGATGCCTCCGCTGGGGTGTTGAAGTGAAACAGAGCTGGCAAACAGAATATATATGTATACCATAAATAATTACCTCGCTAAAAATGATTTGTTGTTGCCCCAAATGCCGGATGCTGTGGCAAGCAGTGTGGCAAGGATAGAAGAGTCCTTTGGTCATTGTTTGAGAAAATTTGTGAACTAAACATGCGTTTTTTTTTTTTTGGCTTTTGGTTTGTTGTTTGCCACAAACCTTTTTTGGTTTATCGGGTTTACTTCACGTTTCCGGATCAAATGGAAAACTTTTTGTAAAAGGAAAATTGCATGCTTATATTGTCGTGTTGGCGTTAATTTAAAGTTGGCTCTTTGGCTCGTTTGTCCACCGGATATGGCCGACCATTTAGGTGCGCATTTTAATTATGCACTATTCGAGCTACCCAGGTTTATGTGCGGTTGTGTGGTTGGGTATACTTCAAAATAGGAGTAGTATTAGTTTTAATTAATTTAAACTTGTGCACGCGATCCTTTGAGGTGCGTTGCATGTTAACACAGTTTATCCAATTTTTTGTGTATTTTTCCCACTCGGTTTAACCGTCATTTCAGCTGTCATCAAAACAGTTAATCTACCACAATCGAGTTTAAATCAAATTATATATGAATTTTGTGTTAACCTAAATAAACATTTACGCCTTTTTTTTATTAACATTGCCTTTTGTCTGGGCCACAATCAAGTTGCGATTTGACAATGATAACCAGAGTTTGGGGTTGACGAGGGTTTCGCTTGAAATTGTGGACTATAAGGACTGACATTTGCATAATTACGATACCATTTGAAGGTCCTGCGGCGCATATGCAAAACATCCCACTCGGAGGGGAATTAATGGATGTGGCATTTACTTAATGCTGTCCTGAAACTATTAGCTTAGCTTATGGCTCATAAGGCGTTGTCCTTTGTAAGCTCAAATCTGGTCATGTGCACAAAGGCAAATAAATGATAATAAGCTTGTGTGGGCGTCACACAAAAGCTTAGCATTATGTTAATAATATAAACCTTTATATGTACATATATCTAAATGTATTATAAGCGAAATCATTTTAAAGATTTAACTGAATTTTCATTAAGAGTTTTGCATACAATTGAATATTTTTCATCGCAACGTATGCGTAATATGCATGAACTGAAATCACGCATACGCCAGGTGTGCGTTGGCGAAATCGACTGCATTTCAATTAAAAAATATTAAAAAAAAGAGAATCACGCATAATTGATCTGCAAGTCGACCAACAATTTTGCAATATTTAAAATTTTTTGATAAAATTTATACAAATTTATACGCTTAAAGTGCGTGGCACATAAAATGAAATTGACTCTCAACAGGCGAGCATAAATTTTGTGAGGTCATAACAAAAAAAAAAGAATAATATGGAATGGTTATTTAAGGAGCACCGAAGATTTGATACTCTTGCAAGGTGGCGTATTACATTTGTTGACAGTTATATGATATAGTAATCGAATTTGTGTGATATTGTGATCAGTTTTAGTCGAAATCTTTATGGCGTGTGTCAAGCCGTTGTTAATGTGTTACACATTTCATGGCAAATTTATAATACCCTCTGCCAGGATATAACAAATGTTGATCAGAACGAATTCACACGCCGTTTCACGTGCCGTCAGCTGAAAGTGGGCAATAAAATATGAGCAACAACAACGAAACAACGGAACAACGTAACGGAAGATAAACCATTTGCCACAATGTTGGCCATGTCAACTCACGGTGCGACATTATGAAGGCATCTCTGAGATATGGCACAAGAGGCAACAACAGAATCGCGATGATGCTGCCACCTGCCACAAGGTCACATTTCTGGCAGCTACCAAAGCGTTTGCAAAATGACAACTAGAACTAAAAAAAATTGTCTCATTTGTTGTCACCTGATGTTTGCCGCTCAGCATTATTTATGACCTAGCCAAATCTTTCACTAGCAAATGTAATCCATAGAAATTGTAGAGCATTTACGCGTATTACTTAATAAATGTTGGTCCGCCCAAGGGGACAACATTCGGCCTGGCTAAGTAAATTGAATAGAGTCGAGCATCAAAGGGAAAGAAAACTTTGTGTTAAGAGCTTATAAGGGTTGCCATTTATTTTTTGGGCTGGCTTAAAGTGTTGCCTTAGCTGGTTGTTGTTGTTGTTGTATCTTTTTTACATCGCTTAGTTAAGCCATTCGTGCGTTAAATTATAGCCCAAAAGTGTGCCTACCCCAAAGACTGTTGTTGACTGAGATTTTCCTTAGCGCCAAATCAAACAAATCGTCAATTTGTACTTTCATTTACTTTACTGTGCGCTCAACGGTAAACAACAACAAGAACAACAACAAATGGCAACAAGCCGCGTCAACATGGGGCAAGTTTGCTGTGGGGCAACTTTAATGGCAGCGGAAATGGTCTGGCAGCCATTTTAAGCAACAGCTAAATAACATTTAATCGACATTGCAGCGTTGTCATTGTCGCCAATATTGCCACAATTGTTGTTGTTGTTGTTGTTATTGTTGTTATTATTGTATTTCTGTTGATTGTTGACCATTGTTTTGTTAGTCAATTTCACAGTTTGTCTGTCTGTCTGTCTGTCTGTCCGTTTGGCCTGTTTATTTATTTGCGCGCCCTTTTTCGCAAAAATAATAATAATGTTTTGCCTCGTCTTTTTTTTTCTTGTCATTGTTGTGATTTGAATGCCTTAATTGGCCAACGTTTACAGTTGACTTTAAGTTGATTATGGCCAATGGGAATGCCGGGCAATTGTGGAAACCTAAGCATACAAATTGAAAGAAAGCAACTCTTGACCAACATTGTCAGCCCATTTGTTGCTAAAACCATAACAATGCAGGAAAATTCGATTACAGAATACATGATAGCCTAATTGACATTCCAGTTGGCCGACAAGAAAATGTTGCAGATCTTTATTTGATTATAGGATTTTATAACAAAAGATACTATTTTGTATTATTAAAACATTTTCTTTAAATATATTGCTTGCAAATGCTTTCATGTTTTAAATGTCATATTATTTTACTTTCTTTTTAAAATTGATGAACCTAATTAAATTGACCCCTGTATTGTAAAAAAGGACATACAGTTCATTTTAAATAATTAATAATTTTGTAAAACAAAATTTAAATTAAAAAATATTCCAGAAATATTAAATTTCTGAAATCTGTAAAGATACACGTGCAAACAAAATATCTTAATGCAATAGACTGTAATTAATTAAAAATTAATCATATTTATTGTTTAATCAGTTTAATATTTTTCTATAATTTAATTAAAAGCAGAATTGTAATTGTTGCAAATTGCAAGTGAACATTGTAGTGCTAATATGTTAAATAAATATTAATCAACCAGCTGACAAATAATATATTTTTTTCATTTTAAATATGTATTGAGGCCATCAATCAATTAATTCGAATTAATCAGAAATGAACCGCCTTATATCAGGCAAGTAAAGAAACCCGCTGTGTTTCATTTAATTGAAATATCAATTTGTAACATTCAATAAGTTAACAAATCAGAGTATGAGAAGTAGTCGAAAGTACTCTACTAAATCAGCAGCCCCCAATGGAAATTACTGTATTTTATTTTATGCCTCTGGTGTTGGGTTTGACATTTTGGAGTTGGGTGCGCATGTGTGAGAATAGCACATGTTACTAGCCATATTTTGTTATTAATATTTCATAAATCCCACATGCAAACTAAAACAAAATCAATACCAGGTGAGCAACGCACTCAAATACACACAATGTCACTATGTGAATATTTCAAATGAAAAAAATGTCCCAACAGCGTTTATATATATATATATGTATATATTGTATAACATAGGAATATCTAGGTGTATATTGGTCAAAGAACCTTGAGGCCAGAAACAGTAGAGCGAAAAAAGCATAAAAAACTTGCAAACTGAAGTTGAAAATTTGTTCATTTCTAAACTAAAAATATCTGGGCAAAAATGTCCTTAGGGGCGTCACTTTAACATTGTCCCCCTCTCTTTGCTTTCCCCATTTTTCTCCCTTCGTGTGTTAATATTCAAATCGAAAGTCCTGAAAATCAAATGACCAGAGGGCAGGCCAAAAAGAACGTGGTCGTTGTATGTGGGCTAAGTGAGTGTGTCATTGAGATGAAAGTCACGTAACGTTGCTTGGGTTTACAAATTCAAAGTTCCCAAGAAGAAAGAACCCATTGACAGACGCAGTCAAAAGTTATGGAAACATTTAAAGGGCTTAGCCAAAAGAAAAATGCCAAAATATAACAGCAACAGCAAAAAAAATTGCAAAAACACTCAGTCCGATAGTTACATTTTGTTCGCATTTTTCCAGCTGAGAGCGTTGGAAAATGTTGTAAAATTATAAATTAATGCCTGGCGTGTGCAAAAATCGCCATGGCCAGGCAAAGCTTTAAATGCTTGACTGATTGAAAAAAGTGCCAAAAAAAAAAGTTGAAAGAAAATAAGTAAGGACACTCTAGTCAAGAGTGCTGCACTACAAGATACTCTGTGAGCATATACTAAGATACTCTAATTTATCTAACGATAAAAAATATAAAATTACAAAAGTATCGACTGGAATGCTACTAGCTTCACCAACTTTAAACTTTGGAAATTTTAAAATAGAAAATTTATAATCTCAAATTTTCATTAAAATCAACAACAAACGACACTTTAAACTTGATTCTTGTAAAAAATCATGTCAAATTGTACAAAACTTTCGACTGTTAGTCTAGCTAGCTCCAAAATCTGAATAACTTCAAACTGTCATTACTTAGTTGAAACCCAACCAATTTTAAAGTGGAATGTCATTATTATGATCAAAAAAATTGAATCTATGCTCTACTACATACATTAGCACATAGCTATAATACCCTTTTTAGCCATTTTTGAAGGGTGTATGATGTAAAAAGTGAAAGAAACTGAAGAAAAGCAAACTTGCAGTACTTAAAAATCGCAACTTTGCAGCTGCCTTATGCTGCTTGACCTATGGGCCACAAATCAAACAACTAACTCGACACTCACGCATATGAATTCCTACCCTTCAGTTCACTCTTAACTTTTCTTCTCTCCTCTTCTCTTTGTACTCCTTTTGCTCTATCCGTGAACGTTAAGTGATGTCGCCTACACGTCGCCAGCAACAAATTGTACGTGCGTAAATTGGCGGCCTGCCAAAAAGGTTGTTGACTTATGGCCGGCACTGTCGCGCCGTCAAGCCGTCCCATAACTGCTCAGCATACAAACAAATTTTATTTTACTACATTTTTTTTTTTTTGGTTTTTTGTTTTTGGCCAGTTATCCAAGTCTAAGTGCCGTTGCTTGACCATAGTTAACCATTCCCGTTGCCCACTTCCTCTGGCAAAAAGCGTGACAATGTTCAATTACAGCTGCACTTCAGAATTTTAAGTAATTGAAGTCGGCGCACACGCTAACACTCACACTCACACTCACACTAACACCGCAATCCATTCAATTATGTAATGTCCAGACGACGATTTATGACGCTGTCTACTTTCAGCAATTGCGAGCACATTTTCACGCTTTTCACGCTAACCAAACGGTCAAAACGCCCAAACTGTCAAATTAAAATTAGCCGTCGATAATGTTTAGCTTGAATTTTGGGCCTAAACTATAATATATTCAGCGCAAACGTTGTGTAGGCCAATGACAATAGCCTAAATTAATAGATTAATCTGAGATAAGGCTCACGCTTTCAATGCATTTGGCATCTGATAACACAACTATTAAAGTTATAGCCGACAAAAGCTTTCAACACGAGCTAAAGTCAATTAATTTAGTTGTCAATAGTTATTGTAATAGATCAATCTCAAGAATATAATAATATAGCTTTAAAAAGTTTTCAACAGAAAGTTTTTGAAGTTAATTAATCTTTAACATTTACTAAAATTAGAGCAAATATATTTATAAAACTTTTGAAAAATTGAAAAATAAATCCGTAGTAAATTTTTAATAACTTATTGAACTTACTAAAAAAAAAAACAAATATTCTTTAATAACTTGTATTTTATAGTAGTTGTTCTTTTTTATGATTTTAGTCGACTTTAATCTAATAAATAAATAAATCTCAACTGTCTAAAAGATTAATCTTACAGGACACTCGGCTATCTGACTTTTAACAAATAAGGACACAATGCTTTCTGACCTAAGAAAGCATTCAGAACTCTCATTTTTTATTGATTAAGGTGAAGCAAACTATGTGTGCTATTAATTTGATACGCTTCTTTCACCATTTGGTTTTTATGATTTATGTGCTAGATGTCAACGGGTTTAGGGCTTTAACCAAACATCCAATGCAAGCACCAAGAGTACAGAACGAAAAGGCTTTCGTAAAGCAATAGGACATCAAGTAATTGAATTACTTCGAAACAAACAGAGTCCGAAGTTGGAAGGGAAAAGATCAATTTCGATTGGAGAAATCCTTCACAGAGAGAACTAACAACTTGTGAGTAGCTGATAGAAGCTTAAAGTAAGACGAAAATAGCAGCAAACACTTACTTGACGAATTGCAAAGAAAAGAAAGAAAACATAGAATTCAAGTTTGGCTGTAACTGCAGAGGAGTGTGTGTGTGCGTGTGTGTGTGTGTGTGTATGGGTATGTGGGTGGGCCAACTGTTGAAAATATTGTGGCACAAACCATATATTGACGTTTGCCGTTAATTCAACACACATGCGGCACTTCGTTGTGGCAAAGAGACGCATTGCCATTTTTATTTTATGTCTCCAGTTTGGCTGGCCATAAAATTTATAGCAAAAACTTAATTCAATTTCAGCCATGTGTCAATCAACAGCTGCTGCATTTAAGTGGAAAATTATGTGCAGCCGACCGCAGCTCTCCGCGCCCTCCACCCCTCCACCCCTCCTACTCCCCTATTCTTCAACAACCGCAAACGGCAACAGTGTCTGTCTAAGTGTCAATTTTAATACTGGCATATATTTTGTAAAATTTTATTACAGGTAAATTTGCAAATTCATGGAAATTTAGCATTTTTCAAAAATTAATTTTTAATATTTAAACAGCATATATACAGTTGCCTTGGTCGCTGTCAGTTTTAAAAAACAGTACAAAAGCCGTAAAACAATCAAAAATAATTAAAAATTGATGTTCATTATTACAACGGTCGGTGCAGTCCGATTCTGGGCATCGGTATGATAACACCGATATTTCGATATTATAAAAAACTAAATTGAAGTAAGAAGCAAAATGTATCGTTTAAATTACTTTGGAACTAGATTTATCTAAAAAGAATATTTTTTTTTATTTTTTTATCGGTATGTATTCAATTTTTAATTGTTTCTTCCAATTTTAGTTAGTTTGTGTTGCTCATATTTAATGGAGATAATAATATCTACATGATATTCAAAGTTAGATTTTTTGAGTACAATAGATTCTATGAATTGTAGGCACATTTGCATCATAAAATAATTATGTAAAAATCTCTCAGTGCCACTAACGATACTTTCTTGACAATACCCATCCCTAATCGTGGTTAACATGATGAAGTTCCATATAAATTGAGGCTCTACTTCTAGCCCATAGTTCTTTGGACACAGCAGGTATCGGGGGCTTTGTTAGAGTTGAGTACGTCAACTTGAAACGCTCCGATGGATGCCACAGGGAACTTGCAACACAGTCGGCTTATGCGGTTTTACTCAAAACAAGAGCAGCTCCCCCGCAGCTATATAGAAAAGAGTACTCAAACTCATACTCGAACTCGTACTCATATTCGCATTTGTACTCGTATGTGCAAGTCTGTTTCTCTGTTTTTTTTTTGTTGCTGCTGTACTTCAAACTTGCCATTAAAAATGGATGCTGCCGGGTAAAATGAGAAACGACGTAACACAACAAGAGCAGACCACAGTCATTCATAAATGTATACTCCCACGCCCATCTAAACACACACTTACAGTCACTCACGAATATAATGGAAAGTGTAACCATTTTGAATGGCAAAACGATGTTTAGCAGCATCTCTTGCAACAATGACAACAGAGAAAGCGGGCAATTTGTCAAAACCACAAGAAAATCCCTGGCAATCATCGTCAATTTGCATTTTGTGTGTGCCGCAGAACGTAAAATACACACACACACACACACATACACATTGAGACAAACACACACACATACACATGTACAACGCGGCGTATGACGAATGTGCGTGCGATGGGCTCGACATTACGCATACGCCCTGCTACGGCATTTTATTATTTTTTTTTTTTTTTTTTGACGAAAATGTGGCAGGCCGGTAATTGGAAAATCATTCATTACCAGCGACTAATGGAAATCGAGTGAAACTGTTGCTAAATTCGATTAAGCATGTAAGCTCTTTGATATCGACCAGAATGACAAATACAACTCTGCCAGTGACTGTGACTGCGACTGTGACTGTGACTACGATTTCGAGTTGGTTTGTCTTAGGTCTTAGGTCACAGCCCAATTATGTAATTCAATTTGTCGAACACTGTGTCCCGTTTGGCTTTCTCATTATTTATAAGCGCAATTTAATTAAATTTATGCTGAAAGCAGCTGTGATACAAGCAGAACAAATTCTTAAACGTGATATGGATACGTATTTGCTTCAAGTTTTCAACTATTTATAGCTGCTATACTTGCACCATGACTTTGACAAATATGTTGATACAAATAGAATATATATTTATATATACTCATACTTATGTATATCTTGCACTTAGAACTTGCAGTTTTTCCTGTCACTTTCAGTTAAAAGTTTTTCATGTCGCCCAAGTTAGTGAATATTTTCTCAGCCTGCGGGGTAAGAGTATCCATTCTGTTGGCATATTTTTTTATATGATTTTTATATTGATTGATATTCCGTTCTAACTAAAACGCTTGCGGTACTTTACTCTCGAACCCGAACTCTAATGGGAAATGCAATCTGCCCAGAAGAAGCGGAGACAGGACATCAAGCAACACACTTTGCATTTTGAAAGCACAGAATAAAAATATATTTATTTAGAAATAATCGAAATATCGTCAGCATTTTAAGTTGCAGTTCAAAATGAAATATTGCTTTGATTTCTGCTCAGGGGAATCAAATTGTAAACAAATGAAAATGTGAAATACTAGATTTATTGAAGTGGACTTTTGCAGGGGACTCTATGACATCTAAGTTCTAGGTAAAAATTTTAAAACTAACTTTGTGTAGATGCCTTTTATTTTGATACATACAGTAGTTTATTGATTTTTTATTATTTTATAAAACTATAATAGTATTAGTTCAGAACAGCAGCTCAAGGTGCTTAGAACAAGTTAAGAAATGAAATAATAGAATTCACTGAGCTCAACAAATTTTTTAATTATATAAATTAAAACATTTATTTTAATAATTTTCGTTCAGCTTTTCTAAGAGGAACTTAAACGTTACATGACTGTAATGAATGGCTCTTAATGTATCTCGTTGCACAGTGGATTCAATTATTTAGCCAAGTGACGATGACTTGGAGAATGTTTAATGCTAAGCTTCCGTGCAAATAAGTAGCTGGATATTATAACAATTAATGAAATCAACGAGGGTTTTCACATAGTTCGAATGCGTTTTCTGCTGTCTCATCAGTCCGTCCCTCAGAGACCATCACAACTTTCCTTCTCTCTTTCGTTTTCTGTTCTCTGTGTGTGTTTGTGTTTACAATGTTTAACAAAATGTGCAATAATGAGTATCATGTAATGCCAGTTGCGTTCAATTCAAGAGACAACACAAAAAGACGCCAGCTGCAGCCAAATGCTTATACTTTGAAACAACAAACAAATAAAAAAGTGAATGCAACATCCACAACAAAAATGGCACCAACAACAAACAGCGATTGTCACAAATTAACATTTTTACAACTACTGTAGCTTGACATGCGTTGACACTTTTGGGAAATTGCGTACAATTTTCAATGCATAGCTGAAAAACTCTGCGCGTAATTATCCGCAGAGGAGGCAGCAGGAAAAACCGCCAGCTGACAGTTATAAAATGGTAAGGTTATCTTAACCGCAGACCCACAACAACAATAACAATAAAAACAACAACAACAACAACAAATAGCAACAACAACTACTAAGTGGTGGTTACTCCTGTTGCTGCTACTGTGTTTTGGACATTGACTAATGGTCTGTCCATCCAGCGCCAGAGGAGACCGAGATAGCTTTAAAGCAGAGTTTCGACCTGGCCAAGACGCAGACGAAGACGAAGACGATGATAATGATGATGACAGGGCAGCTCTTAGCAAACGTTTAGCAATCAGATAACTAAATATAATAGACGTCTATAGATCTTTAACTAAAGATCTAAGCAGAAATTTATGCGAAGTGTTGACAGAGAATTTTAACAAATTCTTGGCAGATATGTCTACATATTTTAACAGCCTCATAAAGGAAATTTAAAAAATAATTATGCTTTAAAATTAAACAACGTATTGGAAATATTTTTAAAAATTGTCACAAGAATTCTTCACAGCAACAATAGTAAAAATCAGGTCAACTAAATACTTTGTCATACTTTCTGAAAAGTCGATAAATAAATTACAGAAAATCGCGAGTAGGTATAAATTTATGAAAATATAAAAAAATAATATAAACAAAATTAAGAAAAAATAAATTAAGGAAATTATAAGTATTTTGTAGCCTTTACAAAATCGATATTACAAGTTGATCAAAAAGATACAAAACTATAACCAACGTCTAAAGATCGTAAGCTTAATATCTTTAATTTTTTCGAATGAAAATTCTCATAAATTTTAACAAATGCGCTGCAGAAATGTATAAAATATTATACGTCAAATAAATATATAACAAGGGCAAAAAGAATTCTAAGAAACTTCAAAAAGTTCTTAATAAATATGTAACAGAATTGATAGAGCTATAAATTTTATATATATATATATAAGAGCTATAACATTATTACAATGGTTATTTCCTATAAACATTATGACTGGATATTTCTCGGCAATCAATCATTTAAATCGTTTTAATAGTAATAACTGTAGGCATCAAGAGAGTTTACTAGAATTTATTGCCAACAATTCAACAAGTCGCACACAAGCTTGGCACAATCGATAGACATTCCAGAAGTTGGCCTGAAGCCACATTTGGCTAAGTGGACGACCTTTAAAAGCCATTTGGCCAAGATGCACTGATGCCCCATAAAGTTGCAACCCTTTGCTGGGAAAAATAAGTAAGAGGATTCCATTGCCACAAACAGAAGCAGAAGTCCATCATCAGCTCTTTAAATATGCCAAGCTGCAGTCAAAGGGGCACGTTGCAAGTTGTTGATGTTTGTTTGTTGACCCTGTTTTTTTTTTTTTTTTTCGGTCCTTCTGTTGACGCATTTCGACTCGCATTGGTTGCATGCATACATGAGATTTACTTAACTTTTACTTGGGTTTTTATTTTGCAGTTATCAAGCGATGCAAACCGGTTGCAACCGCAGCTGGAAAATGTCTTTATAATAATATTGTTTGGCTTGGCACAGCTGAATTTTAAATGCAGACATGTGTGTGTGTGTGTGGACTTTTACTTTTAACAATTTGACTACGCAACTATTTGTCTCATTCCCCGTCCCTTTTAGGGTTGTAATTTCATAATGCCAGACAGAAAGGTAGAATGCTGTCGACAATGTCTCGACCAAGATTTTTTCTTTCTTTTATTTTATATTTTGGCAACTATGCTTTTGATGGCTTGATAAACTTTCTCTGCACATAACTTTAAGTATGAAATAAAAGCAGATCAACTTTTTGCCAACTTCTTGCTGGCTTGGCTTTGTTTCAACTTCTTGAGTAGATGCTGCACCTTTTGCCGAGTTGGGGTTTTTGTTTTTGTATCTTTTTTGTTATAAATATAAGATTTGCCCTAGCACGAAATGTGCTCGATTGCAAATGAAGCTACCAAGTTGAGTGATTGAGCTAATTTTACTTTGGTCAGCATGCAGTGGAAAAACTGAAACAGAAACAGAAACTGAAACTGAAACTTAGAAACAATTGCAGAGAAAACGTGTCTCAGCAATCATTGGGGCATCAAACTGGCTGACTTTGCCAAGCCCCAACTAAGCCAAGTCAATGGAACCCAGTGCAAGGCCCAAAAAGGGCAACATGCAGGCCTGGCCAACAAGCAACGAGTCAACAAGAAAAAATAACAACAACAACAACAACAACAATGACAACAACGACATCGACAGCATAGAAACAATGCAATAAAAGGCACGAGAAGTGGCATTATTACTGTCGTTGTTGTAGTTTTTAGTGTTGTTGTTGTTGTTGTTGCTGTTGTTGTTTTTGTTTTCTGCCAAGCCAAGAAATGGAAAAACGCATGGGAAATGGACTGAGGAAATGCCTACCATCCGCATATGCTTGACACGGAAAATGCAATGACGTTGAATACTAATGCCTTGAACCAAAGACGTAGAAAGGAAATAAATGTTAATAAAATTTAAAATAACATAAAATGAAGCAAGACCTTAGATTCTCTAGCACTGCAATCCAAAATCAAAATGAAATTTTATCTGCCTGTACATATAAGAAGTTAACATTCAGAATTTGGTGCGTCTAGCTCTTGTATCAAGAGTCTCGGCACAGAACAAAAAAATTCATCATAAAATTCTGGTTTAAAATTCTTGATTTTAATTAAATTAAGACAATATGCGGAAAAAATATACAAAAAGTTGGATCTAACTTAAAAAAAATATCATATAATACCTAAAAAATCTAAATAATTGCTGATTCAAATAAAAAATTGTGCTTACGAATACCCGGGATATTAGGCATTCTAAAATATTTGACCTTATTAAACAAAAGGTATTATAATACCCCGAAAATCAAAATATTTGTCTTCTGCCACCTCATTCCAATGATTATATCCCGGAATCCTAGAATTTGTATACAGTCTACAACTCCGCTTGTTACGTACACTTGAAAAAACTCTTTATACCCTCAACAAGAGTATAATAACCTTACTTTCTTAGTTGCCTTTCTCAAGATCAACCCACACACTCACATTGACTGTATGCATAACCCATATAAAGTGAGGCTGCCAATGCTCAACTCAAGTCAATTCAAGTTAATTTTAAGTGCCTCATTTTGAGAGACTTGTGTGGGCGCCGCGTGAAAATTGCGTGCAATTATCAAAAGATGAAATCAGACGCCAACATTCAGCGGGGCCAAAAGCCAACTACCAACTGCATACGGCCAACTGCAGCTACCGTAAATACTGAAAATACTGAACTGAACTCAACTCAACTCTTCTACCTCTCTTGTGCCACCAAATTATCTAGAAGTTGTTATTGTTTGCGTTTGTTGACGTCGGACAGCTTGAAAGGCAGCAAACCAGTTTGGTAATAGCTATAAATAAAGTTTACTTGCTACAAAATTAAAAATAAAAGTCTTCTGACTATCAAATACGCTTCAAAGGATGACAGAACTGTCTAAGAATGTTTGCACTTCTAGTGAATAAACAAATGCAATCTAAACTAAGCTAAACTTCACTTTAAATCGGACATTATTCACAAAAGTAGACACATCCAACAGTTCAGATACTCATCAAATTATAGTGTATGTGTAAGAGTATTTGTGTTGTTATTAAGTTGCAATCGAGCTAGATGTTTATGGCTTGAGTCGGCAAATTGGTCTTTAATTATTATGCATTCGTATCGAATTGATATTCAACTTCCATTCTAGATATAAACCTCAATTCAATTGTTAGTTTTTTGTTGTTGATTTACGAGACACATACACTGAGAGCTAAAAAAATATTGAACTGTTGGCAGTTTAATAGTCCAAAATATAACAATAAATTGAATCGTATGTCTGACCGACAATCAAGTTGAGTTGACAACAGCTGATGCCACCAACAAGAACAAACAACAAATAGCAATAACATCGAACAATAATAACAACAAACTTACTTAAATGAAGTTTTGGTCCGAAATCTGTTACAATTTTTTTGCGGCATGTGCAAAATAATAAGAAAAACAAAACAAAAAAACAATCCAAACAATATTCACAATTCTTAAAACGACTCCAGCTGCGTTTCCGTTGACCGCCTTCTGAATCATCATTCCCCCTCAATTCCGCAGCCAATTTTCTAGCCAAAAAAAAAAAAAAAAAAAAAAAAAAAAATCAACGACTGATTAAAATCAGCCTCGTTTTCTCGCCGAGCTTGTTTACAGATTTTTTCCGTCACATTCTTAACTGAGTTTCCCAACGCTTTTGGCCATTGAATTTTGTCAGCTAACACAAAAAGTTGAAAAAAAAAATAAAATAAAATAGCGTTTCCATCTAATGACGGGCTATTGACGGCGACATCAACAGTTGGGGCCACGTTTTGTTTGCTTGCCGCTCAATTGCGATTTTTAATACGATTTGACCAATTTGGGTTTTTGTTTAAAGTCTAAGCTAGCGCGTTAATTTGTCTATAATTACAGCTGCATGTGTACGAGATAATGACACGATCAAACAGATTCAAATACAGCTACTGCGGATAATATTAATGAAATCCGGCTTTTGTTTTTCATTCACTAATAGAAAGTTGAGGTAGTTCAATTGAATTCTTTTGTAGTTTTAATTGTTAATCATTAACAAGGTGGCACCCAGAATCGTTTAGAAATAGTTTGAAAATGCCAAAATTAAAAAGAAAAATAAAAAGACCGGCTAAAATAAATTGCACAAATTTTTAAACATATCAAAGAAACTTAGTAAAGTATTCAGAAGTTTTATGAATTTTTCAAAATTGTATTAACATTTTATAAAGATTTTTTGATACAGCCAATTCCTTTTTAAAGTATTAAGTATTTAAGACATTTTAGCCGAAATGGATCTACTTTAAAAGAAAAGTTAGGGTAAAAGAAAGTCAAGGAAACATCATTAATTACTATGCAACTCGGTACATTATTGGTAAAGTTTTGTATAATTTGTATGATTACCTGATTAAATCAAAAAAACTAATCAGTTTTAAAGTGTTGTTTTACACTAAATTTAACACAAAACTTTAAACATTTTCCATATAAATTTTCTGTTTTGATTTTTTAAATGTTATGCGCATTGAAATAGTTTCATTATGAAGCGCAAGTTTCACTTTTATGTTTTTTTATGCGCAGAATTCAATTTCTGGTTGTGTGGCAATAACAGAAAGTAAACAAACAGTGAATAATACCATAATAAATAAAATAATAATAAGTAATTGTCTCATAATGGTTTCATAATTTTGTTGTTAATCAAATACCTATTGACTGTGCAGTTCTTTGGCAGCTAATGGGCAATAAATGAAGTCAACGTTTTGTAATCAGCATAAAAGGAAATTCATTTAATTTTTTGTTGTTGTTATCCGCATCTAATGTTGACAGTTGGAAACGCGAGAAGAAGAATTGATGGGCCACCCACCAGTTGGCACGTGAAGAAGAAGACAAGTTAATGTTGTTGAGAGACGTGCCCATCATTATCATTAACACTTCCTACACTGTCCATCTCCATCACTAATGTCGTTTAACGCTCACGACAACTTCATTAGTTGGTTGGACTTTTGCTTTATTACCTTTCACACTACTCGCTCTGAAGCTTTCATCAGTCATGAGTACTCGTATCTCAAGTCAAGTCAACTGAACTGAACTCATCCCATCTCATCTCATCTCATCTCATCTTGGGGAGTGACTTTTTGATGTCTGTCTCGTTAAACTACAGTTAACCTAATTTGCATTTGGCTTGATTAGAGCTTTGCGAACATTCAGCTTTATCGCTTTGCCACACATCTGGCGAAAAAGTTCATGGCAACCCAACTCAGAAGTATCTTTTGACCAATGCTTCATATTTATTTGAGGCAGCTGCTTTCTATGGCTTTGATTAAAATGCAAATAAAACAGCTAGCAAAAAATGTAAAAAGTAAATAATATTGTTATTAAACTCAATAACTGTCACAATGCTATGCATTAATTATAATATATTACGCATACGCACATTTGGCCGAAAAAATGCTAAACGAACTTGAGACACTCGGATATTTACTTAACGGAAATAGGAAAAACAACAACCAGTTAGCCAGAGTAAAAGCAAATAAATCAGAACTTTGGGAAGCTCTGGTGAAATGATAATGATAAATGTGAAAACCGAGCATAAAAAAGGCAGCAGGAGGAGGCGTGGTTCATTCCTCACGTCCAGCTGCCTGAATATTCATGAATGATTAATGTACTCAACGTCCAATCAGAAAACTTTACTGCGAATTTAAAGCAACAGCTTCTGTGGCTTATGGTTTATTCCAAACTACCAAAGACGACACGCTAACTACGTGTCTACATATTCTACAAGCGCTATTAAAGAGAATATACAACGACTTATCTTAGAAACATTGTCAAAAACATAATGTCCAAATATTTGGAACTTATGCCCATAAATATTTAAGTAGACAAACTGTGTGCATCTGATAAGCTAACGCTTGGTCTTATCTTCTCAATGCATGCCGGCTATAAAATTTAAAATAATATGTTGCCAGGTGACACTTGCTTAAAGTCACCCTTAGGAAATTAGTTTCATCAAGTAGAACAAAGTTCGTTCAGCATAAACTGAAGTATCCTGAAACTTTTTTAAACTTGTTGTCTACATTTCTTTGAAATTTCCAGCGATAGTTTATTTTGAGAAATGCTACTCAGATGACACTTGCTTCTTAGGTAGTTATTTAGATAAAAGAATTGTTGGCAGTAAGCTGATTTTTCAGCTAAAGTTTTCTGAAGTTTAAAATTAGTGCATTTGGATTGAAGATGTTATATGCCGATGATAATAATTAAGTAAGCGTGTTTACAATTATTAGCAGGGCTTTAGAACTTCCAATCGAACCTGCATAAATAAACAAAATTTAACTTATATATCATATATCTTATAGCTTCAACTATTCCTAACTGTTTGTAACATACTGTTGCTTTTACTAAAAATGTTAAAAACCAAACTTAAAGATTTATTTTCTAGCAGCTGCTGTAAGCTTTCAGTTAACTTTGTAAGTGTAATTTTCAGCTAGTGTCATTGGACTTTAAGTAAGTTAAAAGTACATGGAAAAAGTACTGCCTTGTCGGAGCTGTCATTTTGCCTTGCTTTGAGTCAAGGTCCAGAGTTGCGATTGTGCAACAACATGCTAATTCAATTTGAGCCACATTATGTGAATCGCAGTCAGATATATACAGCTATATACATATACGTATTTACAGTACTGGGAACTATTTATTTTTCCAGATAGCTGAACAACATTGACAACAATTGTATGAAAGTCAGAAATACTCGGATATTGGCCCAAATGAACCGCCTACAATTTCACACCTACAAGATACTTTACTGAACAGAAACATTTGTTATTGTTGTTGTTGTTGTAGTTGTTGCTGTTGACGCACCGTTTCATTACTCATAGTAGCCATTTACTGCGCCCATTACTGGGAATACTCGTAACAATCTCAATCTCAATCGGCAAACTGCAAATTCATTCAAGTTGATGGCAAACTGAGAGAGTATCAAATGTGATTTCTGCATATGCGGCTATAACGATTGCAATTTGGCAATGAAAGGTTTTTCAGGTAACAAGACAAACAAAAATATTTGAGACGTGCGACGATGTGCGGCATAAGAATTAAGCTGAACTTATGGTATGCCAAGTTCGACAAGAAAAAGCAAACACAGACACAAACAACAACATTACAATCCAAAAGTATATAATTCCTATACATACGCAGACATGCATGAAAAAAGAAAGAAGCTTTAGGTGAGTATACCAGACTAGTAGATACCCTACGTCCACTTATCCTAACGTAAAAATATTATATATTAAATACATTTTATTGGTTAAAAATCTGTTGAGTTTTTTATCCGATCGTAAATAAATTTGTAGGATAGATTCGAGTTCTATCATATATCGTAGGTACCAAAAGTCAATGCTATAACTCTTAAATTGTGCTTGTTCTTTGTTACTTTGAATTTGGGGGAAAGTATACAAAATTGGTAAATAACTTGATCTTTCTGCACATATAAAGAGTTTATATACCAAATTTTGTGCATCTAGCTCTTACCTTCTCAGGTTCTGTTCGCTTATACAGACGGACATGACTAGAATCGGATTTGAGTTTAATATAGAATCTTCATACTTAATATACTCCTACTTCTACTTGGAAAAAACTTATTTTAACGTCGATACAGGGTATCCACAAACCAGAGGTATTCAGGGAAGGTTCTGCGTGTGGAGTGAAGTGGAGTGGAATGGGTGCATTCGTGAATGCGTGAGCTGTGTGTGTAATGCGCTTTTAACGAGCAAACAGCAAAAGATACAAATATACAGATACAACCAACAGATACAGATACAGGAGATACAGATGCATAAGGTTGTTCCTCTACGGCCAATGTCGAGCCTTTGTTTGCAACTGGAAATTTTCCACACTCCCTCCCCCCTGTTGGCTTAATTAAATTTACAGCAGAACCGTTAAAAGAACCCGGCAACGAAATTCCCTATCCATACTCCGTTCTGCACATGCGAATACGTATTTTGCCAAGTATGTGTGGCAAATAAGCTGAAAACTATTATAATTGCGCAATTGTGCACGTAGAGCAGTCGCAACTGTAGTTTTGTTGTTGTTCTTGTTGCTACTATACTATGCCTTCTTTTAGTTTTTCAAATTTACCTTTTGGTTTTGAGATACTCTCTGTATCTGAGCGGTTCGTCTTGGATTTATAATAATTTGATTATTATTATTATTATTTGAAGTAAACTTGTACATATACATATATTGATTTGTCGGTGAGAACTTTTATCTTTTGCTTTGCACTTGTTGAAATTGATTCTTGCTTCTTGCTTTTCTTTATAAAATTTCCAATTCGTTTTGTTTGTGTTCGTTGCTTAGAGGTTAATATCGCGTCGTTGTCTGCTGTCGCTTTGCATGCCTTAGATTACGCGTCGCGTTGCGTTGTCTTGAGTGTGGTATCTGTCAGATACTTCTTTGAGGTGTCTGCTCGCACATTTAATATCAGTCGGGAATGAGAATAAATATCAACAGAAGAGGCGACAACAAAAATACAATACAATTTCGTGCGGGCCACAGGTAGAAATACACAAAATCTTAAACCGGCAATCTCATCGCACGCACACACACTCTCACACTCGCACACACAGATACACCGAAAGCGACAGACTGCGAAGTGACGTCCGCTTAACTCGAGACACGTTCGTTGACTGAGCTCGGAGTCAATCGTTGAGATTTAACGGCGCCACTCGATTGAAACAGCCAACGATTGAAAGCAACAGGTTGAAAGTCAACCAAAATTGAGAGAGTGCGATCATTACTCTCTCTCTCTGTCTCTCTTTGCCGCTCTTTCTTATTCTCTCTGAGTGTCTTGGCTCAGCTGCTTCGGCAACCTGTTACCTGTTACCTGAGGCGCCCTTCTCACATTATCATTAAACAGAACGCGAACGATGAACGCGACGTCGCCTGTTGCTATCATTTTAATTATGCACCTATGAGAAAGTCGAGTCGCATTGTTGTTAATATGCTTATTCTTCGACTCTGGCTCGCCAGTGTAAAGTTCTTTTCACAAGAAATGCAAAAAAAAAATGTATTTCCCAAAGTGAATTCTTCAGCGAATTTATTATACACTGCAGTTGTAAAAGTTTTATGAAGAGGTGATTATGTTTAGCAAGTAAATTATAAACAAATTTCTTTTAAAATAATATGCTGCTAATATACTTTAGTAAATAAAGTAAATGATCCAATTATCAGCTCAGAACAAATTTCCTTATCTGGAACTACTTAAATAACTAAAACTACACAATATATATTTTTATATTCTT
This sequence comes from Drosophila phalerata, assembly GCA_951394115.2. Lineage (NCBI taxonomy): Eukaryota > Metazoa > Arthropoda > Insecta > Diptera > Drosophilidae > Drosophila > Drosophila phalerata. Next base: position 30,691,857 of record OX596005.2, read on the forward strand.
ATCGTGTTTATACGTAATCTCTTAAAAGAAAAAGACACACAGAAATTTCTAAGATGCTTAAATTCAAAATTTAAAGATCTTTAAATAAAATATGTGTATAATCCCGATATTTTATGGTATAAAATATCTAACATATAATTTTGTGATACTGATTCTAATTTTAAATAAGATTAAATAAGTATATTCTAGCTTAAATTAAGAGTTAGACTTATATTTGTTAAATTTTAATTAAAAGATTGTTCCGTGAATTGGAGAAAAAAAAATTATAAAATGTATATTGTAAGTCAGAACACCAAAATTGACTTCTGTTGCATCATTTTACTTCACAGAATCAAAAGTATTTTCTTACAAACAAAATAATAATAATATTTTAATGTTGTCAGCTATATAATATTTTAATTTTGTAAATAAAATAATATTTTAATGTTGTCAACAATATAATATATTAATTTTGTAAACAAAATAATTTTTTTAGTTTTTTAAGCAAAATAATGCAGTGTATTTCGAAAGTCCACCGATCTTTTTGCTGTTTCTGATACTGAATAGCGTGCGAATTTTCACAAAGTTATCTCTGGTTTTTGGTATTTTAAGTGAGATTATTAAATGTCATATGACATGGCACAGCGTCAGCAAATAACATAATTGTTTAACAACATTTGAAATGCGCATTTAATAATTGGTCAGATTGCAGCCAACATGTGGCAATAAATGATGTGGTATGAAATCCTGAATTTCTGTATACCTACTTGGCTCTGAGCCAATCAATTGTGTGTGGTTGGAGTTGAGAGTGTGTGTGTGTGTGTGTGTCCGTGTGTTGACTGTAAAATTTGTGGTGGCTAGCGGCAAGAATCGTGTGTGCGGCATGTGTGAAATTAATTAACAGCAGTTATAAAACATAAACATTAAAAATACTGTTGCAGGCTTTTAGGCGTTTATAGTTTTTGGCCTCTAGCAAATGCCAAAAGGACACCAAAAAATTAAATCAAAGCAAACAGTGCGGCATGTGGCAAGTACTATATGTTGCAAGTGAAGAGCGCCTAGTCAGCTAATGAGTTTGGCGTGGGCTTTAAGCGACCAATTAAGCTGGATGATGGCCAAAAACTCTGAAAAGTAACAACATTGCAAGGCGTTTTTAAGACCCGGCTTAAATAACAGCTGACTGCACAAAAGTCTGATGAACCCAGCTAAAATCTGGCAACACGAGAGAGGCAAGGAGCTAAGGGGAATGCTGTGGACAACCGTTGGACAGCGTAGCCTAGCAGCCAAATTGTAATTAAAAGTAATCAAAAGCATTAGCAAGTGAAATTTGCAAAGCAGAAAAGCAGAAAAGCAAAAGCCGCAGTCGACAAAAGTATAACAAAAAAACAACTAACTAAATGGGACCTTCACCTTGTGGTTGTTGTTGTTGTTTTGATTTTTGTGGCAAGTCTGTGTGCTGTTAAAACATAGTAGCACATCATCAAACAGCAGACCGAGTTGCAGGAATGAAACTGAAGATGATAGACTCCGAAACTTAATGAAGTTCTTTCGCATAAAGCGAGACAAACGGAAAGAAAGACGAACGTGGCACGCCATTAAATTTAATTTAGTCAAGAGCTTTGATAAATACCAGACAGATGGGAATGAAGGGAAGACAGAGAGAGAGAGAGAGGGAGAGAGAGGAAGAGAGACAAGGTTATCATAGGTACGCAATGAATCTGCAGCCGGAAATGAGTTAAGTTTGTTACAAGCTCATTACGAGTTGATAGACGGCACAAAAAGTCACTTGCATTTCAAGTTTGCCACTTGCAAGCGCTATCTGTACCCAGTTGCATGCAACAGCTGGTGGCAAGCACAAACCAAAATATGATTGAGATTCTCTTGCCTCTTTGCCATCTCAACTTCAAGGGCAGTCAGACAGACAGAAAGACAGACAGACAGGCAGATAGACAACTGTCAGGTAGCAGAGATTTGGACTTGAATGACAACGTGCCACTCGCACAGAGGATACAACAATGTTCGTTACGTTATGTCTGCCACATGCTGCAGATTATCACGTTAATTGCGTTGCCTGGTTACATGGGCCATTTAATAAAGTGTCGCGTGTGCGTTGTCATCTCATTGAGGAAATCGCTCAGCCAGAAACACTTCTTCTATCAACTGACAGCCTAACTTAAAGCAAAGGAAAGCTGGACTTTTTTATATATTTTAAAATAAACTAAGAGTATGAAAAATTGTGGCCTAAATAACCTAAGTGACTTACTTAATATTTACGATTAGGAGTGCTCTATTAAAACTATTTATATTCTTAAGTGAAATTTTTTTGAAATTTTTATTGTTAAATTAGTACCACTTAGGCGTTTAATAAATAATCTATAATGTGTTTTTTTAATATTAGTAATAATAGAAGCATTTATTTACATAAGATATACTGTAATTATTCTGTAATTAAGCAAGTTTTTCAACAAATCAAATAATGAATTATCTAACGCAATCCGACAAACGATTTTAAGCTTTATAAACCAAATTTATATTTTTGATTTCAAGAGAATTAACCACTAAATATAGAATAGAATGCATTTAAATTTTATTAAAACAAGTCAATAGTTGAATTTAATAAAGAGTTTCTGTTTTATTAAAAAAATCGTGATATTTAGGGAGATGCCAAGATGTAATAAATTTAAGTACTACATTCTTTTATTAATAATTCCGCATTTCTGCGTTTTTTTTTTTGCGAGCTTATGATCTCACATTTTTATTTGTTACTTCTAGTTCAACATATGTCCTCACATGGGTCATAGAAACGTTCTTCCATTCCATCCTATTTATATTGCTTTCTACACACTATAAATTTAACTACTGCCTGCTCGAGTTGAAGCTCTTATCGCTGGGAGAAAATCAGGACGCGAATAATATAGCTTGCTTACAAGTCAAAAGGACATAAACTGGCTGCAAAATTAATTACTTTTACTTAACGACAGCTTTATGTTAATGGCGAGAATCGCAATGATTGGAACGATAATGAAATGGCAAAGTATTTTAATGATTCCGCTAGCAACTTTGGCAACAGACATACGAAGTATGAGATTGAAACTAGGCGGCATCGTCATCAACAACAATCAACATTTTCATCGCGTTTTCATCCATCATTTTATTTTATATATACATATATATGAATGTGGGCGGGCGTCATTATTGCCGCTTTACTCAATATACTGTCAATATTTATATATATATATGTATTATACACCGCCCACATTTTTTTTCCTACTTGAACCAATCGGTGGGCAGTGTCATTATGAAAGCATCATTTGCCAAGTGGCTTTTTTTTTGGGGGATGGCAGAGGAGATTGTGGGGGTCAGAAGGTGACGCTGGCAAGGACGCTGTCGTTATGGCTACATGTGACCCAACGGCGACATCGTTGATGAAGGCAATCATTTCCTGCCCACACTTTGGCACCTCTCACAGCTGGTCACCATCTCCAGTGGCGCTTTTCAATATCGTCATTTCCGGCCAACACAACATGATTAAGCAATCAAAATCAATGCCGGGAGTCGCCCAAAAGGCGGCCACATTTTAACTAAGTAAATCAGAAGAGGAAAGGATTTATGTCCACATTATTTCAACTGAAAGCTATGTAATAGAAATCTTTATGAGTTGGCACTAAAAACCGGAGTGAACTTTGTGCCACGCAAGGCATTAACTTGCATTAAATGTTTGTATTGTATTTCCACCATCTCAACACAATGTAAGTGGAAATGTCAATAGAAACCCTAAACACAATTCTCCTTAATGGTCGAAATACATTTTAAGTGAATTTTCAATGAGTATTAGCAAAAGGTTGTTATAGCAAGCAATAAATTATTGAGTATTGGCACTAAAAAGACATCAATAAAAATAAGTTTAGTCATTATTTAATTTCTTTTTTGTAAATTGCTAGATACTTATACTCATTAGACTCATTATACATACTTTAAAGTCTATGAAAAATTTAATTTCTTATATTTTCAATCCAGAAAATCGTCCCATTACTTATGACTTTATTTTAACAATAGATTTTTGGCAATTTGGCCATGGCTAAAATTTTAAAAATTCATTATTTTTATATAACATTTTTCATGTCATTTTATGATGAACGTAGACCTTTGTATATGTATTTTAAACTGATCGAAAAGAGGGAGAGAGATTTCCTTGATATTAATAGTCAACTAAAATTTCAGAAAGATTTCAATACAGTTATTCAAGTGTTTAAACAACTTTTATTAAATTCACATAATGCCGATCGTTAGCACCATAAAATGCCTGACCAAAACGACTAAATGAACCAATTCTCAAACTAATTAGCCATTACATAAAAGTAATAAGCCGTGTTATTAGCTTGATATTTAGACATTGACAGAAATCACAGACAATTTTCATGTTTTGTAACCCAAATCAATAACGCATTATGATTTATCGATTGACCGCATGTATGTAAGAACAATAATCACATACAAAATCTAAACCGAAAGTTCAATTAAGTCATTCAACCCTACAATATCTTGATGGCCGTTACCAAAGGCGGCAATCCATAAAGCTATAATTGTCACGCAAGTAGAAAGTATGTATAATAAAAAAGACAATAAAATTGATTTCAATATTCCGTATTAAACAAAAATGCAGCATTAAATTCTATTGCTATTGTCTGTAAATTTATACAGAAAAAATATAAAAAATGGCGAGTCTTAGATATGGGAGTCTGAGGCAAGGAAGAGGAGCAAACTAAGTCGCAAGTGGCATAAGTACATATTGAACAAAAGCCGCTTAAGCGAAGTGAAAACATTTTTTGTTCGCGCATAACAATTTAAGCACTTCCTGAAATAGGGATTGGAATTGAGATTGGAATTGAAATTTGGCCAGAGTTGACTCTGTGTGCCATGTGCGTGATTTGTCGCCCAAATGCCACAGGCACACAGGTGCTGTTCACCTGAATCTATCCACTTCTATGTCAGCTCGCGAATTTCTGGTCATAAATTGCGGTTTTACGAAATGCACAAAACGTGCGTCTGGTGGACGCGACAGTAGAAATTGGCATCTCTTTTGAAGTTGGCTAACTTTTATTATGTGGTCTATAAAAAACACCATGTGTTTAGTGTTTTACCATCAGCTCGAGTTGAAAAATTAAAATAAATTAAATTTCTAATAAAACCAATCTTTCATATACATAGTAATTTTATTTTCACATTTTTCCCTTTCCTATATCAAAGCTTTATTCCACAGATTTATACATTTCATTATTAAAAACCTATTAACTGAATTAATCATAAGTTTTCTTAGAATTTTATACTCAAATAGTCATTAAAATACTTCGTTAAAAATTATTATTTTCAAAATTTAAAGTTAAGTAATTTTAAAACTAATGCTCACAACGAAAAATTGTGTATAAATTTTTAATAAGTAAACTTCGGTGTTAACAACTTATCGTAAAAAAACAGCTTTAGCAACTTAATATAAAAAAGCTGAAAGAACGAAAATGTTATTAAAATTCAAACAACAACAAAATCTTTCCATAAAAAAAAAATATAAAGCTTTGGTGGCATATAGAAAATGCAAATATTTTATAATTGTAACAGAAATATAATTTTTTTGTACAGAAGTTCACTATACAAAAGTTAGACTGTATATCAAGTTTTTGACTCGAATATAACGAGTTCAGAGAAAAAATTCAAGTTAAGATTTGCAGAAAAGCAAAGTGAGAATAGTGTTCAATTTGAAAAGGAGCTAATTGTAAAAACAACTTTAAATGCTTTTTCTCATCAAAATACACAGATAAATTTGAATTAGAGATTGTATCTTTTCCTATTGATAATTTAAGTAGTAGGGCACTTACATTATTCTGGTTGCATCTCGCTGACGAACAGACTCATCCCGATTGAGCACCTCAATTATCATTTTGCGCTCATTCTCCGATAAATTGTCGAGCACCTGAGATGTGGCGACCGCCAGTTCGGGACCAAGAACATCGATAGTTTCTCCGGGTATACTCTCGGTTGCCGCATCGCTGGTGGCAATGCTAACGCCGGTAGAGATGGAGCCAAGGTTATAGCCAGTAACTCCGCCACTTGTCATGCTTCCCATGCTGCCCATGCTCAAGTTCATGCCCCCCATACCCATTTGAAGGTTGTTTGCCGCTGTTGTGCCAACCAAACCGGAAGATGCACCCTGTGATGCTGTACTGCCGTTAGCTGTTGCTGTTGCACTATTGTTGCTGCTATATTGCATCATGTTGTTGCTGTTGCTGTTCGGTTCTCCTCCTCCCACACGATGCTTGTTGTTGGCGTTTTGCGTCGGCGTCGGCGTGGGTGGTAGGCGTGCACTGCGTCCACTTGACATACTACACGAGTTCACGGAGAATTCCTTTCCTGTGCGTAGTTTACAACTGCCCACCTTTCACTCTCTCTCTCTCTTTCTCTCTGCCACTCTCTTGCTCTGTTCCCTTTTCAGCTCAGCTGCCAAATGCAAGTTCACAAAATGCAAACGATTTCATGCAGTCCAATGGTTTGATTCGCTCACTTCCTTTTCGTGTATAACTATTCAGTTGCTTCGTCGTTATTTTTATAATTTTCTCTTCAAGAACTTCATTAATGTTGCATTTGCTGCGTGTCAATTGCAATCCTGAAACAAAAAACCTGGAAAATTTTATTTAAAAAAGGTCAGTGGTTAAGAATAACTTTAGATTCCTCGAAAGGTAAAGTCTAAAAATAATCAAGTGAACATTTAAGAGTGTTGAAAGTAAAGAACATTCTATCAAAGTATATATAGAATAGGAATAACGAGTTCTGTGTTGACAAATGATTAAAATATTAAATTATCATTTTTGGAAGCTAAGACATTTTTTATAAATTTTTAGTATATTTAAAATTTTTTTTTTAAGAAGTTTCTCAACTTATCATAGCTCAATAAAAAAAAAAACTTTCTAAAAACTTTTGAATACATTTCATGCATATATATCTGCATACATATATGTACAAAAAATTCGGAAACTTCGGGAGCAAAAATAAATAGTATATAGTCTCTTAACCTAAAGATATTTTATAAAAAACTTTTATAATACTCTGAATTTACCAAATTATTATTATATGCGTAGCATTTTTTTGCTAAAATAATTCTTTGAGAACAAAACAACCCCTGTGAAAATTATAATCAGCAGAACATGCAAGAGCAAGGATAAAAGCTTTTCATAATGAAAATTTACTAAATGGAGCTGTTAAGTAGTTAGGTCAACAACTTGCAGAATTACTCAGACTGTAAACGGCAGTGCACTCGCTTTAAGCAACCTAATCTTAAAATCATTACATTTTACACTTGCTTGGCTTAATACACAAGTAAGTATTATAAGCCAATCTGTTGCTGCTGTGCTTGGCCAACAGTTTACAGTCTTTAAGAAATCAACAGTAGCGATAAAAACTGCAGCAGGAAAACCCATAAATAGTTGGTTGAATGTTTGAATTTTGGTTCAGTATTGGACACGTCGTCACGACACAAAACCATATACCACACACATCGAGATATATTATATATAAAGTATACCCGCAGCATGTGGCGCAACCATACAAATATTGATGTGGTTCCCTGACGGTGGTTATAGTCGAGACGTCGACGTCAGCAAACATGGCGTTTAGTTAGTTAGTTTCGATGCTCATACAATGCAAATACAACTATATATGAATTCTATATACGGGTATGTGTGTATGTGTTCGTTTGTGTTTGTTTAATGTCTGATGTGCGATAACACACAGATGTGGCACACGCTAATGTTTGAGTTTCCATTAAATGTGAATTACAATGCCAAAAACAAATTGCGGCATAGTTCGAACAACTGTTAATTATCATAAAATGCTTCTATTTGCAATCGAAAATCCCCAGGCGATGCAACAGTTAACAAATTAACACAGTGCTCTAATTTAAGCACTGAAATTAGTTTACGAGAATATTTCGTCTGTTTAATTAAATTAGCAAAAATAGTCAAATAAACTTTAATCTACATTACGTTTTAATTGACTTACAAGCAAGCAAATATTTACAAAAGTTATTAGTGAATAGTATAACAAACAATAAACCAAAAAATACATCTAAAATTTTCACCCCCCTATCGTTTATTAATGAAAAGTAACTACTTATAATAGCAGACTCTATAATTGAGATAAATTTAATTGATAAGAATATTACGCATACAATTTGTTTCTACATTTCCAGGAATAAAAAACAATATAACAATTAGAATCAGAATTCATTACTGTCATATAAGTATGTGTAATTAAAGACAATATCACGCATACGACTTCATTCAATATGAAACTTATAAATATATTAGTAAAATGAATTAAATTGAGAATGGCATACATTACCAGGAATGTCAAATATAACAACTAATAGATAAATTAATTAAAACCAAAATAGAATAGCAAATTGTTTATGATTGGCTGAGCTCATTTATGTTTAAATACCTTTGAAAAGATATTACGTATACGCAAATATAGTTACAGTATTAGAATAACTAATTACATCTGACTATCTATCTCTTTTCTCTTTGTCTAGCTGCATTCATAGTTCAGTAAAATTAATTAAAAAGTTATAAATAAGCTGAAAACTATTAAGGTATGCAGCTACCTATGCATATTTCCTTTCACAAGCTTCAAGCAAACATTCTGTCTGAAAATATTTTTTTAATTTAATGCTCTGAATGTGTGCGTGTGTGTGCGTATGTGTGTGTGTGTGTGGGGGAGTGTGTGGGCAAGTATGTGTTGTGTATTGTACAAAGTTGCGGCAGCAACAATAACAAAAAAAAAAAAAAGAAAAAGCGCGCTGACAGCAGCAACAGTCAAAAGACATTTAAATGACAATGACAGTTTAACTGTGGCGGCACACAGAAAAGAAACTCACACAATGAGTTTGAAGTAGAAAAGGGGAAAAGCGAGGAGAGAGAGAAAGAGAGGGGAATAAAGCAAGCGGCGACTGCATGCACAGTCCAACAGTTTTATCGAGTAACACACAATAACACACACTCACACACACACATACACACGATTAAAGCGGAAGTGCTGTCTTTCACGTTGTCTAACACTGACTGCGCCTACGACAGAAAATGGCGGCTGAGCTAGTGTTGAAAATCGTGAGGTAAATATCGATAATGATTTAAAAATTGATCTACACTATTTTTAAAAATTATACATATTTTGTTTGATAAAATATCATATTTAAATGAAGAGATATTATTTAACATACTTGGTTACAATAGAAGAAGAATGGAGTAAAAATCGATGCCTACTAAAATACAAGATAAAATATCGCTCTCAGCTATATACTATTAAAGGCATTTCAATATTTTCCGATGTATCGCTTAGCACTCACATCACTAAGCACTGAGCAAAACTGAAAATTGAAAACGAGAAGGAAATGCTTCTTTGTGTGTGCCAGTTTATGTGTGGGTGTGGGTGTGGGTGTGTGTGTGTGGGTGTGTGTGTGTGTGTGTGTGTGTTTGTGTGTGTGTTTGTTAGTCCCGCCAGACTCACAACGACATGCGATATCAATTGAAAGGCAACCGCGTCACTGGATGCTTAGGCTCCTGGCAGGCATCCTGCCTGTCTCAGCTCCTTCCCCCGTTCCCGCTCTTTCCCACCCTCTTCCGGCTGACTATTATCCCGGCCTGCCGTGATGATGGATGCGCATCGCATGTGCAAAAAGACTCACTGGCTGCGTGTGGTGCAAATGTAATTAAGCATTTGAAGTGAGAGAGTCTCACATATACTCGTCTCTTCTCCTCATTCTCGTGTGCTTATTGAAAATATGAAAAATGCACACGCATGCAATGAAGATAAGTACAATAAAGGAGCATATGAGAGCTTACATGGCATCTTTTTAATTTACACTTGCTGAATTTTTAATGATGTAGTGCTGACGTCAAGTATACGCAGCATGTGACTGACGGCAAAAAATGTATTTTCATTAGAGACCGCAACAGCTATCATTTTAATGTAATTAATAAAAGATATAAAATAAAAACTAATTCGTGATTTATAAAAGAAATTCTTTTTTTTTCAACCAAATATATATAATTGAACTTAAATTTGTATTTAAAATTATAGTTATTTAATTAAAAATATTAAATTTACCCTATTTTCAGAATACCCTATTAAAAAGTAGTTTATCTAGGATTTTTCAATTGACCCAGAGAATTTTTTACTGCCTGATTTTTTTAATCTGCCAGCTCTCCATTGCCATTTATGTGGATATCTGTGAGTAATAAAACAACAACTCAGCTCTTAATTGCCCCAGCTTTTGTTGGATATTTTTAGCGACATCCAACACAATGCTCTATTCACAGAGAGAGAGAGAGAAGGACAGACAATACACAACAGTGAGAGTCTCGTAATTGAATTTGACTGGAAACACACAAATCAATTTTAGTTTAGCATTCAGGAAGGCCAACCAAACATCATCCGGCTTGAGGGACTCTAGAGTCGGCATTGAGTATCAGATTAAAAGTTTTTTATAGGAATATATTCAAATGCACATTGCACATACGTCATGATGGACAAGAGAAAACGCTTTCCCCCTCCCCCCCAAATGTTACAATGCCAGCGGCTGTCATGAATAAACAAACGAATGGAAAACAGAGCTAACATTTCAGTGTCATTGTCAGATATGCAAGAATCAACAGCAGCACAATCTGTGCAAATAACAATGCAGGACTCTTTTGTACATATGTACATACATACAATATATACGTATGTTGCCATTAGACAGGGTCAATGCTAAAGATCCGGAAGCAGCGCGTTGACAGTGTTGACAGCAATGTCAAAGTGCACAGCAAACTTAACAAAAACGTGCCGCCAAAGCACTTGACAAGCAAAAAGACATGATATTAAGACATCGATACCATACAGACACTAACTGAACAGGAAACACATAGCTTTTCCTGGAATTGTATTCCTCAATCGAATGGGAATAATGTAAAACTCAAGTATTCTTGATGTTGTAACAAACTAATCAGTTGCATGTTTGCTTTCCACAACAATACTTAACTTTTATCCATTTATTTGAAGTAGTTTTTCTATTCGAAATTTATATAAAATATTATCTTACATCAATATAGTATTATTACAGCTAGCTTACCACTAAACACTTTTCTTAGTGCGGCACATAATTTTAAACAGTTTAAAAATCATTAATTGTTTTTATTTTCTGTCAAGCATATTTTAGTTAGTTAATTTCGGCCTTAGATAGAACCAGATTTTCGATCTGAAAGTTTTTAACTTTCGGCCTTTAAATTGACCACTGTAATAAAATTTAATCTATAAAATGTAATCATCTTTTACAGGTTTTGTATTATTTTTAGTTAGAAGTAAGTTTACCTCCATTTAATACTTATCATATCTAATTCGGTGACAGCAGTCCCTATTCTAAATTTAATCATTTTAAGTAGCTCTTGTGTACTTTAATGACCCATTTTTATATGTAGTTCATAAACAGATTTTACATATCCTAGCGGAACGAGTTTTTCTAAACTAAACATATCTAGTATTGTCATTGGTGACCCTATACCAAATGTCATCATCATAAGTAGTTCATGTATGATTTAAAAATATTCCTATATTTATTTTAACACTTTACCTTAACCAATCAAAACCTTGTGTAGAAAAAATCATCACGAAAGTAACTTATATACTGTCTGAGTTCTAGACACTGAATCATATATTTCTACAGGTCTCTCAGGTAATATTACAACTTATCCATAACTGCGGAAAGGGTATTAAGAACAGGAAAGTTTCAACGGCATAATCAATATCAAAGTGTTGCTTAAAAGCATACGCTGAAAAGCCACACAAATATAGACACACTTTGGATACCTGTGTGAGTATCACGGTCTGTCCGTCCGTCTGTGTGTGTGTGTGTGTGAGTGAGTTGTCAACATTTGTGTGCAGTTCCGTTGCGCTTGCCTGCCCTTGTCTGCCCTATATAATGCCTTAAGCTCTGCTCAAAAGGGCGCATATATTACTTACTATAAAATAAGCGTTAAGCATGACTACAAATGCTTGTGTGTGTGTGTAAGTGTGTGCAGATACATATACACAGGCATATTTACACCGTTTGCTATATGTAAGAGAACATTAAGTACCTACGAGTAAGTTGCTGGTGTCAAGTGCTCGTCGACATCATTCTATGACTGACTACTTGAAGAGCTCGTTGCCTTTTGGGTATTGGCTCGGACTAGGGAATAGGCAACTGGGGAACATACATACATTCACATACATTTGCCACAAGTGTCAAGTTAGCCACCCTTGTGGAGACCACCTCAAATAGAGATATGAAAGAAAATATGAATATAAACACACGCACTACTCGAACTTGCTTCAAAATAAAACAATGTCTACAATGGGAATTTGTTTATTTTGTACTACATAAGTTACGAGTTGTGCTTACTTATTATTATTTTTACAAATTGCTCTCAAGAATATTTGGCAACAAATTATTCGAATGCCACTAAATACTCATCAAGAAGAAAGTGAAGCTCTTACATAAATTTTAATTATGGGTAACTCATCTTAAAAGCCAAAATTTCATTCAGATTTTGATATTTTCCGTAATTTATATTTATTATTATTATGATAAACTAGTCTTTAATTTAAAAATCTCACTGTTCATAACTTTTATGACTTGTTTAGCAACCGACGAGCTTAACTCTTTTATTTATACATTCAAATTTAATTTCAAACTAAAAATGTGGCACATGATTTGCTAATGGAATTTTGTGCATAACATTAAGTAATTAAAGATGTCATAAATGCAAATAAACTTTTATTTTTGGTAAAAAAAATAATAGTTTGGCAGATTTTCAGACAGATCGTTTATAAATGTTCAAAATGACACGAAAATAAAATTGTTTCATTAATAATTTAGATTCTAGATATGTGTTTTAAGTGTTTGACATGAATTAGCCTTAAGATCTTGGCACGTTTGATTTAATAAACATCGATTTTGTGTCAATGAATTCAATTCTTAGGAAATCGGGTAGCATGAAGTCGAGTAATCAATTGGGCATTGGTTGCTGCCCCAAATGAATTGGTAACTCTGTTGCACGTGATTCGCTTGTCAAACTGTCGAATACGGCTTTCAGGCACTTAAATGCTTAAATATGCACTCACATGCACACTTGAATAATTTAAGGATTCGTACAAAAATAGACACAGACCGATAGCATGCTCAATACGTTGTCTCATAGGAAAATGGTAGCGACAACAAGGCAAATCGAAACGAAGCCAATTTTCACATACATATAAATTACAATCATAAATATTTGAAAATTGTTTGCCTCCAGCCACATGCAACATTATAAACTTGACCAGCGAAATAATGAAATTAACGAAGTGTCTCAGTTCAACAGGCGCAATAATCAGAGCGAATCATTCACGTACTTGCAAAGTTAAGTTTCTGCAGCGCAACTGAATAACAAATATTCATTCACGGTGGAACATCATGCAGACCTCAGTGCACCACTGTGGTGGCTTTGAACCACTTTACTTTATACAAAATTCATCAACGATAAGTTCAGTTAAGCCACAAGACAGAAATATATATTTAATTGACGAGAACCATAGTAAACAATTCTGAAGTAGTTGCACTTCCTTAAATAGTTAAACGAGTTGCTTGTAAAACTTCAATATAAGTTAAATATAAATAAACATATACACAACACACTCGTACAGCATGTCGTATACGTTTTTTTTTTCTCAAATATCTTGTGAAAGTTACAAGCACAACAAAAAAAACTGTCAACAGTCGAATGCACATGACAAAGGGATGTGCAGGATAAACAGCAGGCTACCGTCATCTGACAACTTTAAATTACACACACACCTACACATACACACACCCACACACTTACAAACACAGCGGTTGTTTGACAATGTCCGTCTGTGTATGTGTTGCTATCTACGCTTGTCTGTGTGCCAGCGTGTTTATTCAGCGGTTTTGTGTTACACACGTCGTATGATTTATTCAGAAAACAATGAGAGCCTTTCCTTCACCCGACTATCAGAGCACAAAGTGAAATAAATGTAGGTCAAAGTGCTAAAGGAACAAGCGAGTTCAAAAGCCAATTTACGGATTAAGCCTTTGATTGGTGTATTATTTTGAACGGTCCAAAATCGATTAATATATTTGTAAATAATGTTGGGGTAAATAGAAAAAAAAGTTTGCAGAAAACTATTAAATAAGTAGATGAAATTCGAGAATTTTTTTAGAACCTTAAACTATTATAACTTTTTCAATTCTTAGCCAATCTGCTTGCGGAATGTCAATTGGATCATTATTGCATTCTATTTGAATTCAGCATTAAAATTGAAAACTCAATTTTTTTCCATCACTGTTCATTTTTTCCGAACCTGATGCAGAAGCTAGACAGCTAATATTATTATAAATATCTATAATCGACAGAAAAGCCGTAGAAATAAGCTGTAGATGGAAAAATTAAATGTAAATGGCGAAAAACAAGGCTAATAATACGAACAACCAAATGAAAGGAAAGCTCACACAGACAGCAGCAAAAGGGCTCTTGAAATAATAAATGGATTAATGACAGCCATTTTTAGAAAATGTTTTATCTAAACGAAGTGTAAGCCGGCATTAGATCAACACAAAGCCAATTGGCCAATGGACCAGCAACAACTGCGAAAGCTATGGCAGCTGATACAGTGTGTTGTGTGTTGTGTGAGTGTGAGTGTGTGTGTGTGTGTGTGTGTGAGTGTATGTTGGGGTTTGTTGTGTGCACTGTGCTGCCAATCGATGGGCACATAACCAAATCGCATTAATTACGCTTCAACAATTGTTGCGCCACAAACCTTAAATGGCGTTTAGCTAAAACTGTGACGGAGCATGCCGAAAAGGACGGAGGAGGAAGGAGGGACTGGAGTAGCTGTGTTGCCAGTGCCACCAATCCCTCTCCTCTCTTCTACTATCCTGTCTGACCGTCTGTCTGCCAGTGTTCTCTTTTTGGAACGTAGCTGAGGGTATAATACTATACGTTTGTTATAGACTGAGAAAGTCCTGGTTTTTAGAGATATCTAAATATATAATAATAAAAATTATAATAATGGGAAAAAATCGAATTATATGAGTAATTTTAAAACCTCACAGATAAATCTTTAATATTAAAGCTTAGAGAACTTTAAGAAAAATAAACAAAAAACAGAAATAAGTGATCTAACTAGTTAATGGGCAAAACTTTTAAATTAATTATTATTACGCTACACCTTTTTGGATAATTGTCTAAAAATTGAATTTTGGCAGTTATGTTGTGCCTGTGTGCAGGGTATATCGTAGTCGAGCACTTACTATTAAAGCATTTCGGCCTGTTTATATCTGTGTATGTGTTTGGCTTAAACAATTTCCGGCATTGCAGCAAATGTTTAATTAAATGCCAATCCATCTAACTTCCTCCCTCTCTCTCTCTCTCTTTCTGTCTCTCTCTAAGTATTCGCCGTCTCTCTCTTTGCAGTCTATAGACTATAGTTATGCTTGCCTTTGCTTTTGGTCGACAAGTAAACACCTCGACTGCAACTGAATGTGGGTTCAGCTGAAGCACAAGTCGATTTGTGGCTATATTTGATCATTTCAGCAACTACATTAGCATCGTTATGTGCCCAGCCAGCCAGCCAACGGGAAAATTCCGAGTCCGTGGAGCTGTTGGCCATAATTTGCCGCTCAGGCGGCATTTAATGAATGGGGTCAATGTTATGCAAAATTTCCACACTCTCTCTCTCCCTTTATCTCTGTCGTCTTTGAAGGCCAACACAACTGATGGGTCTTGATGTTGGTTGGTTGGGTCTGTGTGTTTATGCGTGTGTGTGTGTGTGCAACCATCAGCCGCCTGTCCACCGAATCATTACCGTGTGCAAATATTTGCAGGCTGCCACTGTATGAGTGTGAGTGTGATGTGTGTGTGTGTTATCCTTAGTGTGAAACCTGCTCAAGCGTTTGCCAGTTGCCATTTTAGTCTCGCTTTGCACAAAGGTCAGAGGATTGCGTCGCAGCTGCTGTTTGTCATCTTGTTTTGATTTCTTTTAATAAAAATAAATGTGCTCAAAGTGACAATGCTCAAATGGAAACTAACTCACTTGACTTATACCCTGTACAACTGAGTAATATTGTAAAATTGTCACTTGTAAAGTTGCTAAATCCAAAGTCGGACCAACTTTAAACAGTCATAATTTCATTAAAAATCAACCGATTTTTAAGCGGAATATCATTCTCATTATGTTTTGCCGTCAAAATTCATTCTGCGTTTAAACTTTGTTAATTTGAAAAATTTAATTTTTTTGACCATCATCGCAGAGACTTGATTTCTATGGTAAGGGTCCCCCCTTTGAAAAATAGCAAAATTGAACATTTTAAATCTTAAATTTTCACTTTTAATCAACTGCTTATATCGTAATTAGTATAAAACAACACATTAAACTTCATTCTGAAACCTTTCAATTTCTTGTAAAAAATCCTGTCCAATCGGACAAAAATTTTGACTATAAAGTTGCTAGTTCCGAAGACGGAAAATCTTCAAACTGTCATAACATTAAAAACACTCAACCGATTTTTAAGCGGAATGTCATTTTGATCATGGAATGGCATCTTAATTTATAATACATTAAATTTTAATGATTAAAATGTTCTTCAATTTTTGTTCGCCGGATCTGAGTATTTATTCCCTGCTTTAAAGATATGATGTTGTTTAATAAGTTATGGTCTACTAGCTGTCATGTTTGCAATAAAAAATTTGTTCTTAATATATTCCAATCTAGCTGAACAATTTTTCCCAGATTGAATCGACTGAGTGCTATCAATCAAATTGAAGCGATTCATCAAAGGAAATTTGATATATCTAAATTTGAAAATTGTTTGAGTTGTTGTCAAAAAATGGACGCTTACATATTCGTAATTATCCAAACCCCCTGTTGTCTCATTAGTGTACTCTCCCCGCAGTCAGCTTGTATGTTCCGCATGCTCAAATTATCCCCAAGGTACACTTGAAACTCACTCATATTTTTAAATGAAATGTATATGTATAGATATATATGTACATGCACCAGTTTTAATGCCTGGCAGCCCTGTCATTACGGCTGAGCCTTGTCAGGATTCCTGTGCCTTTGCCTGTTGTTTCTGAACTGCTTTTTTATGCATAACTTTTCCATATTATTATTTTCTTTTTTCCTTTGTAAAATTTCAATTTCTAACGCAGCTCATAAATCAAAATGTCTGAGCACACAAAGCTCCAAAATATTACAAAAATTATAAAGCAAAAAAAGGGCGTCAGTGTGTCAAGGAATGTGAAATGTAATGTACAAGTCCAAACATGTGGTTGTGAGTGTTTTCAATTAAACCAATAGATTTAAAAGTGATGTTTCGCATTGAATGCGAGTGCATGCAATGTCATTACAAGTGATTAAACTAACATAAAACAGACTTAAAAGTCTGCCTCAAACTGCATACAAAAACCCACGAGAAGAGAATGCGGACGAGGGAGGTTGGAATTGTCCTGGTTGACTTGTTGCTTTCGCAAATACGCAACTTAGCAGATTACTTGCGGATATAGAAAAGCATCAATCTTTTGAATGTCACCGACAACCCACAAACACTTCAATACACATTCACTTTTTGGGGGGGAGGATTCCGTTTGTATATTGGGGTTTGTCATAAATTCACGTCAGCTTAAGACGTGACAATAAGAGACAGATCTTTAAAAAGTCGTTTAGACATCAAATGAATTTCACGCTTGTCGCACACTGGAATTGATCAACTTTAATGTGAAATTTATAGACGAGTTGAGTAATTGATAAACTTATCGTAATTATAAATGACCTAATTAGTTAAAGTTCAGTTCATCAATGGATTTCAAGTTAAATGATATACATAATGTGGTTGGCAAGGAAATGATAGAAAAGAAAACAAGTCAAGCAAGACGAAAAGGAAGATGGAGAAGCGTGTAGTGAAGCCTTTGTGACTTGGAAATGCTTAACAAGATGCAAATACAGTATCAAGAAAACAAAATAGCAAAAAGATATAGCGAGATGCAAAGACGTAATGAGAAAAAGCAAAGCATGAAAGATAATTGCAACAAGAAGTCGAAGTAAAAAATGAAAAAGTAAATACCACAATCGTAACGATAAGCTTAGTTCAATATGTAACGATACATGAATGTAGCGAGAAGAAAAGTAAGAAAAAACTAGCGAAAACATTAAGCGAGTAAGCCTTACGAAGATAATCTAAGAAATCAGAACATAACGAGTAAAAACCTAAAGAACAACATTTAAAGCATATTTTAAAGCAGATGGTCTAAAAAAAGAAAGCGCAATGTGAAGCCAGGTCAAATCTAGAAACGAAAAAAATGCAATGTGGAAAAAAAGAGAAGTGAAGCCAGATGATAAAGCTGGAAAATACAGCATTGCGAGTAGTAAATGAGTTCTGTCAAAAACTTGAACAGAAATAATAATAGCAAGGCGAGATGGAGAAGAAAACAGATGAATTTTCCCGAGGCAAAAGAAGTGTTCCTTAAAACAGCATGTAATAGGAACAAGAATAATGTAAATAAATTATACCTACTAATAACTAATTTTATTTAAATATAGACATGTACAAGCATATATGAAAATAATTATTAAATTGTTTTTAATAACTGGTATTTCAATAAAATCCAAAACAAATATTAAAATAAGCATAATGAGAAATAGTTTTGATGTAAAGAATGTTTTTGCCGCTCGTTTATATTTATAATACATTAATTAATTATTGACGGCTGTTTAGCGAACTTAAAGCCCCAAATTATGGATAAATAATTTCAGAAATTATTTATGCAAAACTAACATAATTGCCATTAGGCCAGCTGCAAATTGTGAATCACTCTCATTACCTCTTCATCTCACCTCTCAACATTCCGTGTGCAATAAAAATGTAAATTCATTTCGTTGAATAGAATTATTGGCCAGGATAGCAATGTAGACTTCCTCAGTCAGCAAATACAGCACACTAATGATTAAATCGATATCTGTATCTGTATCGGTAGATGTAGCTGTTGCTGTAGCTGTAGCTGTAGCTGTATCTTTATCTGTAGCTGGCCATCTATTGTATCTGGCATTGTTGTTCTGCCTCGACCTCAACCTCAGACAGCAACTTGATGCTGGCGGTTGTGGCTTAAATATCCTGCCATTTGTCAGAGTCGATGCTTTGGCCTGTCAATCTTTAAGATGCCTCTGATAAATCGCTAGCAATTTGTTTGCGCCGCAAAAAGTTGTTTGCATCCAATTTTGAATCCAATGAGTGTGTGCTTTGAGCCAATACAAAGCATTTCGGCCTAATAAGCCAAAACATTGCAAATATTTTAGATCCCAAAATTCAATTCGTTTATATTGTAAACGATGCAGGAACAATAAATCTTAACATTACTACAACATGTTACATTGCGTATACGTCGCGTGACCGCAATTGAATAATTTAAAACATATGCAAAATCTGATCGTTTCTCAAATCCTTGCATTCCTTTCTTGTTGCCACAAAAATATAAGAACATAAAATAAAATGTGTGCCAAGCCGCCAACACTGTGACAATTTGATTATTTCATGTCAAAATGAAAAACATTTCCTGCTTTTTTTTCTCTTTTATGAATTTTATATCAAATCAACAAAGCCACCGCGTACAACAAAGAGAGCATGGGACTTGGGGCCAGACAACAACAATGATGATTTTTTTTTTTATATATTGCAGATGACAAAAGTATTTTCTTTGCGGCGACAAAAAAGAAATGTTGAAAATGCGTCATTTCGTTGGCACATTTCTGCTTTTTAGCCGCTGGAAAAGCGGCGTGTGCGAAAAACTTTAGTTAATAATCAAAAATGCAGCATTAATGCAGGCCATATTGAAGTAAATAAACGTGTCTAAGAAAGTAAATAGAATATTATAATTTCTAACAAATATTTTCTATGCTTAATTTGACAGTTTACTGAATGCTCGTTAAACAAATTTTTATCATTATTTAAGTAAAATTATATAAACATATGAATGCATGCAATTTTCTATTACAAGGTAATGAAGTTATATAGAAAATTGGTAAGACGAAACGAGTAATTTGAGCCAGCTTACTGTCTGATTAATTTTAATTAGATTTCGCAATTTTGCTAATGATTCAATGACAGGCCAAACAGACAATGCGTCTAAAATTCTTAACCATGTCTTTGTCCCAAATACGAGCATATTTCGTACTTACAAATGTGTGTGTGTGTGTGTGTGAGTCTTTGGGGACAAGTGCAAAGTTCATTTGCCATACAATCGATTTTCACATTAATTAAGCACTAATTGCATACTCAGCATCCACATTGAATGTGAATTTCCAACTGAAATCACACTAAGCAAATGAAATAAATGAATTTGTTTTGTTTGCCCAAAACATATGTACGTATATATGTACATACATCATTATTAATTAAAATGTTCTGTCTGAAAAGTCGCTTAATGAATTGGCCTCCAAATTAAATCAACATGTCTAAGATGTCTAAAAACACACGCACTTCAGTTTATAACGCCAAAAGGCATAAATGTACCAACTTTTATCTGACTTTTCTGTTCTGAACTACATAAACTTTAACATAAATTTAATCGTATAAACTTTGTGACTCAATTCGCACTTTATGTTCCCTGTATTTTCAGTTTCAGTTGCAAATTTAATTTACAACTTGACTTATTTAAGTGCCAATTACACGAGCTACACACACACTTTTGTGGTGCACCAGAAAGGCTATAAATAAATGCCTGTAACAATAAATGTACGCAAAATGAAGCCAAGTCAAGGAAATCTATATATATATTTAAATTAGTTTGACAACTCGAAGTAATTTTATATTTATAGCATACTTTCAAGGGCACTGAAAAGGTTATTTTAATATTTTTTTATTAAAAAAATGAATGCATTGCAAGAACTTTATTATTTTATCAAATTATATGGTTATTATAGCTGTTTACTGGAAATAGCTTTTATCGAATAGTTAAAGTTTAACTTATTTTTACAGGTGTTCAAATTTTCTAGAGATTTTATTGAATTTAGAAAACAACCACATGAAATGTTGGTGCTTTAGAAATGTAAAAAATTGCATTTAAAGACATATTTTAGAATTTCGAATTAAATCAGGCCACAAATTCTGAATGAACTTACCATAATATACTCCTCTCTAAAATGAACTGAATTGGAAATCGCCAAACAAATTTGCATAGCTTTCAAATTACTGCGAAACTCTTTTAATTCACAGCTAATAAAAATAAACAATAATTTGAATTCGTTTCATTCATTTTATAATCAAATTCTGGGTAAGTTTTGTTAGATTTCCACAAAATTAATGGCTTGCTCGAATGTAAAATACACCCACAAAAGTAATTTCTGAGAAAAAGCACCCATAAAGTATGCACCTGTTTATACACATATATTACGATGCTGGGCATGCTTTTATTGGCAACTTTTGCTTTGAGCCCCAATGCACACACGGCAAGGACAACAACCTTTTAAAGCAGCATTTAAAGCAAAATGTATAGGAGGAAATTCATATGGGAGTGAGGAAAACGGTAACAATAACAAATGGACAGACTGGTCCAGGCAAATCTCTTAACTGTAGTTCATAAAAAAATGTAAAAACGAGTGCGAATATGAGTACGAATATGAGTATGAGTGTGAGTGTGATTGTGAGTGTAAGGCTGATTGCGAGTCTGAGTATAAATGAAAAATGTTTCATGGTCATAAACGAAATGTAATACAAATAAACAAAGCAGAATTCATTCAACACAATGCTAACAATTTGCCATCAAATGATTTTAATCAGAAAGAAAGGAAAACCAGAGATAATAATAAATAATATGAAGGGAGAAGAATGAAAGAAGAATGAGCGTAGAGAGAATGTAAATGCCATGCAAATACAAAAGGCAAACAAGTTATTATTATAATGCCGCCTACTGAATGACAGTTGAGGGGCCATAACTTCATATAAAATTGTCGTGCCGAGCATGAATATTAAGTAAAATACCCACATACACACACACAAAGATATAGGACTCATTCACGCACACACACACACATTAAGTTTGTCAATGAATAAACGCAGACAATTAAAACTTTTCACTTGCCTAACGTCTTGAAACACGTCTTGAATGTTGGCTTGTAGGCATGCCCACTAATTGTTTACTAAGTGTTGCCAGAGACAAAATTAACATATCACAGCATGCGTGCAACAGTCGATGATTCGAGCCATTTCCACCCCTCCTCCAAACTCGCAACGCGTCGACCGCAAAACTGACTTGTTAGCCGCGTTAATATTACGTACGTTCCCGTTAGTTCCGTTTCAAGTTGAAAAACCGGCGCGATTTGCGAGGCGGCCACGGCAAAGGACATCTGCGTTATGTGCGGCTCAACAATTTTGCGCTCCAGCTGCTGCTGCCACAGCTCGTGGCAAGCTTCGTCAATGCCACTCGGCAAATGACGACGCCATGCTCGGTTTTACTGTGTGTGTGTATGTGTGTGTATGTGTGTGGCTGTGTGTGTCTCTGTGTGTGTCACTGTGTCAGTGTGCGGCAACTGTTGCTCTTTTTCAAGTTTATTGGCTCACAAGTGTCAAGGGAAGTACGTATTAATGGCAACGTGTTGCAAAAGGCAAAGGCAGCACGCCAAAAAATCGTACCTTACTATTGTACAAATTGTAGTAGACAGCGACACATAAATAGTAGTAGCAATTGCACTAATGAACTGCGGTACGGCAGCGTTGCCAGATACCTGACAATTTTAATGGATCAACAATTTGTTAGTTTTATTTTCTGTTTATAAACCAAGTTCAAAATATTTACTTCATGAGTTTTGAATTAATTAAATCAATTTTTAAGCTAAACATTTTGAATTATCTATTTATCTTTCAATTAAGGAGCGTTTTTGTATCCTTTCAGTTAAAATATTTTATTATATTTAGTTTTCTATAAAGATATTCTTTGTTATAAGCTGTATGTACTTCTTGAAATATTCCACAATTCCTTGGACTTGTCAATTTAATGGTTTTTATTTTATTTATTTTTATATCTTTTTTTATTAATATCTTGAGTTTACTATCAACAGTTCTGTCTTCGCAGCTTGATTATAAGAAAAATAATCAACTCACAGCAACTGAGTTTATATATTATTTATTTTTAGCTTTAAATTAAATGAGTTGCTTGAGTTCTTTTGCTATTTCTCAGCTTTGTAGTCTATATATTTATTTTATATAGTTGTATATAATAATAAATGTAATTAATTTCTGCAGATTTCTATCAACTTAATCCATTTCCATCTTTGTTTTTTTATGAAATTCTCATAAATTTACTACAACATTTCCAATCTGTCTTAAAGATAAATAGAAACTCGAATTTCTGTCATAAGTTTTGACATTATCTCTTGCTTGAGCACACAATGTTTGCGCCAGCTTCAGTTAAATTTGGTATTGTTTAGCAATAAACAGTAAAAGTCAAGGACCTCAGCACAGGACAACACAATCCATACCCCCAAATAGTGGTGGTCATGAAGCTTTACCTACGCTTGTCTGCTGTTATCGGACCGGGCAGTCGTAAAAAATGCGAACAGATGAAATTATAGCGACGAGCATATGTACTACACACACACACACACACACACTCACATATATACTCTTACATATACACACATAGGTAGACGCAGATGTTTTTTGGCTCAAAGCATGCAAATGGAGACCCTGGGTAACTTCAAGACCTCTACGCATAGAAGAAGCTGGCTAAAAGTGTAGCATACTCCCGAGGGCGCAGTATGTATGTGTATGTGTGTGTGTCTGTTTATCTGTGTCTCTGTCGGTGTGTGTGTGTGTGTGTGCGAGTGTTTCTTTTTTTTTGTGTCTGTACGTGTGCGCGCTTTGCAACTCAATAAGTTGTAATTTTCTTGGTGTTTTATGTGCCAACGGAAATTGAAGATGAAAGCAAAACAGATAGGGCACATAGCAGACACAAAACACCTTAAAGGATGCGCGATGTCCGATGTAGGCCCCTTAACAGATTCCCGTGCAACCAGAAACCAGACAAAAGGGAGGGAACTACCCGAACCTATACAATGCTCGACGGTGTGGAAAATGGGAAAAATGTGCAAGGGCACGCATAATTGAATTTCTTTTCTATACATGCAAACAAATATATATATAATGTATATGTTTGTAAGTTGTGTTAATGTGTTAGTCTACTATTAAGTTTACAAGTTTCTTGAATGCCCCTTGGCGACATACAAAATTTGAAGAGTTTTATAGCGCCATAAATATTTGCTACCTTTATTTTGTGGTATATTTTATGTCATCTACTATATTTGTTACTACACGACACTTAACGTAAAAATCTCATCTACTTGGATTTAATAAACATTTTTTAATAAACGCACGTGTAGTTGGCTACAAAAAAACACATACACATAGACACACACAGAGACACAGATACAGTCACAGACACAGACACAGATGCGTAGCCATTTGAAACGGTACTTTAGTTCGCGACTTGTACAACACTGTCAAAGAGTCGCGCGCACTCCGCTCGGCGACGATGTGAACTCGCCAACAACAATCCAGGCACTGAAACAAACTTCGGCCTACAAAAGCAGGTCCTGGGTGCCTAAAACACACATACACACACACATACATACATACTAACTGCGCATACAAATGCAACTTGGCAGTAAAGCAGCAACAATTTCAGGTAAAGCGGCATGGCTTTGTCTGGGCCGCGAGAAGGGTGAGCAGCAGAGTGAGCTTATAACTGTTGCTCCAAGAGAGCGACAGCTACAGCGAGAGCAGCAAAGTTTATCAGAGAGAGAGAGAGAGTGAGAGAGAGAGAGAGAGAGCGCGTCCAGTGTTGCCGTGCTGCGCGCACGCTCAAAAACTGTTGCGCCTTGATTCGGTTCATCGTCATTATTGTGAGACAATGTTCATTATATTACGCGTAAAAGCTTTTCGTGACATAGTTTTGTTAGCACTTTCAACAGAAGCTTTTACGCCACGCTCTGTGGGCGTTTGTTTATGTTTTCTTCACTGCCAAAGCATGTGCTTCAAAGACACACACACATCCACACACACACACACACATTCTAACACACCTAGAGCATTACACATACATACAAATATAAACCATTGTGCTGAGCACTTGAAGCAAAGTTTTTGTTTGGCCGCCTGAAAAATGGCGTCGCTTGACCTCAGACTTGAATGCCTTCATTCCTATGCATGTGTATGTGTGTATTTGTGTGTGTGTGAGTGTGTGCGCTTGTGCGTCTGTATGTGTCAGTTTGCGCCTTTTGTTATTTCAAGCCGCAACGAATGAGTTAATTTCATGTTAGGCCAGGCCCAAAGTAAAGCTCATTTCTCATGTTGTTTTGTTCCGAAAGACGATAAATGAACAACCATTTTGAGCATATAATTGAAGGACTTTAAATTTAAAGTATTTGCTGTAAATAAGCAGAAAAAATATACGAACGTTGAAAAGATATCTTGTAGAATGTTGTATTATAATATTGGCTCTAGAGCAAAATTTGTGTTCACAGAAATGTCAGTAAATGACAGTGAATTTTTTTGATTTATAGTATATTTACATTTTTAATTTATAAAATCCTATTAATGAATTACCCCTAGAATTCCAATAAAAACTGATCGACTAATATATATCCCGTAGACAGGTATCCTTTATATATTAATTTGATCTTTTCTCTACATTTTCAATTTATAAGAATCTTAATTTAGTGATAGTCTTTCAGTTTCTAATTAAGAGGTTTGATAATTGTATTAAAGATATTTTAAAGTTAAATGTATAAAAAATTAAAATATTAATGGCATATATAAAAAAAATATATTTTATAAAATTTAAAGGGACATTAAAAAACCTGCCCTTAAAGTTTCTGCTGTATAAAATGCTCAACTAATAGATATCCTGTGAATAGTATTTTTTAGTCTTCCATTTCATTTCTATTTCATTAAAAAGAAATGTGAAAATGTTAATTTATAAGGAAATCCTTGTAGGGCTAGAATGTAAGATAATTATAAATTACAATTAGGTGAAATTACATTGGGTAGATTATAATAATTATTAATATTTACTTCTTTATTCATGTTATACTTATTGATTATTTTCTTTCACATTTGCATTAGCCTTATAACCATGCTTACAGGGTATTAAAATATGTACATTTGTAAATAAGGAAAAATATTCTGTTGCCGACTCATTACGCGGCTTCATAAGCTAAAAAGCCCCACCCAAAATCATTAGCATATTCTGGCTTGCTGTGTAAACAAAGGCGCTATCAAATGCAAAAAAAAAAACAATTAATATGAAAAAAATGGCTTGAACTTGAAGCGGAAATGTTGCTGCTGCTGCCACAGTGAGACCAATAAAAAATATCAAAATATTGTCTTTCCACACATTTTTTTATCGCAGCGCTTTTTAAATGGCAATGGATCACTGTGCGAAGTGGAGGCAAAAAAAAATGAACAGAAGTGGCGAAGCCCAACGAAATGGCAAACAAATTAAATTGTAATTAATCATTAGGCTCCTCCAGAGTGTCGGCAGCACGTGCTGAGCAGCCTATGACAACGTTCCGCCCAACAGCAGTATAAAATATATACAGCCAATTAATTACAAAACGCACAAGAGGCCAGATAAAAGCGTCAGGCATTTAAGACATTAAGGCTGGCGCCAGCCAAATACCAACAAAAACAACAACAACAAATATATATATATAAACAATAACAGAAAAAAGGCGGTGTCAACAAGGATTAACAATTAACACCCAACGAATGTGGTGTGCACACACATATGTAAATCCATTAAATTACATTCATAAATTAATTGCATTCATTTTTTATTTTTCCCAATTGAAATTTCTCTGTGTGTTTTTGCTTAAATCAAAATGGAGCTTGACTTTGGCATACTTTGGGATTTGTATCAGGTATTAGAATTATTAATTCAACGGTTTTTACTGTTTGTCATAAATAAAACACTTTTTACAGAGCACTTACACTTGACTGGACATGCATAATTTAGTGAAAATTGCCAACTCATCAATCCATGGGAAACTTCAGCTGCATGCTCTACAATTGCCTATTTTCAATTTGTACTTTAAGAACAATATCCTTACTTACGTTTATCACACATTCATAACCTATTGACCTATTTTCTATCCACAGACACCATTCATACTTACTATATATAATTAGCATTCAGAAGTGCGTAGTTATTATAAGAGCTCTTGTTCTTAAAATATCGAGAGGTAACAAATTTTTAATAACGAAATAAATTAAATTTCAATTCAGAACTTTGAAATCGGACTCAACTTTGAAGTTGATGAAACTTTTGAATAGCCACTTTTTAAGTCAAAATTTTTATCAAATTTCCCATGATTTTTTGACAAAACAATAAACCGTACCAGAATCAAGTTTAAAGTTTTGTTTTATACTAATTACGATATAAGGAGTTTATTAAAAGTAAAAACTTGGGATTTAAAAATTTTAAAAATTTCAATCATCAAAATCGAATTATTGCAAAATTAATTTTTTTTATTAAATCAAATTTGAATGCCATGTAGAAGATAAAACATAATCAAAATATCATTCCGCTTAAAAATCGAATAAGGTTTGTCAAAGAAATAAAACTTCGAAATTGATGAAGGAATTTTTCAATAGTCTTTTTACAAGTCAAAATTCTTATACGTCTCAGAATTAAGTTTTAAGTGTTGTTTTATGCTGAGTTGATAAAAAGTACTAATTTAAGATTTTAAAATTTAAATTTTCAATATCAGAATGTGCTTTGGAAAATTCAATAGGC
The DNA here is from genome assembly GCA_951394115.2 of Drosophila phalerata. Taxonomy (NCBI): domain Eukaryota; kingdom Metazoa; phylum Arthropoda; class Insecta; order Diptera; family Drosophilidae; genus Drosophila; species Drosophila phalerata. Next base: position 30,719,738 of record OX596005.2, read on the forward strand.
AACAAGTTGTGTAAGGATTTATTGATTTGCATATTTATGAATTTGCTTTTAAATATTCTTGTATTCATTCATCCATCGATACTATTCGTTGTAGTGTATAAAATATGATTGTTGCTAACTTGTACAAATCCCAGAAATAGAAATCGAACATCCTGTGAATACACACAAACACACACTCACACACGCGAATGAAGCTGTGTATTAGCACACAACACGCGCCAAAATTGGCTCACTTTAATATGCTATGCACACACACACACACACACACACACACACATACAACACATGTGTGTGTACTTGTTAAGCATTTCTCTCGAATTTGGTTACACGCGTTGTTGCTGGCTGTAACTGTTGCCGTGTTGAGGTTAGTACCTCGAACAGGACAATCAGGCAGTCAGTCAGTGGGGTGCAGTGTTGCCAATTTAGCTATTTTATAGCCATTAGTCGGGTAAACTGGCTATTTAAATTATATATAATTTGCCTTTACTTTTTTTGTAACAAAATTGATAAAAATAATGCATATTTTGTAAATAGATAAAAAATTTGTTGTTTAAAAGAGTTGTCTATTTTTTTAAATATTTTTCTTAGCAAATTTAGCTATTTTTAGGAAACTTTCCCACCAGAAACAACTATTTGGGTTTTTCTAAAAAGCTGGCAACACTTGTTGGTTTGTAAACAGTTGGGGGGGGGGGTGTGGTATGTTTGCTTACGTGTGTGTGCGTGCGTTTTTGTAACTTGTTACACATTTTGCCGCCATTATTTCTTTCATTTACTTGAATTTGCCTTTATTGTTGTTTGCTCGAGTGCCGTTATCATTTGTCGGTTTATTTTCGCCATATGTGTCGAGGCTCCCACACATGCTGCTTCCTTTCTCCTCCTCTTTCTGCTCCTTCTTTGGCACAGAGACTGCGGTTTATGCGCTCTGCTCCATTGGGCGCCCTAATGCCCAGCGATTCCCACACAAACAAAAAAAAAGGAAAGAAAATATAAAACCGGTAAAAAGGTGCTGAATTAGCACGCAATCCACATTGTCCTTCACCCTTCGCCGGTTGTCCAAGTGGCCTGAAAAAACCACTTAACAAAGGTTAGTAGTCCCCCATGCAATTGTGAATAAACCACAATAGGCAGCTGTATGTATGTATGCACATGTACTTACGTTACTCACATTTTGTATTATTTATTATTTTTGCAGCTGACGCAGAGCATGCAAAACTTTACTTGGCATAACTATGCAGGCTTCACACTGCGTCACAAGGCGCCAAAAATCTTTCAAGTCATTGCAAAGTGATGCACTGTGACAGTGTACTACTGATCGATTACTATTTATAATTAAAAGTTTGCGATCTGGCTTGATTTTTTTTGCCGCCGGCGAAATTTGCCGATCTGGCTTGATTTTGTACTTGAGGTTAATTTAATTTTTGTACCTTTTTTCGGACTCTTTTTTTTGATTTTCTAGAATTTTTTAAACTTTTGCATAATTTTTTTTAGATTTTTCTTGATTTTTTGATATAATTTTTTTGTTTCTCAGAATTAAATTTCCTATCTTCTCTTCCCGAGGACTTACGAACTTCAAATCTTCATTAAAATGTTAATTTTAATTTTGTCTAATTTCTAATTTAAAATTTTCATCAAATTATTAATTTATTGCAAAGTGTTTGCATTTTGAAAATTCAAATTTAAGCACCATGCGGCGTTGCCAGATGAAGTGAATAAGGTTGACTGCTAACTCTACTGTGTCGCCATCTCTTGTCTGTTACCCGAAAAATACTCCACCTAGCGATTTGCTTTTACAATTATGTGATTGCCATCTCAGTGAAATATATTAACGCATACGCGCAAAGTTTAAATTTCTAACAAAAATCCGGCAAAAATTAAAAGAAAATCTTTCTTCAATATATGGAAAAAAAATTCAAAATTAGGTGAATATTCTTGGGTGCGACCTAATTTAAAATTTGATTAAAATCGTACAAGCTGCCAGATCGAGAAATTTTGTAGGGTGGCAGTCTTCCACACGAGTGCTGGCAAGTTATTAGGGGGTAAAATAGCTGTTTCTGTCTAGAAACCATCTAAACTTGTCATTTTGTGCATCTGCACAGTTTTACCAAAAATATTAATATCAAAACTAAGCTGTATATTTAAAATAGCCAGATTTACAGATAATAAAAATTTTGAAATATTTCTAGCAAACGAATTCTGAAATTAGCCAGATCTAGCTATAAACGAGCTAAGTTGGCAACAGTGTCACAAACATCTGCACAAATTATTGTAAGCAAGTATTTGTTTGTATGCATATGCGAATGAATATGTTTATGTAGTGCAAGCGTAGCTAAAGCAAATAAAGAAAACGTAATTCCAAAAATAAAGTGGTCGCCCATTTAAACGAATAAACAACGGCAGCCAGCAGACTGTGTGTGTGTGAGATATCAACTAAATACGGAATACAGAAGAATAGAGGCTCACTGCAATTGCAGTCGTCAGCGGGACAACAACAACAACGTCGACGACGACAATAAAAATAACAAAAGAAAATAAGTAAATCGAAGCCACACAAATATAGATACAAATTAAGAAATTAGGTTGACGCTGCTGCGGCAGCTGTTAACGGTATTTGGCATGTCCTATTTTATGCACAGTGCAATCGGAGATTTGGTGAATCTCAATGTGGGTGGACAACGGTGAGTGAACGCAAGAGAGAGAGAGAGACACAACTTTGATGACGCATGCAATAACAAAAGATAATGATAACAATCCTCCCCCCCCTTGCACTCCTATCTATTGCAGCTTCTCAACATCACGACAAACGCTTACGTGGATACCGGATACATTCTTTACGGCTCTGTTGAGCGGACGCATTTCCAGTCTGCGGGATGAGCACAATGCCATATTTATTGATCGCGATCCGACGCTCTTCTCCATCATTTTGAACTATTTGCGGACCAAAGACATTGATATTAAGAATTGCGAAATACGCGCTTTGCGTCATGAGGCGGAATATTATGGCATAACGCCGCTGACGAAGCGTCTGGCCTTGTGTGAGGATCTGAATCACTCCTCGTGCGGGGATGTGATCTTCTATGGCTTTCTGGCCGCACCAGCGATGCCGCCAAATGATGCACTGCAGGCGACAATGGAGGCAAACAGTCCCATGGAGCCGAGCACTTCGGGTGGTGCCGGAGCACGTCCTGGTTCCATGGTGCGGGTGCCTGAAACGTCGTCCGCCTCGTCACGTCATTCCTCGACGCATTCCCGTAACTCATCCTGGGATTTGCGCTGCGGACGTGCAGCCAATGGTGCAACCAGTTCCAATGCGGCTCCGGTGGCGCCTCCAGCTGCCTGGAATGCGACCGGAGGACATTCCCGGAATGCATCACTTGATTTTATGCGGCACTCGCGAAACTCATCCGCTGATCTGAATAAGGTGATCCGCAATGAGGTTGGTTTGGTGTTCAGTCCCACACAGAGCTCGAATTGGACGCCTCCGTTGCGGGTGCAGCTCATCAAGGCGCATCAGAATTGGATTGCCGTGGCCTATGCCCACTTTGTGACCTGCTATCGGGTCAAGGACTCCAATGGTTGGCAGCAGGTGTTCACCTCACCGCACATCGATGCGGCCATCGAACGCATTGCCATCAATTCCAAGGTGAACACGTCCACGGCTGAACCGATGCCCAGCAAGATGATTGCCATATCCTATGGCAGTCAGATACGGCTGTGGAGCATTCAGGAAGGTGGAAACAAGACGGACATTGGCACCTTTAATCTCAATGTGCGTGTCGAGTATCTGTTCTTCATTGGCAGCCAGCTGGTGGCCTTATCCTCATCCGGCAAGATCGGTGTCTGGCATGCGATGACACAACACTGGCAAATCCAAGATCTGGTGCCGGTTTTATCCTTCGATTCAGCGGGTTCCTTTCTGCTGCTGGGATGCAACAACGGTTCCATTTACTACATTGATATGCAAAAGTTTCCACTGCGCATGAAGGATAACGATTTGTTGGTCACCGAATTGTACAAGGATGTCAACATGGATCCCATTACGGCCATATCTGTGTATCTAACGCCCAAGACATCAAGTATAAGCGGCAATTGGATCGAAATTGCCTATGGCACCAAATCGGGAGCTGTGCGCATTATAGTGCAGCATCCGGAGACAGCTGGACATGGACCACATCTCTTCGAGACATTCTTTGTGCACCAGAGTCCCATCACCAAGGTGGGAGAGCAATCTTTCCTTCTCATTTAAACTGGAATTTATTATTGAATTTAACTATTTTCAGGTCATGCTCTCCGAGAAGTATTTGGTGTCCGTCTGCAGCGAGTATCATCATGTGCGAACCTGGAGCTTGACCCGCTTCCGTGGCATGCTCTCCACACAGCCCGGCTCCACGCCGGAGGCGTCCTTCAAAATTGTCTCCTTGGAGGCCACCGACAGCAACTATAGCTATGCGGCTGGCAATGATTTTGGACCCTATGGCGACTACGATGACATGATATTCGTGCAGAAAGTTGTGCCCGAAACGAATCAGCTCTATGTGCGTCTGGCTTCCAATGGGGATCGAGTTTGTGTGGTGCGCTCCGTGGATGGTTCAACCATCTCAGCATTCTGTGTGCACGAATGTGAGGTGTCCTCCCGGATGGGCTCGAGATTCATATTGACCGGGCATTGCAATGGCGCCATACAAATGTGGGATCTGACAACAGCACTGGCATTGCTCAACAAGGATGAGCCGCAGCAGAAAACCTCGGGCGGACCCGACACCAACGAGCTTCTCCGCCTACTTGACCAGTGTGAAATCAGCAATTCATCATGCTCAACACCTTGTATGTCACCGTGCCTATCGGCTGTGGGCGGCGGCATGGTCACCTCAATAGCCCGCATGAAGGCCAGCAATATAGCGCTATTGAATCGTGAGCCAAGTCAACAGCCGGTGGCACAGTTGCCACCAGCACCGTCACTTCCACCAGCGGCACCACATCAACAACAGCAGCAACACCAACACCAATTGCCAGCGCCTGTGGCAGCTGGAGGAGGAGGTGGAGGAGCCGGAGGAGCGGTAGCTGGAGCTGCTTTGGTGCAGCCGATGGGCGATGGCAATGCCAACAATGAATGAAACGTGGAAGCGGCTGTTTCGGCGCTTGTCGGGCGCGTTTCATCGTTTACATTTCATAGATGTAGTTTGATCTTTGATTATCAATACATATTCCTGCAGTTTGTGCTCTTCGCATTCATCTATTATCTGTGGATAATGCGACAACGCTTAGCGAAAGTGCAGCCAACAGACGGAGCAGAAGGAGGAGGAGGAGGAGGGAGCATCAACTGACTGCATCCGGCATTTACCTAAATCAACTAATCTCCCATATTTACATACAGACATTACATATATACATATATATAGACATAACTATTTGTGCTCGATGTGATTGCAAATTTGCAATTTATGATAAATGTTACATTGTCCTTGTCATTTGTTGCGTCATGTCTGCGTAAATAAATACATACAATATATATATAAAATATAAAATGAATAATCAAATTTTTAAATGTCATCAATAATTTATTCAACTTGTAGCTTAATTAATTTGATGCTCGAATACTTGAAAGTTTGCATTCTCTACACATAAACAATGGTTTTTATACATTTCCATATGTAAATGTCTTGTGTGTCCATTCAATAAAGATTTTTTTAAAAAAAGCAGCAAAAAATGCCAACATATAAAAAATATACAATTTATATAGTATAATTATAATCTATACATATTTAGTAAAATTTAATTTTCGTTTACTTTCAAGTTTAATATCTGCCAGCGAAATCTAATCAATTTAAAAAATAAATCGCTTTAAACTGCGCGCTTTCAATTGAACTAAATTAGGACGCACTGGTAAAGATATATATACACACACACATAGATGTATATATAGAGATATAGATTCTCATACTCATTGCATGAGTAGAATATTATTATAATGATGATTATGATAATAGTCAAAGCGCATATCTATTATAATTGTAAGCCCTCTTGTTATCTTTTTTTTTTTTGGGGATTGTAGTGTAATTATCAAAGTTAAACATACAAATACTTTGTACATGGAGTTTTTCTTGTTGTTATTTAGTTATTTATAAACTTAGACTATATAATCTAGCTAAGGTCTAAAGAGCAAACCCATATGAAGCATGCATTTCTTGAGGAACAGGTCAATGAACTGTGCGATTGCTGTGCATTCCAAAAAAGATATGTGATATGTGCGTTGTTTACAAAAAAATGAATGAAATTGCTAAGCAAAATGGATTGAAATGGAGATCCAGCTCAATGTTGTGGTGTTACACCTGAAAGTAATCATCCACCAGCTGCTGTTCACTGGTCATGGTGCTCTGCATCTCCGGACTAAGCGGACTGCTCGTCTGTGTATTATTATCCGATTCCAGACGCTCATAGGCATTATCCGTATTTTCATTGCTGCTGCTGCTGCTGTTGTTGCTACTGGTATTTGTTGTGGTTGTGTTTGTGGTTGCGGTTGTTGCTGTTGTGGCATTTAAATAACATACAGATTCATAGTTGGGATCCGTTTCGCTGCCCGTGCCCGTCAAGGATTCATATTGCGAGGAAACGGGCGTGGTGCTCACATTGCTGTTGCTGGTCGTCATGGACAGACTGTTAACCATTGAGGTTGAATTCGGTGTAATGGATTGACTACTTCCGGGCGTGCTGGCGGCATTTTCCGCAATGCGCGCATAATGATCCGTTTCGTTGGGAGCCGCTGCCAGATGTGCCTTCGTTTCCAAGATGCTGGCATAGTTATGATTCGCATCCGCACCTGGTATGGTGCTATAACCGCCACTGCTATCAATCGCCTCGACAGTGGGACGCTTCTTCTCCAGCACCTTGGCATAACCATCATCCGAATGGGCACGACTCTTCAGCACCTCATAGTTCGGATCGTAGTCGGACTTTTTGGCATCATCATCATGAATGTGGGGAGTGGCTTGCAGCTGCTCATAGCCCGGATCATTGTTGCTCAACGGCGGACACGGTGGGCAGTTTATAGTCTCATAGTGCTTTGTGCTTTTGCTGGGCGTATTTGTGGGCAACTGGACGCTGCTGTTGATCTGTTGTGTCTGACTCGAAGCTGCTAAGATAGATGCATATACACAATTAGTTTAAGTATTAAATGATTTCAAATAAAGTTAACTAAGCTAAGCTAATAAAAAGAGTCCATTTAGTTGATATACTAACCCGACAACAACTGACGAAATTGTCGCAACGCGTTAATTTCTCATTTTGGCAAATCAACTAGGGTTCAAAAAGTTGGTCAATGAAAATGGAAAGCAAGAGACACAAGTAGGAGAGAGAGAGAGAGACGAGAGGAGACAGATTTGGGCACATTAAAAGGTTACACAGAATTCAACTGGGTTTTATCATTTCTCATTTCTGTTGCATGTTGCATGTTGCATGTTACCTGCTTCCTGTTGTCGCTCCTTTTGCAGCATATTGGCCGCATAACAATCCGACTTGCGATTCTCATTTGACAACTGATTCGGCAACTGATTCTGACTCTGATTCTGTCCATCCGCTGGTATCGTCTCATAGCCATGATCCTTGGCAGTATAACTGTTACTGCGCACGCGACTTTTATCGCCAGGTGTCGCCAGCTTCTGTGTGTCCATCAGGAGCGCTGCTGCCGCACTGTCCAACGGACTGACGCCTAGCGTATCCGGTGGATGCGAGGAGAACTTGTGCTTCTTCATCACCTACAAAATAAGAGAGTGTTTTTGGTAACTAATGTGAAATTCGAATAATTTTTTAAGAGTTAAACAGGCAAACCAAATAAGGAATAATAGAAATGGAAGCAAAAACTAGGAAACTCAATTGTAAAAAGCAGTTAAAGATCAAAATTTTTGAAAAATCTAGTTCAGTAATAATAGGGAAAGCAGCTATGAGCTTTGTTTCCACAATGTTGGTATTCTTAATAATAATATTCTTATTCTTAATAATAATATTCTTATTAATAAATATAAAAGTTCTTAAATAATAAAAGTTACCAATATTTTTATATGAAAACGAGAATTTTAAAGTTTTAAATATTGTTTCTTCTAATTTAAATTTCCTATTTGAACTCTTTATAATATTTTTTCCTAATTTAATTATTTATTTTAAAATTCTTTTAATATTGGTTACCTAATTTTCAAGTTACCTATATTGCTATTTGTAATCGAGCATTTTTAAGATTTATAGAAAGAACCTATGGTTTTTGCGGATATTTTTAACAATATCGGTTTTAAAATATTTCGCAAAGAATATTTTATATTCAAACTCTTCATGACTTATTTTCTTCCTTATTTATGTTTTTGGTTAAAATTTCATTTAATTTAGATTATCTTATTTTGATTACTTTCTAACAAGTTTCCTACTTTTGTGTTCCGAACTTATTTTCACAATACTAGTATTCTTAATATAATTTACCAACATTATTCTATAAAATGAAAGAGAATTTTAAAGTAATCTCACCTTGGCATACATGCCCTCAATGTTTCTGTTGCCCTCCACATCCTTGGATGGACTTAGACTCTTGCTGTGCTTACGCTGTGGCGATGCATCGCTAGCTTCAGTTGAATCATTGCTGCTTTCGATAGTTGCTTCAATTACAGATATAACCGAACTGCGTCCAGATGTTAAATTGCTGCTGCTTGCCGCCGAATGCAGATGATGTTGCCCCTGAGATTGGGTGAGACTTGCTTTAGGAGTTGGTGGCAACGGTGAGTTGGCCTGACGTTTCTCTGGCTTGGGTGAGCCCAGGTTGCACACCGAAGAGGATGAGGAAGCCTGTCGTGAGTGCATTTGTGCGCGCAAACTGTCCACATGTGTTGACACAGGATGCCCAGAATGTTCCATGCTGCTGCTGCTCACTCTGTGTGAGGATGCGCTGCCAGTGCTCTGATTTAATGGAGGCAACTGTCCACTGCTCGCTTGGGAAGCATTGCCGGCTGATAAACTGCTGCTGTTGTTGATCTCGACGGCGACAACAATGGGATTCGATTGCATGGGTTGGATTTGTGCATAGGTCTCTGAGCCGCTGGTGTATATATCGGTGGCATTTGGAATGTGACGATTATTGGGATCCTCAATTGCCGCATACGTTTCATCTGTAAATAAATGGATTAAATAATAACTAATAAGATAAATAGAAGCTTCTTCACTCACCTGAATCATCAGAGACGGTGGCATAATGCGAATCATTGACATCCCGCGTAAGTGTTGCATTTCTGGCCGTCAATTTACTTGGAGGCTGCTGGGCGAGTATGTTGGCCAAAGGTTCCCGCACGCTGATGCTAGTATAACCCTCTGTGGATTAAAAAAGAGTTAGTTCTGGCTAAGATTTGTGTTTGAGTGTCGCTTTTACTGGAAGAATCTTGTGAATCGCCGCTGAAATGTTGATTTGCAATGGGCGGCGTCATATAAGGCAGATCCTGACTGGCCGAAATCATGCCTGCAATAGCCGAAGCAGCTGGAATTTCCACCTGCGGCGTCAACTCATCGTTCAGGTGTTGTGTGGAGCCGGAACTCAGCTGGGAGCCACGTGGCAGCGAATCTGTGCCATGCTGTGAACTGGCAGCTTTGCTGCTGGAAGTTGCTGTCGAAGCTGAGGCTGCAACAGCTGCATTGGAAGTGGACGGTGCATTCAGCTGGGCATACGGATGCTCGGTGGCACGCACTTTGGCGTAGTCATGTGGCAAGCCCTTGACCCGGGAATACGGCGAACTGACATCATCCGCCTGACTGATCGAACTGTGCTGTGAGACGCTCGTTTGCTTCTTGAGACTCGGCTGAGCTGTGAACAGAAACCGAGCAGGATTAGTGGTTTATATAATGATTTAGACCGTTTAATATTTACGGCTCTGATTGTGCGCATTGGCAAGCTGCTTGTCGGCCACAGTTTCATACAGTTCCGAGCCATTATCGTTGTGCTCCGCCACGGGAATATCCGGCAAGCTGCGATGTGCCGCCGTGCTGGATCTGTAAGTAGTATATATATTAATAGATGTAAAATGATTTATCAGGGCATGTGAACTACCTCTTCTCTGAATCAGCATTTGAGACTGTCGATGCATTTAGCTCCGCTTGTGACTCACTATTGTGCACCAAACTGTTGCTAGTTGCAACATTATTCATTGCATTATTTGCATTGTTGCTGCCGCTGCTCACCACAATTATCTCGTCCGGATTCTTCAGCTTAACCATGCCCTCCAGCCCAAGCAAATCATTTCTGTGTACAAAAATCAAATGCATTTTAATTAGCGTTTTCAAGTGTTGTTGTTGTTGTTTTTGTTTTCTTTTGGCGCGACGAGCTCATCCAACTGGAACTGGGACGTAACTTTCACTCCCCCCAAAGCAAACCCAATTGGAATGGGCAACGAATATCGCCTTTTGTTGTATACTCACTTTGGTATTCTTTTCTTACAGCACAAACAATTAAAAAACATTACAACTAACGTCAGCGTTATATTCAGCGTCACAAGGAGATAAGTGTAGGCCTCCAAATTGCCAAATTTTGTTGTTTCAACCATGCCTACATCTATATACACCACAATATACGCACTATCTATACGCAATACTTAATAATAATAAAAGCACACTTCTACTGCTCCATGGAACGTCACAAAATGCATTGCACTTTACAATTAACAATAATTATTCAATTGTTTTACATAGTTTTCTTTTTTTTGCTGCTTTTGCTGATGCAGTTGCAATCACTGTTGCCAACTTGGCTGTTTTATTGCTAGATCTGGCTACTTTCAGAATTCGTTGGCTAGAAAATATTTCAAATTGCTATTAGTTGGAAATTTGACTATTAAAAATATATATTCAGCTAAGTTTTGCTATTTATATTTTTGGTAAAACTGTGCAAGTCTGCTCACAATAACAAATTTAGATGGTTTCTAGACAATAACAGATATTGTTGCCAGCACTGGTGTCGAACACTGCCACCAGATGCTGAGGCTGCCACCCTACAACAAGTCTCGAACTGGCAGCTTGTATCATTTTAATCAAATTGAAAATTTGGTTGCACCCAAAAAAATAAACTAATTTTGAATTTTAAAATTTTTGCATTTTTTTTTGGGGAAAATGTTGTCATCAAATTATGAATTTATTTCAAAGATTGCATATTGTAATTAACATACACCTGCAATTCAATAAAAATTTACAATTACAACGGCAAATGCCGTTCACACATAATGTGCAAACGATGGCAGCACCAAATCACAAGAGGGTGGCAACGCCCAATAAATCAATATTCAACTTCATTTGTTTTTATTTCAATTTGTTAACATAATAAATGCGCTTAATAGCTGCTTGGGATTTGGTATAAAAAATTAGTAAACTATGTTAGTGCTAAGCGGAACAATTGCTTCAGAGATTATAGGTAACTTAAATTAATTTGCTCGCTTGGCAAAAATCATGGAGATTTGAATAATTTCAAAGTTCAGTATGCTTGAAAATGGTTTTCTCAATATTCTCCTGCAGTTTTTCGACCTTTCGTGTTTGTTTCTTCAGCTGATCCTCCATGTCCTCAAATCTATTGCTCTTGTCCTTGTGCTTTTCATCCTTAAAAAGAGATATCAATTAAAAACATGATATATTTAAGTGAGATATTCAATGATACCTTATATTTCTCCTTATGCAAGGCATGCTCAGCATGCAAATGACGTAGTTTTAGCAAGCGACTCTCAAAATGATGCAGTTCGGTTTTAATGGAAGCCAGTTCCTTATCCGTAAAGTTGCTGGATTGAGCGACACGCCACAATCCCTGCACCTTGGGCTCAATAAAGTCCTGGCTATGTGGTCCGGAGGAAACCAGACGCTCCAAGCGATCATAATGATCCTTGATGCCAACATGATGACCACGGAGCGAATTCAAATCATTCTGGAACTTTTTAACATTCTGTTCATGTGTGGTGATCTCATTTTCATTGGGATCATTCGAGATGAGATTGTAATTATCCAAGTCTTCAGTATTGATTGCATCTATGTTATAAATATAAAGATATTATTTATATATATTGTGGTTTGATTGATTGCCTACTTTCATGCTTATCCGTGTCCATGGTGCCCACGTTCTCCAGCAAACTATAGTAGACATCCACCTTGTCTTGATGATGATCAAACTCCTGCTTTAGGGATTTCAATTCATCAGCCGTAAAGCCAGAGATTTCAGCTTTCTCCCACAATCGATTAAGTTTCTTATCCTTAAAAATACTTTTATTCTTATGACGCTCCTCGGGATCATGGAATTTCTGTAAATATTAAAGATTAGCATTACTAAATCGTACTTTTAGTTATGTATATACTATAGACCTTATAGGGCTTTGTTTTGTCCACATTCTGTGTATCGTCAAAGTGTTCCAGCAAATCATAGCTGCTCATAATGCCAATTAGCTTTTGCCGTAATTCATTCTCTTTTAAACCATCCTTGTCTTTGACTTGGGAACTCAGCTGCTTCCATGTAATCTCCTCCTTATCATGTATTTTCAGCTCCATGTACAATGATTTTATTTTGCTTTCACTAAGTCGCTGCATGAAACAAATGGTTAATTATTGTTTTTATTTGTATTTGCCGACTGCACTCACATTTTGAGCTTTTGCCCAAACCAGATTTAATTTGGCCATGCGAAATGGCCGCTGAAGATTCCGAATTTCCGGCTCATATTTTTCGTCGACAATTTGTTTGAAATGCGGATCATTTGCCTCCTTGCTGTACTTTTTGCTCTGCTTCTTGTCGGCATCCGTAGATTGGGTTGCAATTAAAATACACAAGGCAACAAGTGCCACAGACAAATGACACGTTTTCGTCATAATTCTTCTGCAAAACTGATCAAATCTTCTTAAAGTCGACGACTTCAACTTGTAGAGCAGTAGAAGGTTGCCACTTCAGCAAAAACTTTCGATCTGGCTCGATTTCTTACCCAAAAAACAAAAGGTACATCTACCAGAAAAGGTACATTGAACAAATGTACCCTTTTTATGATTTTCTTAATTTTTAAGTTCAAATTTTTTAATTTGACAGAACTTTTTGTTGAGTTATTTTTGCACTTTAAAAATTGCAATTTTTATCAGTGCTGACGCAGTTTGGTCGTCAGTGTTGACAGACATTCCGATAGCTAAGTTGGCAGCAGTGGTTTCAATCGATATATTTATCGAAAGACAGGGTTGTTATTAGCGCGGTAACAACGAATTTTAAAAACAAAACTAAGTGTAGCGTATTTAATACTGTTTTATTTAACGTTCTAGGTCTTATATACAAATAGATATTTACAAATATTAAGTCAAGACCGCAATTTACCTACGCATCACATAATAGAAAACCCAAAAATAATTGCACATTGTGATGTCCCCTGTTGGCTTAAAAGCTATTTACAGATTTTTAACGTATGGCCTGCGACATATGTAAGGGCGTAACCATTAAAGCCAGTTCGGCATCCTTTAGATTGGCACCACGTAAATTGGCCTCCTGCAGATCGCTTCCCGATAAGTTGCAACGTTCCAAATCGGCTCCAGCCAAAACTGCGGCACGTAAATTGCAATTCTTCATATTGGCATTCTTGAGATTTGCCACCCGCAAATTAACACCAGCCATATTACTGCTCTCCAGGCAGGCTCCCTTTAGATTCACGCCCTCCAGATTGGTGCGCACTCCCGTGGGATCCTCAAAGTTGCAGCCACGCAAATTGGCACCTTCCTAAAATCAAAAACAATTAATATAACGTGCATTAATTTGAATTTTGTGGTTTTTTTTTTTACCATATTTGCGCACAAACCGCGAACTGAAACCAATTGAGCGCATTCCAGATTGGCATATTGAAGATCTGCTCGCTCCAGGCAGCAATAATTCAGATTTGTGTGGGATAAATTACAACGCGACATATTGGCATACTGAAAAATACAAATAATCGAAAATATAGTAAAAACGATAGATTTAAATCTCTATCATCGGCTTTTATTCCATAAACTGATTGTTCCTATCGCAGATATATGATATAGTAGCCAGATTTGAACCAAATTGGGTCGGGAAGTATAAAACAATACTAAATACAATATCTGTGAAATTGGTTGCGATATCTCAAGAAATAACCAAAGATTTGAATATTAAAGGATGATTTTCGAACGATTGTTCCTATGGCAGCTATATGATTTAGTGAACCGATTTGAACAATTCCAACATATGTACTGCCTGCAGTAAAATGTACGATCTATACCGAGTTTCATCCAGATGACTTCAAAACTGAGGGACTAATTTGAAGAGTCAGAGAGACTTGACGACTCAACCTTCGTTATAATCAAGAATATATATAGATTAATGCGTCACACATTGCATGACAATATTATAATACCCTCTGCGTCACTATAAGAATCGGCTGTATTAAGAATTCGCACCTTAAAGTTGATATTACGAAAATCCAGCTTGCGAAGATCAGCGCCAGATAGATTAATACCCTGGAAACGCAGCTCCGTAATTGCCGATGTCTGTATGATTGCCTTAATCACCTCCATGCGGGTCAAGGGTCTGTCGTCCGGCAGCTGCTCCTGCTCGCCCAGCTTCTCCTCCAGGTGGGAGACCAGCGAGTAGATGCCAAAGAAACGCGCCTCCTCCAGAACGCCCTTTAAACTGATGTGACTCTCACACACAAACTCGCCATGACGCAGATAATTGATAATCGGTTCAAAGTAGCGGGCACTTCTATCTATCAAATAGGCACCCTGTTCGTCCTTCTCGCTGGGCATCATGCCGCCGTCCTGGAGAAACATCCTGGCCAACATTGAATCCGGTTCACGGCCAACTAGTGTATCAATTGTTGTTGTGTAAACTTTCCCACCGACATTCAGTTTTATCCATTTATTTGATGGGAATGTGTTTACGCTGCGCGTTTCACATAGTGCAACAACATTAGATACATCTGCGCTTCCATCGCTTTCCATTTAGTTAATTTTCTTATTCGTTTTGTTGTGATTCCTTTTTTCCTTTCTTTTTTTTGTTGCTGCGATTTGCTTACTTCTTGTTTGTGCGAACCAGTGCTGCCAGAATATTGTGGGCTAAAATTGCTAGATTGGGGAAAATATAGCTAAAAATAGCTTAAAAAAAATATATTAAGAAATATTTCATGTTTAATTTACGTAAGTATATTTTTTTTTTAACATATTTGGGACTTAGGATAAATTACGTAAATCATTCAATTTTCAGCTTTTGTATAATTACACTATCGAAATCAAGAAATAAAAAGAAAAAATGGTAGTAGATAAATCATTTTCAAAAATTGCTAGATTTAGCAATTTTACAATTTTTCTGGATCTTGCTATTTAAAAAGTGCTAAATCTAGCCAAAATGGCAGAACTGGTGCGAACGGAAAAATGGCTTGATGTGGCAGCACTATTTTAAACATCGATATGCACATATAAAACGTAATCGTTATCGGTTTGCTGGCGATAAAAAGTATCCATAAATAATCTTGTAATTTTAAGGAAAATTTAGAATCAACCAAAAAGTACACAGTTTCATATATATTAATGAAGAATATGACCACGGCCGAAGCGGAACGTCCCGCTGCCAGTGGCAGCAGCAGCAGCAGCTCCACAATCACGGGGAATCAGAGGGGAGTGAGTCGTGTACTCGCCAAGTTGACGCATTCGTTGGCGGAGGGAGAGTTCTATGAGGCGCATATGATGTACCGAACGTTATACTTTCGCTATACGGCCCAGAAGCGTTACGAGGATTGCTTGGAATTGCTATTCGATGGCGCCCAGAAGCTGATGGAAAAGGAGCAGGAGAGCAGTGCGGCAGACTTGTGTTTGTTGCTATTGGACACATTGGAGAAGCGGGGACCAAATCCAGAGGATGCGGACAACTTTCAATGGGTTCCGCGTCTGGGCGCATTGATACGTGGCCTCAGTGCTAGCACTGTGGAGCGTGAAACGCTTATTGTATGGAAAAATACTATACACTTTGTTATTGCTCTGCTAATTCCATTAATTTCATCCAATTAGCAACGCGTTATTAAATGGAGCACTGGTCTACATGGCCAGTTTGGACATCCGGTCTTGCATAAGCTGATTGCGCATGTGTTTTGGACCGAGGGCAACATTGAGTCGGCACGTCATCATTATTTGCTCTGCCAGGATGGCAGTCTCTGTGGACGTGTGCTAATTGAGATTAGCCAGAGCAAGGGCTTCCAAAGCGAGATTGATCTGTTTGTGGTGCAGGCGGTGCTGCAGCAGCTGTCCCTCAAGGATCGTAAAACGGCCGAGGATACATTTAACGAGTATACGCGTTATCATCCAAAATTATTAAGGCACGAGTTTCCCTACAAGGAGCCATTGATCAATTTCCTCTACTTTCTGTTTCGACTCATCGATATGAAGAGTGTAACGGGTTTTCGCGCTCTGCGCAAACTCTACGATCCATCCCTCAAGCGAGACACTTCTTTCTCCAAATACTTGACAAAAATTGGTATTTTGTACTTTGATGAGCAGCCGGAACATGTCCACTCTGGAGCCCCGGGACTTGGTGGCATGTTTGGGGACATATTCAATCGTCTGATGCAAGGATTCGATGATGAGGACGAGGAGCAGAGCAGGCCACAACCACGACAACGACAGAGCGCCAACAATGAACTGGACTAGCAGGAATTGGAGAGATATCACATAGAAATCAGAAATCAATGGCAAATCCAGCAATTGGCAAAGTCAATGAAGCTCTTTGCTATTATACTCTAATACACCGGGCTTTCTTTATAATGTTATTATATATTTGCTAAACTAAACTTTACTCGCAACTGCAATAATATACACATATCATTTCTATCTAGTCCCCTGGTGGTGTGGGTAAAAATCAAATTGCAGTTGAGGTTTCTGAAAACCATTCTTGATTTTAAGATTGTTTATTGCAACTGTTTTCTTTTTAAAGGCGTTGCCACCTAGCAGAAAAAGTTGCAATTTGTTTAAGCGCTGCCAGACCTAGAAGTCTGATTAGATAATTTTTCATTTCTTTTCCATTTGGTTATTTTTTTTTATTTTGTCGAAATTTTGTTTTTGTTATAATTAAATTTGCATCTTTTCCACCAAGGTTCACGGACTTTTAACAATCATTCATTATTATTATTTGATTTAATTTGCTTTTGTAAAAATGTTGAAATTTGTGGATTAAATCCACAGCATCAAACCTTAATTACTTTACCTTAATTTTATATAATTTCGAATTTTAAATTTTCTTCAAATTATTAATTTATTTCAAAGTTATGAAATTTTGACACTTGCAATACTTAAATTTAAATTTAGCGACATGGCGGCAACTCTGAACAGCTGCATAGTGAACTAGTTGAGTGAACTTATTCATCAAATTGAACTAGATCTAGTCATTGAACTAAATGACCTTCGATCGTTCAATTTGGGGTACAATACAACTCTACGGCTGAGTCAAGGTGTATTTACTTAAGGTATTGAAGTGTCAAAAGTGCTCTCTCGGCTCTCAGAGAGAGAGCAACAATTGCTATTAAGCTGTCAAAATGGGTACCTCAAAGAGAGCAACTGTATCGAAGAGGTCACCTTAAATAAGTGCACCTTGAGTTGAGTCGAATGGAAAAAGTTGAAAAATAAAAGTATTTTGTTATAGTAGGCTGTAAAAAAAACAGACCTAAACGAGTGATTTGATAAATTTGCAAGTAAGTTGATTGATTAATATTTGTAAATGACATCAAAAATGCATACGAATCCGTGTAAATGGCGTGTAATTGGCAGCGATATGGATGATAAATCAGCAGCGCCCACAGCAGACGCTGCGACAGAGACGGAGACAGAAACAGGAACAGAAAGAGAGATAGAGAAGGAGAAGGAGACGGAAACCGGCACTGAAATTGCATCCTTGAGAGCAGCACACACAACGGTGACAGTGGAACCAATTCCTACCACATCAAAGTCATCAGCCGAGAACAACATCAACAACGTAGTGACGGAAGCAGACCGGAGAGATTCCTCTGTAGATACGGAGCGTAGTTGTTGGATTTGCTTTGCCACGGACGAGGATAATCGCTTGGCGGCCTGGGTGCAGCCATGTCAGTGCCGTGGCACCACCAAGTGGGTTCACCAGAGCTGCCTATATCGCTGGATCGATGAGAAGACCCAAAAGGGCAATGCATTGCGATCCGTGTCCTGTCCACAATGCCAGACCGAGTACATTATTGTGTTCCCGCAAATGGGCAAACTAGGTGGTGCCTTGGAAGCCGTCGACAATGTGGTCAAGCGTCTGAGTCCGTTTCTGGCAGCTGGCTTCTTTGTCGGCTCACTCTACTGGACAGCCGTCACCTACGGCGCTGTAACTTTCCTTCAGGTGAGCCTATAATTATTATACCATTACAGCGGGTATAACAGTTTTGTTATTAAGAGAGGTGTGGGTAGACTCCATAAATTTGTATATATACATTTAGTTTAAAAAACATTTTGGTTTTTTTTTTAATAAATAACCCAATCTTTAAGATTATGCCCCTAGCATTGTCTAAAATCGAACTAATAGATCATATGTCATAAAAATTAATCATTATTATCATTATCAAACCTTCGTTAAAAAAAAATTTTTTTTGTTTCTAAGGAATTCTTGACCAATCTCACAGATTGTACATTGTCTTTTATATCCAGAGCAAATTTAATTCAACTAATATAGTATCATATAGTATAGTATCATATAGTATAGTATCATTTATTATACATAATATCATATAGCTGTCATAAAAATTAATTATTCTTATCATTAGCATCCTTGAAATTCAAAAAAATTTGTTTTGTTTCTAAAGTATTCTTGATCAATTTTACAGATTGTGTTTTTGGCATTGTCTTTTATATCCTGACCAAATTTAATTCAAATCAGACTAATATAACATATAGAGTATCTAAATTGCGGTATACCGATGCTAACCCTTAGACACTTGTTATAATTATATGTTATTGTGTTGTTTACAGATTGTTGGCCATGAACACGGAATGTCTATAATGGAAGCTGGCGATCCCCTCATACTGCTAATCGGTCTACCCGCCATACCAGTTGGCCTTATACTCGGTCGTCTCATACGCTGGGAAGATGCCCTGTTGCGTTTGATACGCAATCGTGGCACCGTAATGCGCAAGTTTCCATTTGTGAATTTTATCTATCCAAATCTGTAAGTAGTTCTATATCTATATCTATATCTTAATCTCTACCTAACTATATCTTAACATTTACAGAACTCAGGAGGAGGAGCAGCCAATCTCTTCGAATCCGGCAACGCCAGCTCTATCAGATCCTGTCTCCGCAACGCGCATATTTTGTGGTGCTCTGCTTTTGCCAACGATCTCTTGCATTGTGGGTCGCATACTGTTCGATACCGTTGAGAATACGTTGCATCGCACATTGCTCGGCGGTTTAACCTTCATTACGGTCAAGGGCATGCTAAAGATATATCTAAAACAAAAGCAATATGCGCGTCGCAAGAAGCGTCGTATTGTTGATTACACGGAGGAGAATCTACGAAATTTTATGCATCGCAACAGCAATAACAATGCTGGCGCCACGGGAATCGGTGGGGCACGTCATCAACAGCAGCCCCAGCAGCAGCCAGTACTTCCCATGTCACGGCTGGCCGCTGCTGCAGCGGCTGCTCGGGAGCGTGAACGTGAACGGGAACGCGAACGGGAACGGGAGATCGAGGTGAATGGTGACAGCGTTGTTTGAAATGCAAAATGGACACTCAATTCAACACGTAATTCATATGATATGACAACCTACTTATTGTTCAACTAGTTGAGTTTTGATTTAAGTTCATTTTGTTAATTACACCCGAAAACTACAAAAAAAAAAGGAAAAATGAAAGAAAACCACATCAGCTGAAACTCTGGTACAATATTTAGCGAGAAAAACCAAAATTCATTGTTAAATTTTACAAGATGATGAAGTCCAGAAATGTACAATGGAAGCAGTCTTAAAATTGCTTGGCCAAATTTGTTGTTAACAATAAAATACGAGAAAAATCACACTGCACTGTCCATTTAGCTATTAAATATGTATAACTACTTATATATAAACATATATACTAAACTATATATACAATATATATAACATATATATACTATATATAAAACACTTATAAATTATGCATTAATGCTTCCACACAATTGAATTTATGTTATCATATTGTTTTTGTAAACTTAACTACTACAAAATTGCCTATGTAAATAAAACCAAAACCCTTGGCTGTGGGTGGGTTTATAATAAAAAAACTGCATACAAATTTTTTATTTGATTAACAGATCTCTGCAAATTTACAGATTAGATAATGATAGCAATGCAGCCAAGAAAGTGTGAATAATTTCTTTATTCAAAGCTTAAACATTGGCTGAATCATCAAGATAATGAACCCGCTGAATGTAAGTGAACGACACTCCGACACCAGATATATATATACTATAAGTACTTGGCCTATACAGATGTAGTTGGCAGCATCATCTCCATCCATCTATCTATCTATGTATCCATCATGTGTACACACAAAAGTTACAGTTAAAGACCCGGACAAAGTGAATGCTCCAAAAAGCGATCTAATCATTTATAATTGTTAGCGACTCGAGTGTTTGTTTTGTCTATTTGCGCTTATCATCGACAACACACGAGCTGCTAGATGATATCTATTTGTGTACATATAGAAAATACACATGTATACAACAATATACCAACTTCTTTCGGGCCATAACGACTTACCAAATGCGCTAAGAAAAGCTCGCTGCAGTTGTTATTTAATTTATTCAAATTATTTATTTCTTAAATCACAAAATAGTTATCAATTCAAAATAATAATAGATTTTATACCAAATTAAAATTGTAACTAATGAGAAAACTGCTGATATTAGATTATTTATTTAATGTTAACAAAAAGCAGTTCAACGGACGTAATTTAAAAATTCACAAATTCTATTATATAAAATCAGAAATAAAATGAAATATAAAAAAGCAAACATCTTAAATTCTAGAAATATTTAAAAAATATTAAATATATGGCTATAAAACTAGCACAAAAAATATAATTCAAATCAAATTGACATTCAGGTATATAAGTAATTGTGAAGCTTTCTATGTATTAACTTTACATTTTGTCAACTGCTTAAAACAATAAATTATTAATAAAAAAATATAATTTTATTTGTATAAACTTGGCTATAGAAAAGAATAAGTAACAACTAACAGATAACTAGTACCATATAATTATTGATAAATCTGTACCAAAATTTGATATAATAAATAAAGCTTTAGCACTTTTTAAGTAAATCTAGCAATCAAACAACTTTGTTTCTATGCAAAAAGCTTTAAATTAAACTAATAACTAATTTCTTCTTACTCTTATTTGTTTGGTTTTGTTCTACTGACAGAATCTACATATCGCTTATTAAATAGAAGAGTGACATAAGTCAAACAGGAATTTTGAGTTAATCTATTTTGTGTCAAAATTATCATTATCCTAGCTTTAAAACACACAGAGTGAGAAGAGTTTGCTTTGCAGGCAGTTATATGACCAGTATAAACTTTAAATGCGTCTTTTTGAAAATGTCATTCTTTGAGATATGTCATTCTTCTAGTAAATTTGCGATATAGTCTTATCTAATCAATACGATTAATTCACTCTGAAATAAGTTACAGCGCATTCAGAGAGTCTGAAAAGCTGCGCCCTTTTGACGTCAACTCAAGCACAACACATATACATATACATATAGATATATTTCGCACACAAAACACGCACACACACGCGCACACATACACAGCCAGGTGATTTATGTGTGAATGTGTGTGTGTCCCACCTGTTTGGCTTTTCAGGAGCAATCACACGCTCTTGGATTCACACAGCAGTTGAAAGATTTCTTGCTGCTTTCTTTCCACCAACATACACTAACAACAACAGCAACAACAATAGCAACTATAACAACAACAACAACAATAACAGAAACAACAACAACAACTCCAACGGGTTGCGTTTGTTCTTTGTGACTGAACGAACGTCCGTTGGGGGCCAAAGGCGGCACACATACACACACACATATACACACACACACACACACATATATATATATATATAACGTAACGAATCGCTGGAGCTGTGAGTCGTGTTGCTTGTCGGCTCTGTATTGTTGCCATTGTTGTTGCTATACCCGGTACTTGTAGATCACAGGGGTATATTGTATTCCTTGCAATCGGGAATTAAAACCGTAATCGAAGCTGCTATGGTAATCGGTAAACCGGTATTAACCGTTTAAAATTGCAAACCGGACCAACTTCAAACTATCACAACTTTGTCAAAACTCAACCGATTTTCAAATGGAATGAACGTGGCTTAGCTTCTTATTTACATTTTGTGCAAACAAATATTTTTGGTCTGTTCCGATATCAATGTTAAGAGTCCCCCCTTTGGAATTTTAAAAATTAAAAATTTTATATCTCAAATTTTTCATTTTAAATCAACTCCATATATTGTAATTAGTTTCATTTTTTTTGTAAAAAATCATGTGAATTCGATAAAAAATTTTGACTGAGCATCTTCAAACTGTCATAACTTTATCAAAACCCAACCGATTTTCAAATGGAATGTCATTTTGATCAGGCTGCATTCAAATTTTTCAATAACAAATTTTTCAATAATTATTTATTTATTTATTAATAAATTCAAAAATTTTAATTTCAATTAGTATAAAACAAAATTGGTTTGTTGAACCTATACGTGCCGCTACTGGTACCGGAAAGTAAAAACTTCTTTCGTCACTAGCACTAACACTAACAGTGATCGGAACAGCTCGTTGACTATCGGGTATTTTAAAGTGGGTAACTCGAGATAAAGTTTCCCATTGTTGCTGTTGTTGTCGCGGTTGTCACTTGTGTGCGACGACAGCGACGACAGCGACTACGGTTAATAACAGCGCTGTGTCGGCAACTCCACAGTCAGACGGGCACCGGCTAACAACACGCATCGGAAGAAACGCGTCTCTTAGATAAAGAAGAGAAAAGAAAACATATGTAGAAACGATATTACATATAGTCGGTATCACTCGGTAGTTTTTGTTGTTTTGGTATTGTGTCAATAAACGAAATCAACAGAGTTCTTGATAGCAATATCATTTCCGTATAAACAATCGAAATACGATTCTAATTTTTAAACTGATCATTAACGGAAAATTCAGTTGAAAATGAGCAACACTATGACTGCCTCACATGAACCCACCATGCACTACCTGGATAGCATTTTGAACGAGGAGGAGAAACGTTGCGGCGATCAATATTCGCATCAATGGCGCAATTTCACAATATCGCGATCGGGTCGCTTCAGATCGAAGAACAAGAAACGGGATGTGGTCGATGGGAAACTGTTCGATGGCAGTGCCAATCATAATGGCAAGGAAAATACTGATAAGGTGCGGTTAAACCCATTTTCATTATCATTTTCATTTTCACTTACTGTTTCTCATTCCATTTCATTTCATTAATTATAATCGGTTATCAGGACAGGTGCTCTATAAATAACCAAATATATCAATGACAATATCGCGATCAACATTGTAAATTGTGTGCGTCAATTTTAGCGTGATTTCATATATTTGTATAGGTAAAAATTAATCTAGAAATGGGTCTTAAGGGTATTTTTTGCGGTTCGAAAGTCCACACATCATTTTCGTGTGAAAAGCGAACAATAACAAAAACAATAACAACAACAAACGGAAATGCTCGTTAATAAGAAAACGGAAGTTGTTTTATTGTGATAAGACTGAATGCAGTCAACATAATGTAAACACTATTACGATCGCTCTGAAGAGCTGTAAGATCTCTGTTCTCCTATGTAAATATATATCTCTCTATATATATATAGTCTTCAATGCCACTTGAGACTTGAATGAATTCGAAAATCTCAGATATTCGTCACAGTAAATGTGACATTTCGTTCGTAATGTAAAAATAATACATAATTATCATAAATTTACACCAAGTATATAAATATATAAATTCTTTTTAATTAGTCATTTTATGTTTGTAATTATAGTAATTGAAAGGAGTGTTAAAGTAGATTGAAGTCGTTTTTATTCTCAAGTTAAAAGCTTGTCAACTCCAATGATAATTATAATTATATATAAACCAAGTGTTTTTTAAATTAAATAATACAAATTTTAGAATACCTGTAGGTTATTTTTGTTGATCAAAAAAATAATTTGATAGAGATAAGTTTATTTTTGATACATGACAATCTTAATATGAAATAAAATGTATATGTTGCATTAAACTAAAAAGTATTCTTGGCAGCACTCATTGTGACAACTTAAACTTATATATTGCAATGATTAGATTACATTGGGTACTTTTCCCGCTATCAAACTTTTGGGCCTTGACTGCAACTTTTCATTTCTCATTTCTCTATTTTTTTTTTCGTACTATCTACGACGTAAATCAGTCCAAGAACAAAACATTTCGTAACTAGCCAACAAAGCAAAGTCCTTTATTGAGGCTTAATTCCACTTCATAAAAGGGTGATATACTTTTAAACAAATGGTATCATCAAAAATTCACGAATATTGCACACTTTTTATGTTGATTTCTCCCAAAAATATATAAGATAATAATAAATACAGAAAGTAAACAAAAAACACAACTTTGTCGTGTGCAAACTGAAATAAGCAAGATCAATGGGTTTGTTTTTTATATACTCGTGATACAGACATAAATATGTACACTGTATGTATCTTTAGCGACCGACAAACACACCTTTCTGGAAACTTTATACATCTGTATTTGTTTGGTCCCTGTAAGATGAGTAAAACGACGAAAATTCTACATACTGTCATATAATACGAAAAACAAAGTATTTCATTTATATGTATGTATATATGTAATGTACAGGTACACAGAAAGGAAAGACGTAAAATTAACAACCCACAATTCTCAGACGGCACGCGAATTTTGTAAATTTGGCAAAGCAATGAAACGGGAATGGTCAGTATGAGGAGCCGAGGGGGTTCCCAGGGGAGTATTGTCCAGTCCCACTGGACTGTTGGGGTGGTTGGAGGGTGTGTTTTATGTGTTGTCTTGCGCAATAAATGCAGTGAACGATCGATTACCGGCAACATTGTTGCTGCGTCATTGTCGTCTGTGCATTGAACTTGGTTAATGTTATAAAAGTATCACGCCTGGAAAGTGCACTTAAGATTGGCCGGATTCTAAGACAATAAATAATTCGTATTTTGAAAAGGTTTCGCTTTTTGGATGGAGTGATTTTATCTCATTAAGATTAAGAATATTCTGAAATTTTTTTAATACCCCAATTGGTTCAAAAGATGTACAACTTACAATTATTTTTTTGATTTTTATATTAAAGTTATTGAATAACTCTTATTTGTGACTTTTAAAATAAAAATTAAAAATAACTCTATCATAACTCTTTTTTAACGGACCCTGATCTTTACTATAATTTTTATATTTATCTCATATGTAGACATACTTATTTTCATTTTACTTAAAATCAAAAGATTTAATTTTGACAAAACCTATCAAAAAGAAAAGATCTAGCAAACCACAAATTATGCGTACTTTAAAAACATATTCTACCAAGTCGTTATTTCTTATAAACGATATCTTTTTATATTTATCTCATAAATCGACACATTCTACTTAAAATCAAAAGATTTAATTTTAACAAAATCTATCAAAAAGAAATGATCTAGCAAACCACAAATAATGCGTATTTTAAAAAGATATCCTACCAAGTCCTTATTTCTTATAAAGAATAGATCTAGCAAACCAAAAATTATGCGTATTTTATAAAGATATCCTACCAAGTCCCATTGTTTTCTTATTATATTAACACAGCACTCCAAAACGATTTATAAATTTAGTGACGTCTTCTAAGTTTATTTAGCTGAAAACAAAAAACAATCTTAAATTTTAATGTATCTTAATCAAAAATCTAAAAATTGTTTCCACGGTTTCTGTACTATAATGGCCTAGAACTTAAGGAAATCAAAGCAATTTATAGATTTTGTGGCCTACTCTAAGTTTATACAGCTGAAAAAAAAGCCATAAATGGGTTGTATATCTAAGTATAGTACATGAAGTAAAATGATAGTAAGACATGAATTATGGCCAAGGTTTAACCAACTAAAAGCACTCAAACAATAAGTACATGTCTACCTGTCTATGTATGTATGTGTGTATATAAGTGTGATTGTACCCATATCAGATATTGCAAAATTTTCTTTTTTTGCGTTTTAACAGTGCAAAAACCTTATCAACTAACAACAACAGCAACAAGTGAGATAGCCTCTGAGCGAAAGAGAGGGCAACAACAAAGACAAACCTTTTTGCTGTTGTATGTGTGATATACAGTGGCTCCCAGCTTATTTGATCCACTACATTTTGCTAAAGCTTAAACTTGTTTTTAAAAAATCCTGAGCTAAGTTTTTTGATTAGGGTTTTTCAACCATTCAAAAACACATATATTTTTGATTGGATTTCTATAAAAAGATACATTTATTTAGAATGTGTAGTATGTACAACTGGGGGGTCAAATTAGCTGGTAGCCACTGTAGTCAAGTGATTGTGCACGCTTCGACTAAAGCTGTTGCCATTGTTGTTGTTGTTGAAAGCCACTTGTCAAAAAATCAGAAACAAAAATAGGTTCAAAAAAGATGTAGAATTCTACTTTGTGCATGTTTGATTAAAATCAGGTGTTAAATCAAAGAAATTATGACTTTGGAACCTGCCTTTTGATTATTTTTGATAATGATAAGTTAGTAGTATATCGTATATATGCAAAAACAGAACTAAATAAACGATATTTTGTGTGATTTTCCTTTGCAGATCTCAGCGCGTAATACATCCAGCGCTATGTCCAAATCCTCATCCTATACAACAAATACAACAGCAACAAATACATCGGCATCGACGGCGACAGGAACGACGTCAGTGCGAAGTCAACGTGACAAAACGGAGAGCTATAAAAGCTTTTACGAAACAAATTTATAGATAGTGTTTTGGGCTCTATACATCATATGAACTACATATACACATACAACACATATATACTTCTATATATATATATAACATTTGTATTACGCTTTATTAAATCAACCTAAGAGTTTATTGCACAATGTGTGGACTATATAAATGTGCAAAATTGGCAAAAAAACACAAAAACAAGAACGCAAGGGAAGACTAACAATTTGTTGTTTAGCTTTTTTGTTTTGTGCTTTGTTGCTGCTATTTAGTTATAATAGAGAATAAAACAGATTATGGGCTACTTAGGCACTCTCTAGATATACATATATACATAAATAAACATACATATATATATATATATATATATTATAGATCGATTGTACTTACATATATAAAGTAAAGTTATGAACATTATTATCTCTTTCTTGCTTAGATTGTACAAGTATTAAAACGTGATAATTGCACTAAATTGCAAACGCATATCTTTAACTATACATATTACTTTTACACCTATATACATATGTATATTTGTCTTAACTTTAGAACAGAAATTCAATTTTTTAAATCTTAACAATAAAGCATAAGGTTTGAATGAATTGTTGTTAATTTCTTTGAATCATGATGAGGCTTCATTCGTTGCCACTGTCGCTCTTATATAGCTAACATCGAGGACACAGAACTTGGCACGACACATGGGACAGGTGCATTTCTGTTCCAGCCAAACTTCGCGATCCACGTCACTTTGACGGGCGGCAAACCAACGTGCCAAACACTCCACACACCACATTGGACGACAGTAGCAATTGGAGCAACATGCCTCATCTGTTAGCGGTGCTCCAGCTCGATTCATATCGGCACATTGTTTGTTTATTTTGATATTGGGCTCGGCTAACATGCAGGCAAAACACTTGTCCGTAATTGGCTCCGAATTGAAAATGGGATTAAGCGTCACCTGCGCCTTGAACACATCCACAAAACGATCGATGACACTGCGATGGAATTGTATATTTGAGGGTATTGCGATTGGTCGCCTAACGCGATCCTCCAAACTCCGGAATTCCAATGCATTGATGCGTATATGAAAATCGGAGACGCCTTGACGCATCGGACGCACAATAATGCTGATCATTTGCAAGGTATCATTCTGATCATGCTGAGATATATTATAAGTTTCCGCCTGTAACATTAGAGATCAAATTGTTTTAGCAATTCTTATTATAAAAAATAAATTTACATATTTGTCTATTGACTTTAATAATAATTAAGCGCAATAAATCTCACTATTTCTATTTAAACTTAAGCAATAATGATAAAAGAAGTAAAATGAAAATTAAAGACCTATAGTTTTTCTGAAAAATAAAATAATATTTTACTTTTAAAAATACTACTGCCCAATACATCTCACTATTTCTTTTTTTAAATTTTACATAAAAATCAGAAAATGAGAAAAAAATATTACAAATTAATAACTCTAAAATATATAGTTGAAATATTTGTATATTATTCAAAAAATAGTTGAATCTCACTATTATAATAAAAATGAGAGATACAAAAATAATAGGAGCAGAAAAAGGTTATTTTTTCAAGAAACAGAAACAAATAATAAATATGAAGAAAAATCAATTGGTTTGATTTGATATGTGATCATTGTGTTTTGTCAAAGCAATTACTTGACGGACTGTATAGTTATTTAGGAGTCATCCTACAATAATAAAACTAAATAAAGAAAAACCAATGTTTGATCTCTTCAAATATATCTAAAATGAAATATGTGATCATTGTGTATTGTCAAAGCAATTACTTGACTGACTGTCTAGTCCCTTAGAAGTCATCCTACCTTGGCAACGCTGAGCGCTGTGTTGGCTTGATGAGCAAAGTTAACATTGTACATGGTTGTTTTGATGATCCAGTTTTCAGTGGCAATCACTGTGCTAATTGAGTTCAGTTTCCGTTTGTAGACATCCTGGCGACGGAACTCGGTGCCAATGTCACTGGATACGGCACTGTAGCTATCCGGCGTATTTGAGTATTTGGCCAGGGTTTTGTTAATGGGATGTCTCCGCCAATTGTGCTGATGCCAGTTGAAGATCAATGCCGGCACGGCCAGCACAGCCAATACACTGAAACGTTGAGCCATTTTCCAGGTCAGCGTTTTAAAGGCCACCGCTTCCTGTGGCATTGGGAAATCCGGATCAACTTCATTGTCCTCAAGCGGCTGTTGTGTGGCAAACACGGAGAACTTCAGCCTGTGTATTAGGAAATATGTAACGGGCAGGCAGCTATGGACAAATAGATTGAGAGATGTGCGGCGTATGTGATATCCAACGAAATCAAGATATTCCTCTCCCAGAAAGCGCGAGAACATCTGCTCAATTGTGAAGCCCAGACGTTGAAACTCCTCGGGCGGATAAATGACACACATGCACAGCAGGAAGTAGAACAAATTGAAGAGCAGTTCCGACTCGTCCATATTGCGAAAAATTTTGAAAGAATTCAACAAAAAACTAAATATATTTTGAGTTCAGGGTCTGAATTAGAGATGCGTTACTATTGTTGATTAGAGTTGGCTCGTTTCGTTCTGAATAAGTTCAAATGAACTGGTCATTAAAATGAACGAATGAACTTATTCAGTACTTGTGAACTATATATCGATCATTTTGTTCCTCATTAATATTTTATTTTTGTATTATTTTATTACAATATTATATTGAATAAGAAATGGGTTCAGAAAAATAAAAAAAAAATAAACGATTGAACTTATTCAACAAATTGAGGAATCCCACCTCTAATTGTTGATGTGTCGAGAGCAACAGCACAGCACTTATCGATTAATCAATATGTTTTCGATTTGCTTGCGCGCCAAAATGACATTCATTTGTTGCTCAGGTTATCGATCTCACGGTGCAGCACTTTTCGACTAGTCGATACATTTCTTAATTTCAAGTTGATTGCCCGCCAACACTTTCTTCGTATATTTCTCAAGTTGCTCAAGCTTTTCCACTCCATCCTTCAGTTTCTGCTCATCTTGCAAACGCTTTTGATACGATTTGGACATCTTTATGGTAACGTGAATTGATAACGCAAGACACAGGCAACATGCAATATTAACAATAAACCAAATAATTTCGAAAATAAAACTCATTTTTCATATACGTATTAAATGTGTATTTTTGTAAAATAGTTTTAATACAAAATTTGCTTTGATTTGTGCTATGGACTGACTGATTACAAAAACGAAATAAAAATTCAAAAACCAAAATCCAAACAAATAATCTCTTTCGTCAAATTTGAAAATAATTTCAAATGTCTGTCATGGAAGCTTAAACTTAAGTTAGCCCGATATGTTAAATTAGTCTGTTAACAACTTGTGTACGATTTAAACTTTTATAGATATATACATGAACCATACATGGTATATATAGTCAATAATATAACAAACCACATGTGATTGTTATATACAAGTAATGCTTAATGGAATGTTTGTGTTTTTCATGTGGATTGCAGAAAGTAAACTAGTGCTTATCATGGACGGGGTGGCGGGGGGAGGGGTCACATTACTGCTGCAATTCACTCAGATCCGGAATGTTGTTGATATCCTCATCATTGGAGGCTGAACTGGAATCGTTGGTAAGCTCAAAACTATTTTCCCCGCTGGTTCCAGTCACTGTTGTCAAGCTCGAATCATTGTTAGAGCTTTGATGTTCGGAATTGCTCAAGTTTGGCAATGACACATCCGCCTCTTCGTCATCCACATCCACATCGACATCCACATCCACATCATCGTTACTTAGACTGTTTGTGCCACTGCTGTTATCATCGTGTGGCACAGTTGCAACACCATTATTGCTAGCTGCCTCAATGGCATTGCTCAGATACAAAGCACTTATAATTGGCAAATTATTGTAACTTATTGCGTTCGTTTCTCGCATTAACATTGCTTCCGTTGCTGTGGAGTTCGTTGTTGTGGATGTTGTTGTGGATGCTGTGACCTCTGTTGTGCTGCTAATCTCGCAACTTGAACTTTCCATTAACAGTGTTATCAATGGCATATCTCTGTTATTTGTTGCCACATGGCTGCCATTGGTTCTTCCAGCATTTGGGGATGTATCTTTTGTGCTCTCAGAGCCACCATTGAGCAGGGAGAGCTGTGGCACATCCTCCAGCTGAATTTGATCCGTAGACGATGTCAGTTTCTCGCTGCTTGGATTGAAAATTGATAGCATGGGCAGATTGGGTGTAGTTGCTATAGAATTTGTAGTGCTTCCGGTTTCGTTATTGGTCGTCGACTTGGACAGACGTGCCGAACGTCCAGTTCTCGGTGGTGGTACGGGTCTAACGGTAGCATCACCATTTTCCAACTGATGTGGCATGCTTTTATCACGTCTAACCGAATGTTTCTCATAGAAATCCATGTTTAGTTTCGAGGTACCAGCCAATGCAGCGCCTGCATTCAATTCTGAAGTATTTGGCTGAAAACTGCCATTGTCCTCCACATCCATGCGTTCACTCTGCTCCACAATCTCTGCACTGTCCAGCTCAAACCTGATGGGCGCTGCAGGACCAACAGCTGGACGAACCGGACGGGCCTCTGCAAATGAATGAATGTTAGTGTTGAATATAACCTTTCCCGGCCAACCATATGTGGAAGAAGGAGCGCAAAAGGACTCCCAAATTAGCAACTTTTCAGCGCATTTCCGGAGCGATTCAAAGAAGGAATAAAATGGGACTCCCAGAGTAGCACCTCTTCGGATCATTTTTAGAGCTCTCATCCCGTTATATCATTTTTTTATGTTTTCTTTATTTAAAGAGGCTGAGTATAATAAAAAAAAAAAAAGAAAGCTGGTAAAAAAAACAATTCGAAAGAATTATAGTTTCATTAACGGAAAATTACAATTTTAAATCATTAATAAAAAAAAAAAAATAGATACAAAAAACTTTTTAATTAATAGTTTTATTTGGAGCATTTGGAGAAACCGTACGGACTCCTTTTCGTACTACTATCCTAGCAGAAAAGCAATTCCAAAACTCTCCGTCTAGTTTCTCTTTGGACGATTTACGGAGTCTTTCCAAAAAATCCATCAGCTATAAAAGGAATCCGCACGGAGTTTTTGCTGGTGATCAAATGTGCATTCCTAAACGCAAAAAAACACACATTTTAGGAGTCCCTAAGGCACACTATTTTCATATACATTTGAAAATACATTTTTCTCCCGCAGATATGCTCCTTTGGGGACACTTTTCGGAGTCTCCGTACAGGACCGTACAGGGAGCACCTTATGGAGCACCTTATGGACTCAATTGGTTGGCTGGGTTCGATCTTGCTTACCGTTTAGAAACTTTTCGGCCACATGATCGGCGGCACTGTAGATTTCGGCCTGAATCAGCAGCTGTAATAAGACTCCGACAGTTGGACGTTCGTTGGATTTACCCGATGTTTTCCATTCATCGATCATAATCTGTGATTTACTTTGGCCGGGCATTAATTGCTGCTCGGCAATCTGACGCATATGATCGTTGTCGTACTTGTAACCGACCTTGCCAGCGATTTCCTTCAAATTCCGTTCCCCTGAGCTGCATTCCTCCGCGTCCAGTTTCTTGGGTATTATCTGCATTAGCTTCTTCCAGCAATCCTGTAGATCGAGTAATGTGGCCAATTTGTAGATATCATTATCGTCCACTCGTCGCAATTCCGTATAGCGCGTATATTTTGAAACTCGGAAACTGGGTACGGAACTCGAAGCCGCATAACCGTTTCTTTTGGCCATTTCCATTGTTGTTAACCCTCTTGAATTGTTGGCTTCAGTGTCCAGGTGCGTCTTGGATGTGGAATCGCCTCTCTCACTTTCATTTGCACGTTATAAATGCATTATATAGATTATCACTTGCTCTTTTGTTTTCACTGAATTTTCCTATGAGCCATCATTGGTTTCTCCACACACACACACACACACTCGCATACATACATACATGTATCTACATATGACATATGGAATTGCCGAAGCGAACAGCTGTTCAATCGCTCAGCTCTGCACCCTCGATAAGTAATCGATAACATTAGTTAGCAGCACTGCACTGAGCGTTTATTTAATTCAAATTTAACGTGGTAAATAAATCAGGGACAGTAAAAAATGATTTGGTTTTATTTCAAATAAAAAACGTGAAATATACCAAAACTCGTAGAATCATGATTATTTCCTGAGTTTTTTAATAAAACTTATAACAATTACAGTCCCTGAAATTAATTCTTTACAAAATGATTACATTTAATTCTCATTTTTTTTTATTATAAAATAGCTGATAAAATTTGTATAATGGACACAATTATATTTAATACATTGTACAATTAATATGTACTAGAAAAATTAATATAAAATGAAGACGAAAACAAAACAGATAAGGGACAGATTTTACGCTTATGCTAATGTACAATATTCGTTCGTTGTTAAGTCAAAAGAAAAAACATACATATTCGTATATATACTATGCTCGAAAAATATTTATAAAAATTAGTGTTTCTTGGGTTTTTTTTTTCTTGTTTTCAATTCATATGCTCTACTTATTTGTATATAAGGTCACTTTCTTATCTCTGCCTGTAGTTGTTTGTATTTTGCATATGCTCAATTCACTGAGATTACTCTATATCATTATAAAGACGGAATGTTTTGCTGATATTTAAATCTAAACGAGACTTTCAAGTTTTGTGTACATATGTGGTATTTGTAAAGCTGTGCGCTTTGCATTTCCTGGACGGTTTTAAAAACTTATTGCCTAATTAATTGCTGTTCATTCTAATTGTTGTTGGCATTGTTGGTTAAGAAAAAGGTGGTGATGAACAACAAGACGCTCATGATCAATGCTGTATTGATGTTATGGCCATGTCGCGTATTCGCTGCATTGCGAGTCGTCTTGCCCATTTGGAAGCGGAGTGTTGGACTGGACATGCGACCATCGCCTCCATTGCTGTAGGCGAGCACGCGCATGTTGTAGCTCTTACCGGGTGTAAGGGTGTTGATGTAGGACTCGAGTTTCTGTCCAATAGGCACAATGGTATTGTTCGCAGTGATCATATTCTGATCCGTTTCCCAAATGCGCACCTGTTAACAGAAATTGATAAAGTTTTAATAAAAAAATCATTCACTTCTAATAATTTTTAAATTATTCTTTAAGGGTAATAAAATAATGATTATTTCTTCAGTTTTTTTTATATTATTACTTGAGTTTTATATTTAAACAAAAAAAGATACACTAAAGTTGTTATTTTGACCAGGAATATATAAATTTTTCCCATATCTATATATATAAAACTGCTTGTTCCTTATAAAAAGTCAAAATAACAACTTGAGTTTTATTTTTCGATCAAAAAAATATTGATTATTTTGGAAGTTTTTCCCTTCTTTGCTCAAAAGTAGAAATAATGATTATTTCGTGAGTTTTATAATAAAACTTGTAATGATTGGCAGTTAGTTGATTTATATATACCTTATAGCCCTCAATGGGCTCCTCATCTTGCGCTGGGGACACATAACGCCACACAACGCGCACTGTAGACGGATTAATGCCAAAGACATGTACTGAAGACGGCGGCTTCTGTGGTGCCTTGCGATATGTGCGTTCTAAAAGCAATTAACAATATATATTTTGTAAAAGTCTTTCTTATGAAAACTCTATATTAATATTACCTTCGAAACGTTCGCTCTCTGGACCTTCTCCAGCCGCATTGTAAGCCATGACCTTAACGAAGTAATACGTGTCCGGCTGCAGACCCACAATTAATGCCCAGTTGCGTGTGGTACGCGATAAATAGTACACGGCATCCTCCTCCTGATGCTCAGTCTTCCAATACTTCAACTAGAGTACGAGATATAAAAGTGTTAATAAAAGTGCATGAATTAAATTAGATGATATATGATAATTTACCCTGTGTCCAATCAGCTTGCCACGAATATTTTCACGGGACATGTCAATGGGACTCCAAGAGACATTAAAGCAGGTGGAATTGTAGGCCAGAGCGAAGGGTTTCTGTGGTGCCACCTGTGGCATATCCTCAGCTGAGTGTATAACAACGGTTTCGCTCTCTGGTCCCTTGCCGATGCTATTGATGGCCTGCACCTTCACTTCGTACTCGGTGTAGTAATTGTTGAGTGGAATGTTGACAACGGCAATGCCAGCATTATCTTGCTTCTTAATAATATCCGATGCCCATTCCAAGGCGCCCTTTAGCTTCCAGAAGACCTTGTAGTGTATGCCATGACTGTGCTGTTCCTCTGGCAACAATGGCTCCCAAGTAATGGTGAGATCACCAATCTTGCCGCCGCCTCCACTTACTTTCCGTGGTGCAATGTACGGCTTATCGTCATTTGTACTGTAGATAGGCGAAGGTGCCGATGGTGTTCCAATGCCAAGATCATTTACAGCCGTGACGCTAAACTCGTAGGAGGACCAGGGTGTCAGATTGATAATCTGTGCCTGCTGCCGGGATGTATAACGATCCACCTCAGTTGCCTGCACATGTGTGGAAACATTTACCCAGGTGCGATTCCAATTGGTGCGACCCAATATATTGTAATATCTTATAGGTCGTCCGTTGTTCACGCCATCTACCCATTCAATAATAGCCTTGGTCTTGCCAATGTCAATTACTTGGACACCACCAGGTGCACCAGGAGCGCCTTCAATAATCACATTAGTCTTGGTGCTTATCTCGTTCACGGATGACTGCACAACACATTCGTAATCTCCAGCATCACGCATTGTGATGTTGTGCACCGTCAAACTGTTCCAGTCCACAATCTGCCGGAGAAAACAGACAAAAGTTATATATATATTGTTAAATTGAATAAATTGATTAAGACAACATACAATGCGTTGAGTGCCATCGTGATTGTTGCGTAGTATCTCGCCGTTGTGCTTCCAAACATAGGCAATGTCCAGAAGCTCGTCGAAGGCTGCCTCACAATGGAAATAGATAATATCGTGCTCCCTGGATACAATTCTCTGTGGTGGCGTCTGAATAAAGCGAATTTCCTCTGTGAAAATATACAATTATAGTATAAATTATCTGTAATAGGGAATAAACAACTTACGTAGAACAATAACTCGAGCATGGGATTCATCTGCGCCCGCCTGGTTGGAAGCAATACACGTATACATGCCCTCATCGTCGCGAGATGTGGGTGAAATAATGAGTGTGCCGCTGGGAAGAATACGACGATGTCCACCAGATCCCAGCACTTGACCATCCTTCTTCCATTGGAACTTGGGACGCGGTGCAGCCTCTGGATCACATACAATGGTCGTGTTGCCATTGTAGACAGCATAGATTTCGGATTCGAGTGGACGTTTCTTAAACGATGGCTTCATGGAGAGCACACGCAACTGAGCCGAGGAAAAAGATGTCTTGAGCTGATTTGTGGCACCACACTGATACATGCCCTCATCTTTGTCCTTCTCCAGGAACTTAATAGTCAACACATTGTCCTGTATAACATAACGATCACGATTGATAATCAGGGGATCGAGACGTTCAGCATTTTTGTACCACGTGTAGTTGGCATCGGGAATGGCAAAGGTTTCACAAATGAAAGTCACATCGCTGTTGTAGTCCTTGATCATGTCCTTGAGCGGAATGGTAAACTCAGGACGCATTTGTATATTGATATAAATGGATTTGACAAGAGTCTTGCGTGGATTCGTAATGCTGCAGGTGTATTGTCCATTATCATTGATAGTTGCATTCTTAATGATGAGCACGCGTCCATAACTCGTTATGTAGGCATTCCGCTGCAGAGGAAGTCCTTCTCGCGTCCAATTGTATGATGGAATGGGATAACCAAAGGCCATGCACTCCAAACGAATCTCATCGCCGGCGACAGGTGCCTCCGGAAATGCCTTGGGGAAGGTATTGGCAAAGATCAACGCCTGATAGTTACTGTTGGGCGTCACACGCAGTGGGAAGAAGGGTCCATTCCGGCCCGTGTCGGAGACAATCGTTTGCACAGTACACGAATAGTTGGCACGATCCACAGTCTCAATGAAGGAGAAGTACAGTGCGCCATCGTGCGAGACGAACACTCGCTGATCTTCCTCCACGAAATTGGGGAAATAGTCACGTGCCCAATAATATTTAATGGCCGGATAATGCTGCGGCGGATCACAGAATATTGATTTGCCCCAATTCATTTCACTTGTCTCCACCGAACGCTTCAGATTGAACTCCATGATGAAACCAAAATTCAAATGTGCACTCTCGGAACGTACACGTCCAAATTTGTTCTGAGCCACGCAATGATAAGATCCCTGATCCAAGGCCTGCTTGGGTTTATATATAATCAGATTGCCACCCGATATGGTATAACGATCCTCAGTCAATGGATCAATTCGATGATATTCAAGCGTATCATTCACATAAACCTCACGATACCATTCATAGGTGGGTGTTGGGAATCCACCGGCCAAACATCTGAGAGAAATATCGTCAATCAGACGATTCTTGTTCACATCAAAGGTTGTATCATTCGGTTGCCTCACAAAGTAAGGACCACGTGGTACGCGCTCCAAATCGCGCACATCCAGACCATAATCATAAGGACGCTTGTCGTCCAACTTGGTGTATACATTGTCTGGACTGTAAAGTGCCTTGGACTCGCAGATGAAGAGATTCAATTCAATTTCATAGGCCGGCATAAACATCCAGCGATCGCGTTTCTTGGAATAAGCATAAACGACACGATCCCGCACATATCCATTATCACCATAGGGCTGATTGGGACCTGTAGATAACAAATTTAATTTAGTTAAAGTTATAATATAGTTAAATTTATAAATTACTGACCAAAGTAACCGCGTAAATTGTTTTGATTGCGTTGATTGATGTTTGTTGTGCCCGTCATGGTGTTATAATACTGACTATTGGGATTATTAAAGTTCCTATTGCTGATATCATTTTGCACCAGGAAGCGATTGTCAATGAGATCCTCGTTCTCCAGCGCCAGCTGCTCATCGAAGGCAAATGAATCCTCCAGATGCAACAACTGCGTGTTGTCATCATTAACCCAACTCTGTGGTCCCGTTTGTCGTGCCGAGATGAAGAAACGATTCTGTCGTTGATTCTGCAGTATGAGATGCTTTAAAATAAACGCATGCTTCTCCATATTGTCCACATTGATCAGATCCGCCGTGTAGGCCTTGCAGATCTTTCTGGCCTCCGCCCAATTGCGTTTGGGTGAGCGTATAAAGCGATAGCAAGTCTGTCTGTAGGAAACCCAATGTTCCGGACAAAAGTTGTCCTCATCCGTGAACATATCCCGATAGCCGAGTCCATTGCCAACATTTCCAGTCACACTATTGCGATTAAAGGGATCATATTGTGGTCCCAGATTGCCACCAAGAGTGCCGGGTCCGCCCACGTTGTTGCCACCGCCCAATAACGGTCGATTGCTGTCATAATTGTTGTAGTTGTTGTAGTTATTGGGATTGCCAACGCCGCCAGCATAATTGGGATTCCCCGGTTGATTATTAAAGTCCAGCAATGGATTCTCGTATTGTGTATTATCGGGATTCTGTTGTTGGCCCGTATAAAGTGGATTATAACGTGGTGAATAGTCCTTGTTATAAGTAGGCTGATATCCTTGCGGTTGTTGTTGTTGCTGCTGCTGTTGACCCGGCAGCAATTGTTGTTGCTGCTGCTGCTGTTGTTGTTGCTGTAGTTGTTGTTGCAGGTCGTTGGGCAGTTGTGCCCTAATCGTTGCCAACAACAACAATGGCATTAGCCCACATATTAGTAGCCTGCTATTTGTTGACATTGTGACTTGGTTTAGTTTCCAGTTTCAGCTCGAAATTAATGGAAACTTCTCTAGTTGCCGTTCTGAACACGACTAAAGGCACATTTTCGATTTGTAGGAAATTCGTCCAGTCTATAAATAAAGCACAATAGAAAATGTTTATTTATTCTAATATTCAATTTATGAACATTTAACATAAACAAATCCACAGATCAGTCAATTTAGTCAGACTGCAATTCAGTGTATTAGTAATCACACGCATACACTTGCACATGTCTCTTCGTGTGTGTGTGTGTACGTGTGACCTATGTGTGTGTGTGTGTGTGTTTGGCTAGGCGTGGTCTGAATCATAATTTGTTTTAATTTCCAAAAAACTATTAATTAAACTGAGCACAATGTTAGACACTACAAACATCAAATTGTTTAATTAATTTATTTATATAAACTTAAGCGTTTGTTTTGCTGCTTCATTTGTTAATGAGCCGCCGCCCAATTAGAAAAAAAAACAGCGCTTAGTCAAACTCCCAAAAGCTCAAACCACACCTTAAATTCAGAGCCACATAATTCTCAGGCTTACACAACGTAAACAAACTCTAATATTAACATGCACACATTGTTTAACGCATATTTAAACTTGCACTAACCAATTGCTTTAAAAATTAATAACGACGCACTTTAAACTTATAGCTGAATTAAATAAAAACAAAAAACTAATTACAATTCCAAAAGATAGCAGGTAGATAGATATGAGCAAGCCACGATTAGTAGAGGTGTGACTCGATTCGATATATTCGGTCGATAATCGATTATATCGATCAGAGTTGCCAGCTATGCTACAAATAAAAAGTTCGATTATGCTGGCAAGTCCTTTAATTATCGAAAACTTATCTCGCAATCGGCACGTTATTTAAATTAACAATTAACAATTGTTTGAAAGAGCAATAAAAGCAATTATGACAAATCCATTGAAATCTAAAAAGATTAATTGAAAGTTAGAAATTCTGGGAAAGGAGTTACAAATTTAGTTCTAAATAAAAATAAAAAATTAGACAAAATTCTAATACAAATGCTGCAATATTTTTCGATATTCTAGTTTTAAAATTATAAAAAAAATTACCCAGAAGATCATTTTGTCAAAAAGGGAAAAATCTGACAAATGATCTAAATTAGATTCATAGATGGCAGCACTAAGCTATATGGCAGCTCTTCTGCCAGGTGGCAACGCTACTGAGTGGTGATGTGTTAAAACCAAAGTTTTGCTGATATTTAAAACAAAACAGGGTTCAATTAGATTAGAAATCAAGGAAAACGAGTGCAAGGGCGCAGCATAGACACGATGAACTACAATCCAAACGCGGGTATAAGGAATCGTAAGTGGGAAAATTGTAAGGAACAAGCTACAGCTTCACGCAAGTATAATGTATATACCACGAAGGCAGCTGCCGATTGTTGTTGCCGCCTTCCTTCAGCAATGTTGTTGTTGCTGTTGCTGCAGTTTGCGGATTGCTGATGAGAGAAACTCAGAAATGCGACTGCAGCTGACAGTTGTTTTGTAGTTTATAGTTGAATTGTTGCAATTGCTAATTTAACAAGTTGTGTTGCGTTGTTTTTAGCTTTGTTTACTGCGTGTGTGTGTAGCCTATCCTAACACTTTCTCCCCAATCCCCACATCTGCTCTCTTGCTCCGTCTCTTTAAACCCAAACTGTCTCTTATGTTTAACCAAAAATAGCTCAAGGCGGCGGACGGGCGCGTCCAATTAAACGGGTGAGCGATGTGAACGCCATGGGCCCAACTGCACCAATGCCCAGCGGCTCTGCCTTCATGACGCCGACTGCGGCGCCCACAATGTTTGATCCGAACATGTACGCGGCACCAGCACCACAGGCTAACAACTATGGTTTCAATGCAGGCCCAACAGCACCAGCACCACATCAGCAGCAGCAGCAACATCAGCAGCAGCAGAGCTTTGGCTTCACAACGTCAGCAGCGCAGCCGACGCAACCGCAGGCTGCTGCTCCGACTGGACCTGGACCGGCTGCATACGGATTAGGTGCACCACAGCAGCCGCCTTATGGCGCTGCACCCGGAGCTGTGCCGCCTGGCGGCCAATATCCACAGTTTGCCATGTTCCAACAGCCCATTGTACAAGACATGGCCATGCAATACGGGCAACGTCTGGCGGATCAGGGCAAACAACTGGTGGAGAATCAGTTCGAGAAGTGGGTGCCAGTGGCCAAGCTGAAGTACTACTTTGCCGTGGATAATGCCTATGTGGGTAGAAAGCTGCGCTTGCTCTTCTTCCCTTACATACACAAGGTAAGCGCATATTCTAATTAGTTTCCAATATGCTAAAGTCTGATTGGAACATAATGTTATCAGCAGCGCTTTTACATTAAAGTGCACATTTAACAGACTGTTAACCTCAGCACAATTTGATTAACATACAAATGTTAATGATCATCATTTTTAAATGCAAATTAAATTAAGTTAAATATTAGTCAAAAAATTAAATTTTTATTAAAGAAACCATTAATTTTTATTTTAAAATTTGTATATCAATGTTATTATGGTTACTGTACCTTTTTTTAACCCCTATTTTTCATATTATCTTTTTCTTAAAAATTGGAAATAAGAGTAATTTCTAACGTAACCAAAATTGTATAAATATAAAAATGTTTATGATCATTTTTATTTTAATTATTATTATTAAAGTTGAAATTGAATTATTATTAGTTAAATAAAAAATAGGGGTTAAGTTTAAAATTATTATTGTTACTATCCCTTGTTTTAACCTTTACTTTCTAATTTTTATGTAAAAGAGTAATTTCTAATTTATATATAAAAATATGAAATTTTAATTATTATTTAAAAGTTTAACTTGTAAAAATCAACCAACGCTTATTTAACAAAAGATGAACTACAAATTACATATATTTTTAATATCTCTTTCAAGGACTGGTCTTTGAAGTACGATCAAGAGCATCCAGTGCAGCCACGTTACGATATCAACGCGCCCGATCTCTATCTGCCGACAATGGGCTATATAACCTATGTTATTGTTGCCGGTTTACTGCTGGGCATGCAGAATCGTTTCTCGCCCGAACAGCTGGGAATTCAGGCATCCAG
Organism: Drosophila phalerata; assembly: GCA_951394115.2. Lineage (NCBI taxonomy): Eukaryota > Metazoa > Arthropoda > Insecta > Diptera > Drosophilidae > Drosophila > Drosophila phalerata. The sequence goes on from OX596005.2 coordinate 30,761,673, forward strand.
CGCTTTGGCCTATAGCATTTTCGAACTTGTAATCTACTCAATATCGCTGTATGTGATGAATGTGAAGACGAGCCTTAAGACTTTGGATTTGCTGGCATTTACGGGCTATAAATATGTGAATATCGTTGTCTGTCTGCTAATGAGCACGCTGTTCTTTCGATCCGGATACTATATAGCGTTAGCATATACCAGCTTCGCCTTTGGTTTCTTTTTGGTGAGCGGAGTATACACTATATTATCATATTGAGCATATTAACAATTTTAAACTATTTGCAGTTGCGCACGCTGCGAACGAAGTTGTTGCAGGACAACTCTCCGGCAGCTCCCAGTGGTGCCATCAACTATGATCCTTATGGAAATCCACAGGAATTCGATTATAGCGGCGGACGCAAGCGAAAGCTATACTTTCTCTTTATTGTAATTGCCGGACAGATGTTGTTTGCCTTCCTGCTATCCAAGCACTTGTATCTGCCCGGAGTGGATCCATTGGCGACGCTGAAAGCGCTCTAAAAAATATATGCTTAGTATAATTTTGTGAAACTCATTGAATTAACCTGGGGGCAATGATATAATACATACATTTATCCAAGTACACACATGTCTGTAGTATAAAAACTCTCAAAATCGATGTGTTAAATGTTTCCAAAACCAATGCAAACAAAATCATTTCCAAAATGTTAAAATCTTAGTGGTAGTATATGTACATCCAATTGAGATTAGCGGAAATGAAGCATACTAATTTTGTTTGTTAATAACAACTTAAAAAAAATAAAACACACATTTTATAAATAAAAAGAAATGCTTAAAAAGAAATGCTGTTGTTTGTCAGTAAAACAAGCGTTATGTATGTTTTTCATTGATTTATCTCATTTTCAAATAGTATATAGTTTTTATTGAAATTTTTAGTCTCATTACTGTAACGTGTTGTTGTTTGGTTGGTTGTTGTTGTTATTTTTGTTTCTTGCCTTTTGTTTTTGTTTCAACTTATTGGCTAACTTTCGATCTTTTCAAATTTGTCACTAGTTTCGCACACGTAACCGTTTCCCTTTCTTTATTTTTTTTTTGTTTTTATAAAATATAGGTCTGTATGAAATATTTTTATTTTATTTTATTTTGTTTCCTGTTTGCATTTAGTCTAATTTGTTGGGTGTTTATGTTAATGTATATATATTTTGTATTTTTATTATGTGTGGCTGAGAGAGTTTTGCACTCGAATAGCGTGAAAAATAATGATAATGTTAATAATGATAATAATAATAATAACGATAACAGTTCCTACATTAGGTATTAGTTTCTCGTTTACGTTATGTTTCGCATTTATTTAGTAATAATGCATACTAATTAGTTATATAGTTAGTATAAGTAGTTCGTTAGTTGGGGCCTCAATTGCAACTCAGTACCATAGCACAAATGTGAAAAAGTTTCGCATACAAATTTTCGCTAGCTTAGCTGTCATATTGGATGTTGTTGTTTCATTTGATTCAATTTCTTCATTTTGTTTGCTTTAAAGTTGACTAATGCAAAGTGTATGTGTGTGTGTGTGTAGTTCTTTTATTTATGTTTGTTTTGTTTTTTTTATTATTATTATTGTGTATTTATGCTAGCGCTTAGTAAATAGTTATAAACATGCTTTGCTTTGTTTTCAACAAATTCCACGTATTAAAAATAATACATTTACAACTAATAATAATCCAAATTTAATTATATTTATATATGTATATATATATATTGAATTCATATATAAATGTTTGTTCTGTTGCCTGCTGTTGTTGCATATATAAATTGTAGTTATGTTTTACATAACTATATATATCGTATTATATTTATTTATATATTTTTACTTCTTTTTTTTTATGAATATTTCATTTTTGAGTGTTCATTATTCAATTGGAATACAAAAAGGTCGCAACAAACATAGAAAAATAAAACAATTAAAACTCGTGTCTATCAGAAAATAATTATTTGAAAATCAATCGCTAGCTCTAACCTAAATCACCGACTGCGCCGCCTCCTGCTGCTTGACAAGATTACGCTGATAGTTGACCGCATTCATTTTATCGAACTATATTACCGTGCCGCCCGGAGGCGCTGATTGACTGGGCGACAAGTGCTGAGCAACGTGCTGTGTGTTTGGGAAACAGAGAGAAATCTTAAATTAAAATCACTTTTTTAGTGGAGAGAGCTTTACAATCTTACCGTGGTATGACCAGGCCTCGCCCATGTGTAGATGAAGCCATCCTGGCAGGCTGTCAAAAAGCAATCCTCACGGAATATCAGCGCCGTGAGTCGCTCATGGGCAATCTTCTTGCAAATCAGCGGCTCCAGCAGTGGACACTCCTCGAATCGCGGACAGGCTGGTGTGCCAATGAGCTTCATGGGATCATAGCTACTCACACTGGTCGACGACTGTCCAGCCGTAACCAGTGATGAGTTGTGAGACGATTTGCTCAACTTCAACGAGCCAAAGCTATTTGCTGTCGCGCTGCTTCCAATGCCCGAGCCTGAACCTGTTCCAGTGCCCGTCTCCACGGCCGTTGAGTGTGCAAAGTTTGTGGAGCTGCTGTTGCTGCTTCTGTTGTTATTGTGATTGCTGTGATTATGCTGATTATAGCTCTTCAGCATGCTCATGGCCTTGCGATGCTGGCGATGATTTGTGGCCGTCGAACCGCTTCCGCTTCCATTGCCCTCATAGCCAATGGTTGCCGAACGTTTGTCCGAATTGCTTAGGAAACTAAAGTTGGACAGACGCTGTGTGAGGCTATTGAAGGCGCTAAAACTGCCGCTGCCCGAATTGGAATTCGATTTGGTCGAGCTATTGGAATTCTTGCTATTGCTATTGTAACCGGATGTCGAATAATTGGAGTTGCTGACACGCGGTCCACTGCTATCAATGCTATCGGACTTGGTCGTGCTGATGCAGTTGGGAAACTTAATCGAGTTGCTTGTGTTGCCGTGTGGTCTGCTGTTCGCTTTGGACACAGTATTTGCGGTATTCGATGTATTCACAATTGCCGCATCCGTTTCACAGCATTCATCGGGCGGTGTATTGGCATTGGATGATTGCGAGGATATCGTGCAGTTGGCCGTTGAGAATTTACTCGAGCTGCTATTGCTATGCTCGGTTGTTGCACCCACAACACCGCCCGCCGACTCCCGGTTGGGACTACAGCTGCCGGAGTCGACAAAATTGCTGGCCTGTCCCATGGCAACAGGTCGTATCACTTTGATGCCATCCGCATCGAGGCCGCCGTTCATAAAGCTGCTATCGTTCAATTGTGTGCTATTCACACGTTGTCGCATCGTCAACGGATGACGCAGCACATCCTCCGTGATGTCCCATAGGCAGATTTGCGTATCCTGACTGACCGAGCCGAGGCGATAGCTTATCGCTAGCTTATCCGGCGCCAGCGCCGCCGACGAGGCATCTGAACGAAATGAAGCCGAATGTGGACGCGCTCGTGTCGTATGGAGAGGCGTTGAGTTCTTATCGAAGCCCTCGAAACCGCCATTGGCTGTGGAATCGCCGGAGAAACGTTCCTCCCTTGTGGCAGTATATTCATTCAGTTGATTCTCATCATCACTAAAATCACCGCCATCCCAGTTCGTATAGGATGTGGTATACGGATCAAAGGCCACCACAGAGACCCACGAACGATGTCCCTGTCCACGTGCAACAACGCGTCGCTCGTGCAGAGACCAAACCGTCACCAGATCATCCTCACCGCCGACAACAATGTATTTGCCATCCGGTGACCAGCAGACACAGAGGAAGCCACCAAAATAGGAACGTGCAATGCCCAACAGCTCCATGGTATCATAGTGAAAGACACGCAAAAAGCCATCCTGTGAGACGAGCGCCAAATTGGAACCACATGGTGAGAAGCACAATTCATTGATGCAACAATTGTCGGTGCTAAAGACCCACTTATAAAGCGGATTACGTGTTGACTTTGATTTGCAGGTGAGTATCGTGTAGCCATCGCCCACCTTAAAGGGTTGATAACTGGGCGCGGTTGCCGCACACGGCAACTCCTCATTGTACAGATACAAATGTCCCGAGGCATGCGAGGCGAGAAACAGATGCGGTGAATTCGGCAACCACTTGAGGCAGGTCACTTTGGTCTTGTCAATGAGACGCTGCAACATAAACACAAGTTAAATTAGATACAGTTTGAAGTTTATATGTTTGTTGGACTCACCTCCTCGTTGAACAGTTTACGCAGCTCACGGGGTCCTTGTTGGGGAGAGACCAGTTGAATTTGTCCCGTTGTGAAACCAACCAGAAGCGGTGCACCTGTGGGCGTGGCTGCATTCGCATTGAAATCATGACAGCTCGGATTTGTGCCCTTGTAGAACTTCTTATCGATTGGCTTGCTCATCTCGGTGCCCTGCCACAGAAACAAAGCAAACAGCAATGGTTACTCACATATTACACACAGATGATGCAGCAGTAAATCAATCATATATCTAAGAATACACTCCCTCTTATACTTTATTTAAAGGCACATTATTTTTGGTTACACATTAACTCAGCTTTAAGTCGATAAGTAACTTTCCATATTTCTTTTCAAGTTCTATTCAAGTATAAAATTCATATCGAAACACTCAGTTTAATTATTATTTACCATTAAAAATAAAACAGCTTGCAATTATCTTTTGAACCGAAAAAAATAAAGATTGACCAAAGACAACCAATAACTGTTATTTAAAAAAAAAAAAAATAATAATTATTATAAACAGACATCGTTCTGTGATCGTTCTCTATTTACATCTGCAATAATGCTCACTTTCTTTTTGTAAGTCCATCATACTTTCTGCTCGTTTTTTTTTTGTTTACAGGGTATACGAACAAATTAACACCGCTTGTGGCATCATTGTGAAAATTAGCGGCTTGTTCATGAATTTCAGTTGAGCAGCTGATGCGAACGAAGCTCATATTCCAATGGCTTGTCATGAAATATTTAAACTTTTGGCCAAGTTAAGAGTAAAGTCAGTTTTGATTAATTCGTTTGAATCTCGAACAAATGCAATAACCCTTGCAAATACAATGCCAGAGAATAATCAACATCTGTTTGTCGACTAATAATTAAAAAATAATGAATTTAATTGCATTGCAGAGTGTAAACTCTGTATAACAATTGAAGTTCTCCATGGTCACTTTATTGCAGCTCCATTTATACAAACTCTGTTTCTATGGTAACTGAATAAACATAACTCTAATTAACATTTACTTTTTGACATATGTTTATAAAGTAATGTGTGGATCAATAAGAACATAAGATCAAACAATACAATCTATTTCTTACAGAAGATTAAAGAAGAAGTCATATATGTATCTATAATTACTTCAGAAATACTAGAAACCCATAAAATATTGGACTTATTTATATTTGACTCTAAGGTATCAGATAATATTTAACTAGTATATATTCTTTCATCTAAACCATTTTAAATAATCTATAAAAACTATTTGACTAAAAAGAAAACTATTTTCCTTTCATAACATTTATTAATTTTTTACTTGACTACAGGGTATCAGGTAGTACGTTGGGTGGAAGATAGTTATATTCTTTCTGCAAAACACTTTCCAATTGTTATAGTTAGTCTCTTAACTATTTTATAACAACTATTCGTCTTAACATAAAAAAAAGAACAGAAGCTAATTGAATGTTTTTAACTTAAGAAAGGGTATTCAAAAACATATCCAAATTGGATGGTTGAATGGTTTCCAGTGGAAAAAAAAGCTGCACATTTAAATAAAAGCTAAGCAAGCGAATTGATCAACAAGAGCAACAACTAAATAACTACATAAATAGCAACAACTGCGAGAATTGGAACAAATTAAGCGATTGTGTTTTTGTGCCAAAAAGGAAGGCACGTGGAGGGGGAAGAGGGGAGGCTAAACTAGATATGATGAGCTGCTAAGTCTGTTGATGGGGGTGTAGTTGCTAAAACTAAATAGAACACTCGTCAATTGTGTGGTGGGGACTGTTGCATGTTGCATGTGGCATCTGGCATGACCGCCAATGCATTGAAATGCGAATAGCGCTTATCAATCTGATAAAAAAATCCGCTTTAAATATTTATTCTTTTTTGGAAGTCTAGCCACGTCAACTTCCAGCTTCTTAATGTGATGCAAAGAAAGAGGAAGAGAGGGAGTGACTTATTCTACATTCAAGTTTATTTATATAAGGTAAAGTATTCCCAGAAACTGTTCTCAGGCATGGGGTTATGCTTTATTTTAATTCAAAAATTAAAATTTTATTGAAATATGTCTTTTTAATTAAACTATTATAAATTATCTTGAAACATCTCTTTTTAGTTTCAATATTATAATTTATCTTAAAATTTATTTAGCAAATATAATTAAAATTTAAATGCAGAACTAAATTGGAGGCCAAATCATGATCAAAATGACATTCCGCTTAAGAGATCAAAGTTTTTGAAAAAATGTCAAGAGGTATGGAAAATTGGATGATTCATGGCTTAGGTTCAAAAAATATCAAAATTTTTAGATGAAAAAAATTTAAATGTAGAATCAATTCAGGCGAAATCATGAGCAAAATGACATTCCGCTTGAAAATCGGTTAGTTTTTGCTGGAGTTATGAGAGATCAAAGTTTAAAAACAAATGTTATTGAAACTCACTAAATCGGAGTACGTCACATTATATAAAAAAAACCATAACTGGGAAGTGAGAACAGATTTATATAACTCACTAAATCGAGACCTTATATAAAAACACGTCACTTTATATAAAAACACCCTAACTGGGCAGTGGGAACAGATCTGTCAGCGTAGTGAGAACAGATTTATGAAACTCACTAAAACGGAGTACGTCACTTTATATAAATAAATGCACCTTCACTCAGGACAGTGGGAACAGATCTGAGAACAGCACAGAGAACAGATGAAATCAGACTGAATATATTTATGAAACTCATTAAATTGGAATAAGACACTTTATATAAAAACATCCTGACTCTGGGCAGTGAGAACAGATCGGAGAACAGATGGAGTCGAGACTGAATTTATATATAAAACTCTGTAAATCGGAATAAGTCACCTTCCGTTAATATACCCTGTACTTGCTACACTCACCTTTTTGATGCCTCGAAACGCATACACATACAGATCTCGACCAAAATTGAAGCAGATGCGATCACCGCCATAAATTTGATTCGTGGGCATTCCATTTTGATCGAGAACACTTCCGTTTGTCATCGAGTGCATTGAGATGCCGCCTCCCAAACGTGCGTCGACAGTGCTGCTGCCGTTGTAACTGTCACCACCCCCTCCTCCTCCTGTGCCGCCGTTTAATGTTGTTGTTATTGCTGTTATCGATGGTGTTGCATGCATGGTTGTTGTTGTTGTTGGCATTGCTGGCGCTGCTGTTGTTGTTGCTGCGCCATTTGATTGCAATTGCGTGCGCTTATCAGTCGTTGTTGTTGTTGCTGCTGCTGTTGTTGTTGTTGTTGGCGTTGCATTTGCCGCATCGCTGTTGTTTTTACAGTTGCTGTTGCTGTTGTTGCTGGTTGCAGTTGGATTGGGGAGCGTGACAAATGAGACGCGCACCTGCGGCGAGCTTTGATTGTTGCTGTAACCGACGCGATTGGGACGCGAATACTCTGATAACGTTAACAGTCGATACGTTCCCTCGCGCGTCACAAATTGCGTTTTCAGATCGTCCTTGACATTGGCATCCAGTTGATTGGCCATTACGTAGTTTTGTTACGTTGTGTGTTTTGTTGTTGTAATTCGCTTTTCGTTACACACACACACACACGCCGCTCTTTTGTTGTTGTTGCTGCTGTTCACACACTAACACACAGCACAACACGCACACACACACACAAACACATGTCACCTCAACCCATACTCATACACACACACGTACACACGCACACGCACGCAAGTGTTTAGGCTGCTTGCTACCTGCCGCTGCCGCTGCTGCTGTCACCGTCGCCGTCGCTGCTGCTGCCGCTGCCCTGCCCGTTTGCCGTTTGCTTTTGTGTGTTGTGTTGTGTACAAAAATCGTTAAGTTTTCTGCTACTAATTAACTGGCCTTCTATGTGGCTGTGAGTGTGTGTGTGTGTGTGCTTTAATGCTTGAGCGTCGCTTGTTATAATTAGATTTAATTCTTCACTACACTTCAATTTCTGTGTTGTTGTTGCGGAATTTTTATTTTTCTCTCGCTGCTACTATTTGCTTATCGATAGTCGATAGTCATTTGGCTTCACAGCGCAGCTAACTTCACGTGACTCGAAATTTGCGCAGTAGCGCACAGATGTTGGCATTGCTGTTGCAGCCCTGAGCAATTGCGTGAAGTGGCAACGCTATAGTTTTGTTTACATTTCGTCTAATCAATATGTCTCGATCTGGCAGCACCGAAGCAGAGCGTTGCCGGCTTGTTGCAAATTTAAAAACTTGTCGCGAGTTCAAATGAAAATAACGTACGTTTGTTTTGTTTTTCGTACTTATTGAGTAAAGTTAGCTTAATTTAATGAATTTAGATTGTTTTAAAGCAAGCAGCAAAGCAAATAATTTGTATATCATTGTTATTTTATTTTTGAAAATTTAATTTTATCTAAAATTAATGACTTGCTTATTTCACTGATGACTTTGTCCATTGCTGCCTGCATTAGTTTCATCTAAATGGAAAAGTAATTCACACATGTCTTTCAAAATTGACCAAAAGCCGTCTGGCCAAATGAAGTTGGTTTTAAAGTTCGTTTTGGATGTATTTGGACTTGGTTTTGACTGTTTTGCTGCTCTGTGATTTGCGCTGACAGTTGTTGTTAGTTGAAATTCTCTTTAACTTGAGCATTTGAAAAAGCGTGAGTGGCATGCAATTTTCTAGACGAATCACTAAAGTAATTTGTACTACGAAAACAATCACAACGGTCAATGAATCAATACGTGAGAAGTTGAAAAATTTGCTAGCGGGAATTTTGCACGTATGTTTGTGCATGTTTTAAAATTAAACAAAATCAAAAAAATATTTATCTATATAGAGAATAAATTTAAAATGCTCAAATTTGTTATTTGAAATAAATTTAAAAAAAAAATTGAAAAATTTGTATGTAAAAGTCAGTTAAATTGGAATCCTCACTGTGGCTTTGTGAAACTGATTTGTCATGTTTAACAAAATTGGGTTTGGTTGAAAATGTCTTGCTTTTCTATTTCTTGAAATGCAGCTGCTAACTGTATTTCTTGAGGGATTTTTCTATCACTCTCTCCACTCTTTCCATCTATCTTTTTCGTTTCTTTTTTTTTCAGTTTTTTTTGTGAAATTTTAGTCATTGCAAAATGCGTGTGTGGCATTTTAGATGTTGGACACAATCACGAGCTGTGGCATTAAAGTCATTCAATGGGGAAAAACAATCAGAGACACAATACTCGAAGAAATCGTGACCTTGGAAAACTCTTGAGATTGCATACAATGTACATATATATGGATGAAAGTGCTCTAACATTGGACAATGAACTTAAGATATAGCAGACACCACTTGAACTGTCTATAAAAGCCACAGTACTACACATAATGCATCCACAGTATTATCCGAGTGGTTCCATTATCCATAATGCGTCTTTCAGGTAAGAAAAAAGAATTCTGTTTAATTTACTGACTTACTGCAGTTGTTTTTTATCTCTTATCAGTTGTTGTTCTTGTCGTTTGCTGTTGCCTCTTCTTGGAGGTACATGGACAATGCATTGATACCTATGAACCGGGTTGTAAGCTGCCAGAAGAGATTGGCCGACCCCAAAGACATTGCATTGATCCCACAAAATACTGGATGTGTCTCAAATCAAACGATAAAGCGGTGCTCAAGAAGTGTGCTCCCAACACTGGATTTGATCAGGAGAAAGAGGCGTGTATTCCCTGGATTGCTTGGGTATGGAAGCCTTGCATTGAGCCACCAAGTCGTCCCATTGACTGGGAACATTGTTAACAAAATTATTTGTAATTGATCATTAATATAAAGAAAAGTTAAATGCAAGTTACGCACTTCCGACTTTATGATAATATATATTATATATTGAAAATAAACAATTCCTTATTTATGCTTGATAAATTCATTTATTCTACGACATGCCAAATTTATAATCAACATGTTTGGAATATATGTTTCATATCAGGTTTTAAATTTCAAACACTTTCGCTATTTTATTAAACTATAAAAGCTGCTTCTTTATTGATTTAAAAACACTGAACACTTTTAATAATAAATATAGAAGATTTTAATATTTTGGCGGGTTTTTTTTTATTTGAATAAAAGAGACTGTTTCTCAGCATTGAGAATATCCACCGTTTTATTTTTCAGTTCCCACTTTATAGTTTAGTTCACGAACGCTGTATGGATTCAAATTGATTTTAATTTGAAGTTATTTATTAATAAAAATAAATTAAACTTACTCTCTCCAGTCTTGCAGGAATGTACAAGCATTTCACATGCATTGCCAAAGTTTCTAATTTGTCCTTTATAGTTGCCCGTCACAGGAGCAAAGACTTGTGGACAAAACTCAGGACAATTCTTCTGGCATTCCTCCTTGGTAACAATAGTTAGGGCTGTAAGTAATTTTAAATTAATTTAAAAAAAAGTTTATATAGTGTTGATTTTATTATATTTTTATTTAATAATCACCTGGCCTGCGAGTGCAGTTAGCTTTATCGAAGAAGCATTTATTACGGAAGACAGTACATCCTCCTCCCATGGCCCAGACAACTTCCTCTGTCTCGGGGCAGACATCATTGCAGCCGGCATTGACGTGGCTTAAACCCAGACAGAGTAGCAAACAAAAGGCCAAAACGTATTTCATTGCAAATAAATTATGGCTAGCACGATCAGTAGCTTAACTTCGACTGAAGCTAGTTGCTGACGGAGTTACCTTAATATACAAATATAGTATTTAAAAGTCACTTTAGCATATGTATATTAGCTTAAATAAACCCATATATACTCACATAATAATATATGTTTATTCAATTAGTGTATATTTTGTCTAAACAGCTGCTTTAAAACAATAACGAGTCTTTGTCCTCACGTGTTTTTTTATGTCATAATTATGACGATAACGGAAAAATACCACACCTGTATTTTTGTATTAACATACAAATAAAAATATTTTGTGTATGCTAAATTTTGGTTTTATATTTTATATTATTTATCAAGTCAAGAGTCAAAATGTAGAGCATTTTTAATTAGCAAGGAGACTTGTTTTGAACTTGAACCGAATTAAGTTTATTTTTTCAATTCTTTTCTACAAATTTGTACAAGAATTGGTTTTTGGTGTGTAAATATTATTTTGACTCAAACAAAGAAATAAGAAATAAAATTTAGGCTGAGTAAATAAACCTATTGCGAGGGCAAATTTCTTTACTTGTTTTGCAAAATATATTTCTATTGGGATTTATGAATTTCGAGCTGTAATCAAAACACATTTTATTTTCATTAATTCCAACTTGCCTTAAAATACGTCAAAGTTTCAGCAAACTCGTAAATTAAGTAAAGACCAGTTTGAAAATTACTTTAATTAAGTAATTTGAACTGAGCTGACTTTGCTTGAAATTGATGTGATTTAGGTACAGATAAAATGAATAAGTGTACAGTATTCTCAGGTAATTTGGTCAGTAATGTTGTTAATTAAGGTGTTGTCGCAATATAAGTTTATAGAAATACCTATTTTAAATCTCATATCGTTTGAAAAACCGGAAATCGTTGAGCTGTTAATGTAATGTTTAAATCATTCATTAATTGTTTTTACAAATAAACAGATAGTTTCACAAATGTACATTCAGTTCAATGACCTTAAATATGTTTTCTACAATTTCGTGAAACAGGACCACATCTAATTGGACGCCACTCTGTAAAAAATTATTACAAATAATTAGTTAACGGACAGTGGGGAAAGTTGGTATAAATTGTGGGGTTTTTACAGAACTGACCGAGGCTGTTGGATTAATTGACTTAAAAATAACAAAGGTCATTAACTGTTTGCAAGCTGAAATAACATTTTATTGGACACAGACTGTTTATTCTTATCAATTAATTGAGCTTTTTAATATCCGCGCTATAGTATTTTTATAAGTATTATCTTTTTTAGCTTTACTTTAACTTATATTTGACAGACTTAAACCAAACTTCCACAGGTGGGTGAAGTACTATATCCGCAGCTAGTTTGACGCCAGTCTGTGAGAGAATCATAAAAAATTAATAAAATGTTTGAATAAATTAAATCAAAACAACTGAACAATTGCAGAGCAACATACTTATTTTTTTAACACAAGAACTAACTGCCATTTTGCAGGAATTGGAGAATTGACAATTTATGCGTTGACCCTCGACCGTAGCTTCTCCACAGACAGGATTAAAATCGGCTGCGCAAACGGTTAAACACTTGTCTTCAGCCATCACAAATGTGGCACAGACCACAAAACTGATAAATGCGATACAGAATTTCATGTTGACTGTTTGAATGTTTCAGTTGACTACTGAATTTCGATTCAAATAACAGCCTTATATACGAAATTTTCCTAACCGGAATTAATTCTCAGTAGCTCATTAAAATGCTATTCAACACGTATACGTAATATTGTTGTTAGACCGTGCCCTTTAAATGTAAAAAAGGTCTTTAAAGTTTGTGAACCGTGATTTGTACTGACTACATACAGAGTCTCTTACAGTCAGGTTGACTTGAATACAACCATATCTTTTTATACCCTGAGCCCATTGAAATTGGGCAAAAAGGGTATGATGCGTTTGGCAGAATGTATGTAAAAGACAGAAGGGGGCCCCATAAAGTATATATATTCTTGCTCAGGATCAACAGCCAAGTCGATCTAGCCCTGTCCGTCTGTCCGTCCGTCTGTTTGAACGCGTCGATTTCAGAGATCATAAGAGCTAGAGACTTCGAACTTGGTATGTAGGTTTCTGGATACCATAGGCAGATCAAGTCTGTTTTTATTTTTGGATCGGGCCACTATATCATATAGCTGCAATAGGAACGATATATCAAAAATGAAGTTTCAGTATGAAAAAGTTTTTTGTTTGTTGAAATATCAGAACCAAACTAATAGAATATGCATCTGGGCTGGTATTATGCGTCCTGACCAAATTTGGTTAAAATAGGTCCACTAAATCATATAGCTGCGATAGAGACGCTTAATCGAAAATTAAGTCTTAGTATGAAAAAGTTTTTTGTTTTCTATGATATCTTAACCAAACTGATAAAATAGGCAATTAACTTGGTTTTGTCCATCCTGACCGAAGTACATTCAAATCGGTGAACTATATCATATATCTATCATAGGACTGATCGGTCAAAAATCAACTTTTGGTATTAAAAAAATGAGAGCATTTTGCTTAAAAACAGACTGAAAGTATCCCATCAGTTTGTCAAACAATTTCAAAACAATGGTATAGTAGATATATATATATATAGCAACATTTTGTGCTACAAAGTGATAATACCATTGGAAAGTGTATAATATTTGAACAAAATATTATAATGGATACTACTATACGTATATTAATTAATACGGGGATTTTTGTTCAATTCAATATTATGATATATAATTGTAATTATATCAGATCAGTGAGCATGAAAACGTGCTTCTTTAGGTTATTAAAATCGGATTCTAGATTTCACGGTAAACAAAGCAAATGTATATATGTAAGTATGACAAATGTACGACATGACGACATGAGTTAATTAAGTAATCTATTTTGTATTTCAGCTAATCTTTAAATTTTGTTTTAAGTCGTTGTACGTCATCTTTAATGTTGAAATAGTACGAAACATGCCCAATGTCATCGAAATACCGAATGTGAATAGATTTTTGACTAACAAATTACCATCAAATATAAATATACTTATACATAATAATCAAAAATTGCCAAGGGATTCCCCCAATAAGCCCTCTGTCTGTTTTTATAATGAGCGAATTGTACTCTTAATCAACAACATATTAGTTTGCTTTAAGTAGTTATGTTTATTTAAAATATTATCATTTGTAGAGTAGGGAATTAAACAAGGCTGCTACAACGGGGTGAAGTATTGCCGCAGCTAGATTGACGCCAGTCTGTAATAAATAATTAAAAAAAATTATTAATAAATACAAATATATGAACTAATTAAGAAAATAAATGATTAACTCACTTATTTTGTTACGGCAACCACTGCCAGACATGGCACAACTATTGGAGAATTGGCAACGGACACGTTGTCCTCCAACAGTCGCTTCTCCGCAGACGGGACTGAAATTGGCTGGACATAAGCTTGGGCAATTGTTTTGGGCCATAATGAAATTACAGCAGAGCAGCAAACTGATTAATGCGACACAGAACTTCATCTTGGCAGACTGAATGACTAAACTGACTATTTAAATTTCGACCCGATCGACTGTCTTATATACGAGCAAAGACTGAGCTAAGTGAGAGACGAAATTTTTTCAACCGGTTTTAGTTCTCAGAAGCTATTGATAGTTTAATCAACAAAATCTAAGAAAAAAGGCTTGGCTGATGATCGGATACATCTACTTTCGTTATGCCGAAAATCAATACTCTTACAAAAATATAAAACTTAGTAGATGGATTTTAGCAAATAATTGTGGTAAAATCAAAATAAATTGAATTTTGGCTCGTAGTATCGCAATAGTGTATATAATATAGTTCAAATATTTTTAACCAACATTACAGTTCACATAGTGTAGCTGAGTCTTCACATATATAATTTATATTTTTTGTTAAGTCATTTTTAACTGCGGCTGTCGGGGGAATCCCCTAAGTATACAATATCTTTTCGCACCTTCACTTTATCATTGTAATGTTATTAATTAGAATTAACACTGTGCTATTACGCTTTCAGATAAGTATGTTGATTTAATAGACTTTCCATAAACAATTCTTAAAAAAAATATATAATTGAATAAGTAGAGTTAAGATAAGCTTGCGGGCAATGTTAGACAATCATTAGAAATTTCGCAAACACTTGAAAACAACAAAATCAACAAAATATTAATTTTTCACAGCAGGGGATTTTTGTTCTTTTCAATATCTGATGTATAATTAGTATGTATGCCCTTAGAAAACAGGTCTTTAAACAAATCAAATGCAGACAGGTTTAATTGAAACTGCGACTTGAATGTGTGTATTAAACTTACCTTAAATCATATCATTTTGATGAGGCTTTTACATTATGTATTTAGCCTAATCTTTAACTTATGTTTAGACGATTAAGTTATGCATAAATTTACATTAAATCTGTATTTATTAAAAGTGTCATACTAGCTCCGAAGATAACAAACACATTTAACGACCTCAGAATACTGGATGTATCTAAAATTAAGCGGGCTTCTATTTGTGAAATCACCCGGAGATTTTTGTATATATTTATTTTGATAATTTTAAAACAACACCATATAAAATGATGATGGTAAATTTTTTAAAATTTTTGAGATTCATTTCCGGAATTACACAGCGAGATATTTGTACAAGATTCAACATAAATGTTATCTGTCAATTTCTAAGGAAGTCAACAACTGTTTATCTATATATTATCATCATAATATTAAGATAAGCATGCAATATCAAGTTTAAGATATAGTTAAGTGATACGTTATCTGT
This sequence comes from Drosophila phalerata, assembly GCA_951394115.2. Lineage (NCBI taxonomy): Eukaryota > Metazoa > Arthropoda > Insecta > Diptera > Drosophilidae > Drosophila > Drosophila phalerata. Next base: position 30,777,298 of record OX596005.2, read on the forward strand.
TAATGGGTGTGTTGTTTTACCAGCTGTGTAAAGTGTATCAGAATTTCGCACAGTGTACACAAATGCTGGAGTGATTTCAATTGTCAGCAGACCTTTGACTTATGACAGCAATTGATCTTTGCCACATATTAATTATTTTTTTTCTGATAGTCGCATTTATCCCTTTTTCCGCCCATTGGAAACGAGCAACTGTTAATTGTTTTTGACAGTGAAATTTAAATCCATGTTGGACTCTCCCCAAACATCTGTAATAAATCAATATTTTCCCGTTTGGCAACAGCTCCAATTGCAATTCACTTGGCCACGGCTCAATAATAAAAACTATAAAACAAATGCCACAGTTCAGTTGCACAATTTTTGATTATTTTATGGCTCGTTTTCATTTTTATTTCATTTTGTCAGTTATCAGTCAAACCCTTTGTCAGTTCAAAAGCGAGCACATCAATAAAACGAGATGCAAAACTTTATTTCAGAATTTTTTATTCGCTGAATTTTTGTATTTTGTATTTTTTTGTTCGAATGCCGTTTTTTGTGTGTTTCGAGAGACAAACAAAAAATATGGAAAAAATTGCTTGTTAAAGAACATTGAGAATGAGAAGACTGAAACAGAAATGTGATCGACTTAAATATACCCAGTAGATGAATCTATAGTGTATAAAAACTTGAATTTTTAACTTATACAATAAAATTTAATTAAAATTTAAATAAAATCGATGCATTTTTGTCCTTAAAGTCATTTCATAAATGTTATGACTTATATATGCTGTGCACTACAATATCTTTGGAGTCGATCATGCCCTATTATACACTTACTGAGAGCTAAAAATTGACGTAGGGTGTGTAACAGAATCAGAAATGTTACAATAAATTGAAAAATGTAATTGCATCGGCTGTGAAATACTCATAACATATTATTTTTATTTAATTACATTCTGGCACTTCAAAGTTGCCACAAATCAATGGAAAATACCAACGGTCGTTAGGGACCACATTTACAAAACCATTTTATCAATTTGATATATTAATATAATATACAACAATGCACAAAGGAAATGCACATCAGAATATATTTAAAATATAGACAGAAATTCTTCTCTTCAAGCTTTGCAAATATTTTGAGGTAAACATATTTTTACTTAAAAATACTTTAGAAAACTTTGACACTAATTAAAATATGTAAAATCTCTAAATGATATTATATAAAATTTTATATTCGTTGTCTTATTTTCAATTTCTGATTTACCGGATATTTTAATATAGTTAAAAAAGAATTATTTTGTTAAATCACAGCTGACTATAACTGTCAAGGTTTTCTCCTGAAATTTCCATATATTTTCACACCTTCGCTTTGACTTTATAAAGAATTAATTACTTAAATCAGCGTTATTGCGTATTCAAGATAAATTTGTTTATTTGAAAAATTTTCAATATTGAAACTTTAAATTAGAGAAGTTTTGAACACTCGGGTGAAATATTGTCGCAACGTGTTTTTGTCCATTCTAAAAAAATGGGACAAACGAAATTGTAAAGTAATTTAAATAATAAATAAATTTGTAAATAAAGTTCAACTTACGGACTTCATTTTTACAGGCAATGACAGACATTACTTGACGATTAGGGAATTGACATCGCACCAGTTGACCTTTGACCACGGCTTCTCCGCAAACAGGTGCATATAATAGAAATCCAGGTCTATTGCAATCGTCTTTGGCCAAAATGAAACTGCAACAAAGCAGCAAACTGATAAATGAGACACAGAACTTCATCTTGACTGAAATAATATTTGTATTGACTATAAATTTCAATCTGACAGTCTTATATGTGAAAATTTCTCAACCTTCTTTATTTATTTAATTAGTAACAGGTTGACCATATCGAATCAGTTTGTCTTACGAATCAGGAGCAATATCTAACGACCTTAACATACCATTAGCAAGTGTATAATATTGTAAATTTCAGTCAAAAAATATCACAACTTTTGAAAAGCAGAATTATTAAATGGATTTAGGTTTGGGAACAGTTTTGTGTAGTTTGAGAAAATCATCTCTTCAGATTTTCCTAAATTTAATGTGAGCACATTAAGTGTGTGTGTGTGTGTGTGTAAGTCAAAAGTGCATACAAGTTTTGCAGATGTTTTGTAAAATCTGAAAATAACTTCAAAATGCTACAAATGCCACATGAATTAACATAAATCACCGAAAGCCGAGCTCAAGAGACTGTAGACCTGGATAGAGCTTGTTGTGGTTTCTCTTTCTCTCTGACTCTACCTCTCTCTCCTGTTCTCTTTCGGTCTTTCTCTAACTGTAGCTTCATTTAATGGCAGACATTAATAACCTGATTTAATTTATGGCCAAAAGCAAACAAAGCCAAGTGCGCAACGTGAGCAATAAAGGCGCTTCCATAGACATCTCTGCTCTCCCCACTCTCTTCTGCCTTCTCTTCTACCTTCTCTTCTACCTTCTCCTCTTCTTTCTACTCCAAACTCAGCCCATTATCCAGCCATGAGGCTGAGGCTCAACTGCAGCCACATTGCAATGGCAAGGGCAATTACTCAAGTGTGCAGGACCTAATATGCCTTAAGGCGCCCAAAAGCAAGTACAGGACAAGTACAACACCAACAACAATTGAAACAACAACAACAACAACAACAACAATCCTGGCCAACCATCGTCTCATTTGCCAGGTGAAAATTTCGTTTGGCTCGGTACCAAAAATGTGCCTTTAAGGCAGTGTTTTGAATTAATTAGCTGTTGTTCCGCTTGTTGTGGCTTGCCAGGGCTATCTCTGAATATAATTTACAGCTGGCGTTGATGTCATGAATATGCAGGCAGTCCAAGTACCGTCCTCCTTTGGCCAACAAGCTTCAAATGATGGGCAAACAAACAACACCATAAACTGTCGGCCAAATAGCAACAGGGCTTGTATAGTCTTCTTCCCTTCTTCCTTCTTCTAGCCAACTTTCGCTTATCTCTCATCCAGCAGAATCCCTAAGAAACTTATCTGTTTACAACATCGTGCCACACTTATTCGGAGTTCCATTGTTTTGATTAGATTAAGTGCAGGCTGGTTATATTTTGTGTGCGCTATATAAGAAGTGTCGGCAATGGCATAGGTCAGTCTAAAACAGCATCATGAATTATCTGTATCTAGTCGCTTTGTGCCTTGCTTTCATTAGCTGCTGCACTGCCCAAGAAGCCTATGGCAGATATAATGGACAGCCAGGCTGTCGCACGGAGGAGGAGATCACTGTGGCCAAATATCCTCATTTCCACAACAAAAAGGCGTATTGGGTGTGCGAGACTCTGGGAGTGGCAGCCAGGATGGCCTATTGCCCAGTAGAGACTGCTTTCCTGAATGATGCCAGGACTTGTGTGCCTTGGGCCGAATACTACTGGTCACCCACTGTGATGCCACCAAGTCAGCCTGGCTATGGAGGAATCTAAATGTCCAAATATTGCGAAATTGGCTATGAAAAAATTTAAAAAAGTCTGTTAACATGTATTTGACGTATACTTAATTTATTACGTATGCGTCTAGTTGGACCAAATAAATAAATAAATTGATTGAGCATTTTAAACATGTTTGTAAAGCATTATTTTAATAAATTGTGTCAAGTTTAAAAGATGATTAAGTTGTTTAATACTTATTTAACAAAAATAGCGAAACATATATTATACAATATAAAACAAAATTTCTGTGAGCAAAAGCCAATGTCTTACACTTTTTATTAAATACTGATTATTTAATATATAAAACGCTTTCATTAATAAATTGATAATTTTAACAGTTTTTATTCTAACAGATTTTTAAAAACATTTTTCCAATGAAGTTCATACTAGCTTATGGATGATAAAGTAAATAAGGTGATTAAATAATTTGAAAAATATAATTATTCATCAGTGTTAAAATATTAACAACAGCTAACACTTAGTTTAAGAATTATTTTTGAATATATATATAATAAATATTTTTTTTTTTTATTTTATTAATGATTCTTAGATTTTTTTTTACCCAAGTGAGTCAAACAAATAGCTCTAATTTATTCATAAAAATATAATTAAAAATAATTAAATTTAAATAAATTTCTGTCAACAATATCTTTCAAATATGTGGCATGTTTTATTATTTATTTAAGCAATTTCACAAATGTAACTAAGGATTGTAAACCTCATTAAGTAGCATGCAATATAAACATCATTAAAAAGCAATTTTGCAGAGTGGTCACAACAATGTCAACCCGTAGCCTGCTAATTAAAAATTATTAAAATGGGCAATGAGGGGTTAAAGCGCTCTCGTGGTCAGGACCATGAAGGTCCCTTCTATCGTCAATTTACCGAATTACGCAAACAATAGACCCGAGCATGTTGTGCAATGGGGGGATTAAGTAAGGGAGGGAGAGGTAGATGTAGAGGGTAGGATTTACGTGAACCACAGCAATTTCTGGTGGCGTCACGCCCACTTCGCCTACGCTCCAGTGCATCTGACCACGCACTCTGCGTAATTGTTCCGCGTATGCTGCACATCACAACAAATAAATGCAAATCCTTTTTTGGCCAGCACCCAACGTTCTGCATTTCTGTTTTCATTCATGTGCTAGCCGAAAGCGGCTTATTTCCCATTTGGCTGCCACTGCTGTTAAAGCCACGCCCTCAGCCCCTCAACCAAGTCTATAAATAACATTTGGCCAAAAATTGCTTTTAATTAAATTGTCGACAATTTTTGCGCCTGGCTTTAATTATTGGATTTTCGGCGATGTCGACTGTTGGACTGTGAGTTAATTCTTTGTTTAACCACACAGGCTTTATGGTTAGAAGGCAGTTCATTTATGTGTGCTTAAGCTTAACAATTATATACTTTATGATTATCAAACAAAAATTATCTTTTTACTTTTGAAAAGCTGTTGAGACTGGACAAAGTCATTTATATTCCTATAACAATTTTCATTTATGAGAAAATGCAGCAATGTTGGTAAAAACTACTAAGAGCAAGCCATAAAATGTGATATATTTTCATTAACAAAATAAAAAAAAATTATAAATATTGATTATATGTAATTTTTTTTACTTATTACAAGGATTACTGTCAGATTTTTAAAAAATTACTCATAAATAAACATAAACATTGCTAAAAATTATAAATAATCATAATACAATAACTACTATCAAATTTTTATAATAATATTTTCAGTCATTACGAATCCTGTCAAAAGGTTTTCAAATTTATTAAATTATTTAAAGCTTTGTAGCCTATATTTAAAGCATGATTTAGAATATAAGCACGCTTAAATGGAGTTTATCAACTTATTGCCTGCAGGTAGAGTAAAAGCAAAAGTTTTCCTGCATTTTTAGAATATCAAAATGCTGAGGAACTTTTCTAAATTTTCCTTACTGAAGCCAAGTCATTGGGGAGGCCAAGAAAGGCAACTTCCCTCTCGTGCTGATTTGCTGTAACAGCTGAGCTCTCATATTGTCAATGCTTCATTGCAAAGGGACTAAAAAGGGTATAATGCGTTTGGCAGAATGTATGTAACAGGCAGAATGGGGCGTGGCAGACCCCCCAAAGTATATATATTCTTGATCAGGATCAACAGCCGAGTCGATTGAGCCATGTCTGTCTATCTGTCCATCTGTCAGTCCGTCTGTTTGTACGTGTCGATCGGAGAGACCATAAGAGCTAGAGACTTCAAACTTGGTAGTTAGGTTCCTAAACAATGGACGTAGATCAAGTTTGTTTTTGGATCGGACGTCTATATCATATAGCTGTCATAGACACGATAGATCAAAAATAATGTGTTAGTATGAAAAATTTCAATATACATCTGGCTTGTTCAAATCAGATCACTATATCATATAGCTGCCATAGAGAGTCGTTATTAGTAGCTGAGTCGAAAATCAACTTTTAATATGAAAAAGTATTTTTTTTGTTGAGATATTTTAACCAAACTCAAAGAATATGCATTTAAGTTGGTGTTATTTATCCTGACCAAATTTGGTACAGATCGGCTTAATACAGAGTACCTGGGCACAGGGTATCCTACTGCCGAGCTTGCTCGACTGTAGCCGCCCACATGTTTCTTTTTTGTGGAGCGCCACAATTTGATACACACAAATCGATTTAGTTGCGCATGCAAATAACTTTATTTGTTTAGTGGAATAAATAAAAGAAACAAAAAAAAATTGTTAACAAAAAGTCGTCAGCAGTTGGCGTTGAAGTTGACTTGGTTGCTGTAGTTGTTGCTGTTGTTGTAGTTGTTGTTTTGCTATCGCATGTGCCAAGACGGAAGCCGGCAAACAAATTTGCATAGATCGCAGTTGGTAGCACACAGAACACACAGAACACACAGCACACACAGAACACACATATCCAAAGTGTGTGTATATATTTAACACACATGTGCTTATATTCACACTCATGCATCGACATCAATGTCGACATCCACATCGACATATTTACTATGGGAAGTGTAAGGAGAGAAAGAAGACTAAGTGCATGCTTGAGTGTATTTTGCTATCATTTCCATGTGCTTTATTTTACCTATACCTTTTAGGAGGGGAAACCATTGCAACACTGCGATTGAGCAGCGGTTTATTGTATACTCTGCTCTGTGGTTGCCACACCTCCGTGCAACTCACACATAAGTACATTAGAGTGGGTCAATTTGTACGGAGTACAAAAAATTCACCAAACGGTTCTCAAAATCGTAACCTCCGATGAGTTCTAAGAAGAATTGCCCAAAAAACCATGGGCTTAAAATCAATATCGAGCTTACAGTTTTTAAGCAAAACTGATACATAAATGTTGTTTATTTGGATACTTGTTTATTCGGTGGAGCTTAACCAAAAAAAAAAAATTACTAAGACCTCAGAAGGTGCCCAATTTATGATGAATTTAGAAATAAAAATTATTTGGATTGGGCAAGTAGAACGGCTGTAATCACTTAGTTTTAATATAATTAACTAAATACAAGCCCCTAAAAGCACGCAGTAGTTTTTATATTGTTCAAGGAAACGCTTGCATACAGACATATACCTATATAAAAATAGATTACGAAAAAATTGATCCACTCTAATATACATTTATATGTATATACATACATGTATATGTAAATCAAGGTAAACAGAAATCTGTTACGCCATGATACCATTACAATGACATGCAACGGAGCTTAGGCTCAAATCAGAGATACAAACGACAGCAGACTGGATACTTAGACACGTGTCTTCTATTCACTGCGATGTGTGTTATACAAATGCGTTATTGATGCCCCATCACCACGACAACAACAAAAGTAACAACAGCAACAACAATTGCTGCAACAACATTGGCAACATGCTTAACAACAGCTTCTGAAAGCCAGACATGAGATTTCTCAACTGACAGCAAACTACACGATCTAGAACAGAGAAGCCCCCAAGTTATTCTGAGTTGCCACTGCTCCTTTCTCCGATTCTCCAGTTGCAAGCTGTGGGGCAAGCAAATGTTGCAGCTGGTCATTAAATGTTGCCAGCCCTGAGGTATGCAAAATGAGCACTTGGCACAAAAGATATGCCAAGTGCGTGTCCAATTGTGAAGAAAAAAAAATATATGAAATGAAACACAAAGGAAGGTGCGAAGAGAGAAAGAATGGAAAAGGAAGAGAAGTGACAGAGATAACGACAAAGGAGATGACCTAAAAATAACAAAAGTTTGCTAAATCTGACAGGCAGTAAGGATTAAAAGCTAAACGAGAAACTTGCTGTCGAATAAAAAGAAATAATAAAGATAGGAAAAGAATTTAAATTTAAAGGAAAAAACTCATTGAGTAGAAAATTTAAGAAATATACTGAAGTGAATTCAAATTACTAATTTGATTTGACTTGATTCTGACATTCAGTTGGAACTCTATTATTATAATGGTTTGGCCTTTATATTTATTCTGTTTTGAAATTTAATTAATTTTGTAAGAAAAAAGGTTGCCTCTGGTTTTTGGTTCCCATTTCAATGCTAAGGGTACGCGCTGTGGAATTTTGAAAACTTAAAATGTTGAATCTCAAGTTTTCACTTTTATCCGAGTTTTTATATAGTATTTAACATAGTATAAAACAACACTTTAAATTTGATTCTGAGATTTGTAAAGATGCTAGGTCAAAGGTTTAATCAACTTTAAACTGTCATTACTTTGTAAAAACTAGACCGATTCCTAAATAAAATAAATATTTATTTTAAAATCAAGGTTTTTTTCTCCCACATTTTTCCTTGAGAAACAAAGAACATTATAAATACCATTTATTGCAGTTGAAAAGAAATTGTATATAGCTTTAATGAATGTAAAATAATAAGGGAAATAAAACACAACAATGAATATAATAATAAAAAATTTAAATATTTATTTTAAGCTGAACTTACAATGCCTATTAAAAATCAAAACTTCTAAATAATTTGTGCCTGAGTATAATGAAGAATTGTAAACTTAATATTTCAAAAGTATACTTTAATTTAAGTACAGTTTAAATGGCTCTTAAAAACATCTTGTACCAAAAAGTAAGTACTATCCGATAGGGTTACAAAGTAGGACATTCTCCACCTGCAACAGCTACATAAATGATCACACCAAGATAGGGACGACCTGCAACCGCAATACAAATGGCAAGAAGCAGCTAAAATAGCAATAAAGTAAAGTACAAACAACAAACAATGCAAATGCAATAACAGAATTCAAATTGGAAATGGGGCGGAAATTGAAATCGAAGGCGTTGAAGTGATTTCGTCTCACGAAAATTCAATTGGAATGGCAAAAACACTACGGCAAAATGCCTGACAAACAGCAGTTAGAAGGCAGGCAATGGCAAAGCCAGGATATGCCGGGGAATATCTCCGGGAAACCCGACGAACCCTATGCCGATAACAGCAACACCTTGGCAACATATCGTGTTGGGGCAACGACAACTGGCTAAACCTTGTGGCAACGCGATTTTGTGGCTGCTTGCGCACACAATTTGTATTTTGTATTTCTGCATTTCTGCATTTCTCTATTCTTTTTCCTCCTCTTCCTTTTGTTACTGCATGCAATTTTAATGCGATTTCGGATTTGATTTGTAACCAAAAAAAAAAAAAAAAACAAACAAAAAATAAGCCAAACAAACTTTGCGCACAAAGTGCAAAGTTCTTGTTGTTGTTGTCGCTTGTTAAGTGCAAATATAAATTCAACGGCGCCATAAAATACGTTGAGCAGGGGAACAACAGGGGAGGAGGTCAAATATTTATTTGTTGCAGTGCAGAAATTTCATGGTGCATACTTTTATGCGCCGCTGAAACACAATGCAGAGACGTCGCTTCTGGAGGCGCATAAAACCTTCCGTTGCCATTCAAGTGGAAAAGTTTAAGCCAACTTAACAGCAGAGCCTTCATCTTTGCCATTCCTCTTCTCTATTGTGCTCGACAGAAATGCGAACGCTGAAAAATCATCGCAACAACTCAATGGTTGAGTTGTTGCCTCCACCCAGTTGTGCGGTGGGTGGAACAGGGGAAGTGGTTGGTTTTGTGGCTGGTGCCGCTCAAGTTGACTTGTGTAGTGACTTCGGCGGGCACGTTGGCATTTCCAGGCGAAAAAATGCCAATTATGGCTACTCGACGGGAAATGCCTTGCCAATAGCTTAGGGCAAAGGAAGAGAATTGAAAAAATACTGTTGCATACTCTTGCGCGCAATGCGTAAATGTCATTTGGATATTTCAAAAGTTTAATGCATAATGCTATCACAATCGCACTTATTCACATATATATGCAGAACTTTAATTAATGTTGTGACACCATTTCATAATGTCCAGCTCAAGGCATCTAGATGCATCTGTAAGAACTTTAAAAAAGTGCTGCATACTTTTGCGCGCAATGCGTAAATATCGTTGCAGTCCACTATGGGGAATTTGACCATTTTTTTGGAATTAATTAATAACTCGAGAACGAATTAAGTTTCTTTGGTCTAGTTTTTTGCATTGGGCTTATAAGAGCAATACGCAAATGTCCTACAAAAGTGGGCGTGGTGCCGCCTTTATTTTGGATTCTGCGATATGCAAATTTTTTTTGTTTTTCAAGCTATCAGCACCAAACTTGCAGGTAAGGCGTGTTACTATGCCCCAAACGTGCTGGTAAAATTTGATCCAAATCGGACAACTATATTATATAGAAATAATATAAATTATCGGTTGAAGACTACTTTTTTGTGAGAACCTTCTAATTTTTCCATATTTTAATGCGAAACTTACCAGTTTTAAGAGTTTGTAAATTTCTGGCATTTTAGTCAGCCTTAGACTACCATATCATATAGAAAAATCGGCTGTAAAACGCCAATTTTCAGTGTAATGAACAATTTTGATTATTTTCTATTTAATTCTTATATGTAACAGCTAAAGAAAACCTTCAACTTTTAGCTCCCAAAATTCGTGTAAAATTCTTAAAATAAATGGTAACAATTATTGCGTTAAAGTTGCTCAAAAGAAGCACCCTTAAATGCTCTTTTTACCTTCGTAAAGTCTCATGTAAAACCAAACCCTGCATTTTAAAATTTGAGGTTACATCCTTAAATGTAAATTTTCATAAAAGATCGCAAAATATCGCAAAAAGTATTTACATTGACACAACAAGAACTAATTTATCTACAATACGTCATACATATTATGGTGGACCGAGGTGGACATTTTTTTATATTTCCATTTAAAGTTTAAATTTAATTTCAATTTTCAATGAGTGAGGTGGCTTTCTTTTTAATATAACCACGAAGTCAATACGACTAAATTCTATAATCCAAGCTTTTAAACACAAAGTAAAAACCTCTCCAAACAGATTGCATATCAAAGCTTTTACATTTATTAACAATATCTATTAGTTTTCTGTATTTAAAGTTTGATGAAAAATTCAACAATTTTGACAGCACGTGCTTATCAATTACATAACCTCTGTTTGCACTGTTAAATCTTAACAGTGGCGAGTTCTGTTAAAATTTCTGGTATGCAACATTACAGTTTGGACATTTCCTGGTCGATTGCTGTTATTAAAAATGTATTTTAATAACTTTCAAAAATTGAATTTATTCCAAAAAATCGGTAAAATTCCCCATAGTGCAGTCTCTCTCAGGGATAGAAAACCAGAGTTATGAATATAAAAAAAAAAATAATATAAAAAAAATGTTAAAATTTAAAAGAAATTTAAATTCAATATAATTTAAAATAAAATACAGACCGTGGTTTTAAAAATATATAATAAAAATATTATTTTAAATGTATGTCCGTCGGATAATGTGAATTATATTTAAATCAGAAATGAGCTTTTTAAAGATTAAAATACTTACAGTCCTTGGTCATATCTCATGTGGGAGGCATAGTTTACTTCAACTTTATTCCAGTTTGCCAGCTATCACACACACATATATAGATAAAGTGCTGTAATTAAAGTGGCAACACCGTTTGACCAATGTCCATCAACGTTCCTGCGGAAACGGAAGTTGTGCCAACGAAATCGTTTCCAACTTCTGACCAAGCGTTGAGTCGAAAGTTAAGCCAGTTGCAAGTTGCAAGTTGCAAGCACGTTGCAGGCAATTCAAATGCATAACTTGCTTCAAAACTCTGCTTCAGTTGGCCAGGCCGCAGAACAATTGCAAACTCAATTAAATCTGAGCACCATAGCGACAGCGCCCAAGTCCTTAACTACAGGCCAGGCCAAGTTCTTTCTTTCTGCAAGAGACACAAGCTCTATGGACTGTGTGTGTCTGTGTGTGTGTGTGTGTGTGTGTGTGTCTTTCTGCACTGGACATTGGCTATGTATGCAGCTGTCCAAGTCTGTGTCTGTATGTGTGTGTGTGTTGATAACATACGACAATTGTGACTTTAAAAATCCCTTTTCGTAATTTCAGTGCACAAGTTGTGCAGGATTAATGGTCCGAGCAACACACCAAGCCAAGCAATTAAAATGCAGCAACAGCAGTTGCTATAACAACAGCAACAACAACAACAGGAAAAGGAAGAGCAAGAGACGGAGCAGTACACTGAAAAAAAGACTAACTTCTAAAATCAAGAACATACATCTTAGAAGAACATACATTTAAGAATATTTTAAGACCATATTACTAATACTAAGATAAAGAATGCAAAAAAATAAAAGTTCTTAATACAAGAATAACAATCTTAAATTGTTAGAAAGGTATAAGTATCTACCATTTCATTTGAAAAACCTGTAGTTAAAAGTAAAAATAAAATAACATTTATAAAACTAACAAGACTGAATAAAATGGTAAAATCAAGAAAACACATCTTAGTTTTATGAGTATATCAAATCAGACTAAGTTCTTATTTTAAGAAAAAATTTCTTAAAATAAAAGAAAATTATAAATTTAAAATCATTTTTAACTTTATTTTTTTTTTAAATTTAATTTTAATCATATTTCTTCTAAAAATTAGAGATTGGTCTTATTTGACATGTTCTTAAAACCAATATGCGTTTTCTTAATTAAAATTTGTATGTTTTCGACACATTTAGACCAAAATTTTCAGTTTTGATACCAAAATATTGATTTTTGAACTTTGTTTTGATCAGTGTAGAAACTGCACCACCGGACAACACTCCAGTGGACGGAAATGGAGCAGAAAAATTGCTGTGACTTGGAGAGCGTTTTAGAAATGCACATGTGTGACAGAACAGTGTCGCATCGGAGATAGTCGACGTCGCTTTAAAGTGGCTGCAGCACGATGAACAAGGAATGCGCCACCTAGAACCTAGAAGCCAGCAAACTAGGCGTCCAGTACACTGCATGGCACAAAAAGGAGTACAAGTGTCAGGGGCCAAAAAGGACAATCGCGTTTTTGTCCGCAACAACCAAAAGACAAATAATGCAATTTCCCTGACTAACTCATTTGGGGGCAGTGTCGCATGCGCCATTGTTGCAGCAGTTTCGTGTCACTGACACTCCAACTCCATAGACTCCTTGTATGTCAATGTATGTGTATGTGTGTGCACTATATCGCAGACAGACATTTATTACCTAGGCAATAGAGACGCATTAGCTACGGATTGTCCAAGTTCTTTTGTCTGCCAGAGCTTGACTAAATGCGTAACTATCCATGAAACTATCAACATGAAAATGCATCATTAAATTGAGTATGAAGTGCAGACTAAGAAAAGCTAAAATTAATACACTTGTGTTAAGTTGTAAGTTCAGGAAATTTAATCAAGTATCAGTAGAAGATAGAGAAGACTTCTGAAGCAGATATTGTAGTAATAAGTTGCTAAGAATGTTTTTGAGTTCGGAGAATTTATTTACATTTGCTTCAGTTTAATGTGCCTTAGTGCTTATTGGAAAGTACATTCTGATGAGCTTTTATTGACATCACACATTTAATAAAAGTTTAAAAATATGATTAAATCTTTATCTTTATCACAGTTTGAAAATAAATAAATGTTCTTATCAGATACGCATTTTCTAAAATCGATGTATTTCCAATGCTTACAAATATAATCAAAAATACAATTTATAATTCAACAGTTGCTGCTGTGACGCTTGGCAATCAAGTATACGAAGTTGTGCACAGTTTAGATTTTCTGCCAGAAGATACAAAAAGTAATGTGAACTTTAAACTCATTTTGAACTCGCTGCAAGTTGAGAGAGAGAGAGAGAGCCACAAAACACACATAGACAGAGACAGACAAAACACACACGTACAGTATATAGAAAATACTAACAAGCATGGTATTTTATTTGATACATATGTTCGCTGACCGAGTCAAGCTGCGTCATGTGCTCTGCAATTTGCCATTTGTCGTGTTGTTTTGCTGAGGGAGAAATGTGCGGTGACAATTGTTTTTTGCCAGCTCAGATACAGATACAGATACGGATACGGACATTGATACACACACACACACACACACCCAAACTAATACTAGTTTTCTTTGTAAAAAGTTTTCATTTGAAGTTTGTTGGGATTACAAAATAAAGGAAAGAAAATAAAGATTTATTGTTTATTGATTTGTATGGAGCTGTGGCATATCTAAAGGTTCAATCTTATCAGACTATTTTATTAACAATTGCCTCGGTTAATTATTTTGTAATCAATTGAAAATTAATTTATATTCCATATGGAAAATATTTAATCAAGATAAAGTCCGGTATATATAAAAAACGTAATTAAAATGCTTGACAATTGGGTTATCTATTTAAACGCTGGACATGTTGATGGTTTATGGTTTGTGGCTATTATCGCCTTAATAGGTTTGGCAACCGCGCAATTTGCGCCACTGCACCCACTCGAAGCAACCCATGTAACCGTCCTGCTTAAGGAACGCCATATTTTCAGCACATGATAACTCCACGGGCTTCTCACCCTCTTTCTCACAGAACCAGAAATCAGTCAGAATCTGACTTGCCTGGGGTTGCCATAGATTATTGCCCGTGCAGGGACCCACCGTGACATCCAGATTGACGCATTTGGGATTCACTTTTTCAGCTGGCAGACAACCAGACACCAGATCATTGCTCACATAGATTTCATCATCATTGCACTGGGTTTGTAGAACCGTTCCCTCCTTACAGAACTCGAATCTACGCACATCTGGAACACCCCAGGCTCTGTTGGGATATAAACATGCTCCAGGTTCAGCTGTCACAATAGCAGGTGTAGTTTGAGTCTGACTTTGAGTTACGGTTGTTTCCGCTGGATCAGCTGTAGTTTGACCCGCAGGTGGAGTTTTTCCAGCTGGATCAGCAGTGGTTGAATCTATCGGCTTTTCAGTTGTTTCAGGATCCGCATCCGCGAAAATTGAAGCCGCATTGCCAAGCGCCAAAAGGCCCAGGAATATCAAGAAAGCTGCAAATGAGATTCAAAAAAACACATTAAATCATTTAGTTCAGAATATCTTATTTTACAAAATTACGATTATAATATATTTTTTTCAAATCTTATTTATAAAAAACGAATTTCTTGTATATTTTTTTTAATAACTCTAAAATAACTTTTACTGGTTTTATGTAAATAAATTGTAAATAAATTATTATACTAAAATATTTAATAATAAATCCTTTGTATATTGTAAATTGGATTATCCTTTGGTCTTTTTGCACTGAACATTTTTATTAATTTTATTGTAATTATTTAAAAATAAACTTTAGTTAAGAATATACATAAAAATTTTTCAAATAGAATTTGAAGCATTTTTTCATATTTTTTTTATATTGAGTAAGTATTAAATTTAATTTTTTTATAATTGGAAAATAAAAGATTATCCTGTTTCCAGGATACTCAAAGTAAATTTTTTTTGGGATTTTCTGATTTTATTTTGTTAAACTTATAAATATAAATTGATATTCCTGACATAATAAATCACTGCACCTTTTTGCATGTTAAACTTTTCCGTTTGATGCTTTAGTTGTTTAGTTTTAAATACTTGAAAATAGACTAAATTGATTTTTGGCTATTGTCTGACCATTTATAACCTTTTGAAAAGCTAATCAAGTCACTTATCTGGACCTCACTTGATAGCATTGTCAATCGGCTATTGAGAATGTTATGAGGCCTCAGATTGCTCATACGCACCGTGTATGCGCTTATCGGACGCACAACTAGACAGATAACTGCTTGTCTTGTCAATATTTTGGACTTAATTTTCTTATTATCTACATATATATATATATATTTTATTTTGTTAAATATTTGTATCTGTTTGTTATTTTTTTGGACACTTATCAACTGAAGTGCTCTGGCAAATTCCTAAGAAATATACGAGTACTTTGCGATGAAACTCTAGTGAAATCATCAACTGCTGCGCATGTGCAGTTGGTAAAGTTTTAATAGAATTTTCTGGCCACATGCCTATTGGAATTTATGTCGATTATGTTGTCAACTTTTGCTGCAAGAAGTTTCCCTATTTAAACTTGTCTTGCGTATAAAATAAGTAGACTGCGAAAAGTCCCGGCTTCCCACACTTATATATACAGCATACAGGAGAAGAATGGAAACTTCAATTGACAACGTGACTCAACAACGACAAAGCACAGCAACTGAAACCGGATGCTGTCGGCTGATGTCGGAACTTTTTCCAGGTTATAGCCTACTCCAAGTTTCAGGCCAGGTCGTCAGCTGTGCTCTCGATGGGTTCAATGGCTGAAATCTCTCGCTGTAAGCGAAATCAATTAGAACTTTTGACGGCAGCTGCGTCTGCAAACAAAGCGCATAAGAAAGAAAGAGGATAAATAGCAAAGAGAGAGAGAGAGAGGAAGAGGGAGAGAGAGAGTTTGGCACTTCTTGGGTCTGTCATGTAGCTGCGAGTTTTGTAATTAAATTTTGTCTGATTGCCTGCAGCAATAATTTCCAATTTACCTTCATTTGAAAGCCAATTAATGTTACGCTATCGCATTGATAAGGCCATTGTCGCCTTTTGTGTCTTATTTTATGCCTCTTTCAGTAGTCGAATTTTGCTCAATGTGAATCATGCAAGACATGTAATGACTATAAAAATTAAAAGAAAACTTTTTACTATAAACTGATATAGAGTTTTTCACACTTTTATTTCTTCAGTTTTTTATACTCTTTATGATTTTGTAAAAATATATTATATTATACATTTGAAATGATTTTCTATTGTCTGCTTTTTGTGGACGTTAAATAAATTATTGTTATTTTATAGTATATATTGATAATAAAATAATAAAATAAAAAAACAAAGTGATATTAAATCATTTAAATTATATTTAAAGTTATAATGTGATTTTTAAATGAATATTTTAATTGCATAATTTTGCATAAAGATCAAAAATCTATCAAGTTGAACATAATATTTAATGAATATTTTTTATTGAAATTAAAAGTTTAGTAAAAGTTTTTAGTATTCTAAGATAGCATATCTGAGTTTTTTTCATTTATACAGAAATTTTGTATTTAGTTTAATAATCTTATACTCTTTTTGTAATCTTAAAAAATAAGCATATTTTTTATAGATGTCAAATTAAATTATTAAACTTAAAAACTAGGAAGTATATCTTGATTGTTGTTTCTAAACAAAATCAGTGGTTGTGTAAAACTGGTAAAACCCATTTAATGTTAAACATTATAAAAAATTCATACTGTGAACTTTGTTAGATATCTAATCAAACAGAAAAAAATATGTCAAGTGAGAGAGAGAACAAGAAAAGTTGACAACGTCATAGTTAAGTTTGATTTCTGACAATGGAAATACCATTGCGAATGATAAAACAGCAGATAAAATAATACAATGAAAAGATGAAGAGAACAATGGGAATGAGTATAAAAATGAATGACAATGGCGTCGTATCAATCAGTCAATGTTTTTGTGGTGCACAGTAAAAACGTGGCGTTAAAGGGTCTTTATTTTTTTATGCAGTCAAATAATAATAATAATAACAAATACAACCATAACAATAACAATAACTGAAATATAAAGGGAATTTGTGTCAGTGTGTGTTGTGCCTATAAAAGTTGCTGATGAAATTATTTATGAGAAATGAATGCAATGCACAAACGGGAATTTCACTGAAGCTGCGAATGCTGAAGATGATGATGATGTTGTGGATGTTGATGATGTTGATGATGCTGGGTCTGAGGGATGTGAACGCATCCGTTGCGGCCACGAACAGAACATGCAAACATGCCACAAACATGTGGGGCGATCCCAATCCCAATATATTCTACGTATGCAACGTGGTGGACCAAATGCCGCTGCAGTTGCACTGTCCACAGGGAAGGGGATATTTCAATGGCCATGGCCATCTGGGCTGTCTGCCTTACGACCAATGGCCAGCCTGTCGTCTCACCGTGGAACAGGCATCCGCTCAACTCGTTGCCGGCTGTGATGGCAACAACAACAACAACAGCAACAACGGGCAACAACAACAGCAACAAGAAGCAAAAACAATGCACCAGCCGTGGGCCACCATGGATCCCAATCAATTCTACATGTGTCCGGGTGTTAATGCCACACCCCTGCTGCTCAGTTGTGCCCCAGGCAAAGGGTTCGTTCAGACCGCCCAGACCTCGGGATGTGCAGATTGGCCACAATGGCGACGTCAGATGCAGTGCGAGGGATTCTACTGAATTCAACCAAAAAAAAAAAACCAAACAAAAATATATATTTAAATGCATATGATATGCCTTTCACATGCATATTGTTAATATACAAACTTCAACTAATAGCAACAACAACTCAACAACAATTTTATATGCAATAAATATGTACATATTTTTTGTGTATTTGTGCAGCGAGCAGAAATGTGATTTTTATTGTTCAACAACAAGTGAAAGTGATGTTCTACGATAAATAAATACAGCACAATATTTGTACTATTAAGCACGAAATGTATGACAACTTTTTATAATGTACCATTTACTGATATCTCATCAGATAAACAAACAGACTGACTCAAACATAATAAACGATATTTTGTTTTTTTTATAAAATTTCATTGAGCGAGAATGTTGTATTCTATATTAAAAACTGGTTCTATTTATCTTTGTTGTATATTTAAATAGCTATCAATTTGAATTTGTTTGCAAACTTTATGAAAGTGTTCAGTATTAGGAATCTTTTTAAATTCCAGACTCAATAACCAACACTGTAATTAATAAACTACCTATATGTCCATTAGGTAATTTTTTTAAAAAGCTCTGCAATGGAGTTTAGTAAAATAAAATTTATTAATCTGAAGTATAACATGCTATAATTATATCTAAATAATATTCAAGTTAATCTCACAATATCCTAAACTTGTATAAATAATATTTCAAGGAATCTTTTATCTATACCTTTAAAAGCCTTTCTTTGTGCTCTTCAGTCCTCCTTTTTGCTGTACTTTCTTTTTATGGATTATAAATTTAATTTCTCTTTACCTCAGTTTCAATTATATAGCCAGTCATCCGCATATTTCTCTCAGTGCATGTTCTTAGTAGAGTTCCCAGTGAAATAACCAACAGCAGCAACAGCTTGGTTTTTGGTGCCAATGGAAGAAAGGGAATTGAAGGAGAAAAGGAAGAGGAAGGAGGAGCAAGAGGAGCATAAGGAGTCTTTCCATCATGCATGCATATTCCTTTGATGCGCCATTACCTTTTGGCAGCTGTGGTCAGATGGTTAAGACCTCAAGTCGAGTCGGGCTCTTGGCCTTGTTGTTCTCTTTGTGCCCCTTAATGTGTTTGAGTGTCTGTGAGCAAATATGTATGCGTGTGTGTGTGTGTGTATGTCTGTCAGTTGTCCACCTGCCTTTCACCTGTGTGACTTGCTCAGTTGCAGTTTCGCTCGCATTTATGAACCTTGGCAATAAAACATGGACACATGCAGCTGCTTCTGGCCGTGGCATGTTTGATGAAAAAAAGTCCAGCGTGTTTAATCGGAAATTGCATTTCGCTTTGAGCGCCAGCCATGTCAGGAAATTAGTGTCAATGCCAGCTGAAAGGCTAAAAGGAGCTGACATCGATCGATCTTTAATAAATCTTCAATATGCAAAGTTTTAGCAGATCAGCTTTAAAAACAACAGAAGAGTAAAAATGCACACTGATAGTTTAATCTGTAAGTATACTTAAAATAAAAATTTTTTAAAATTGTAATGCAATGTTCTCAAGACAATAAACAATACTAATACATGGTAACGATCAAAGTATATATATTAACATTGAAAATCTAAAATGAGTGAACTAGTACTACATTTTTTTATAAAATATATATTATTTAAATATTTATTTATTATAGTATTGAGTTATGGCATAACAGAAGACTTAAAATTCACATTGCTACTTTTATTTGTAAGTATATTTTGAATACAAATTTGTTATAATTGTAATGCAATGTTCTGAAGAGAATAAACAATACTAATTTCAAACACAAATATTAATTTTGAATATGTAATTGACACTTGCAGAACACAGACATATGGCGATTAATTGTTTAGCATTAAACATGATAAATTTGTTACTAATAAACAAGCCGCAGAGCGGAATATTCCTAATATATGTCCTCATTTTGTAGTTAGTTTAAATAGCTTTAAATGTTTAGATGGCAATTAATTAACTGAATGTGGCACACAAGAGAGCTAGAGTGTGGAGCTGTGATTAAGAGGGTGAAGAGGATGGAATATGTCTGAATAAATCCAAAAAGTGCTGCAAAAATGCAATGTTAACTGCAATGGTTGCAATGCGAGGGAGACGAGGCAAATAGTGTGTTACCAGAAACAGAAACAGAACCAGAACCAGAGTTGGTTAAAATATGCGTGAAATGCAAACAAGCTGACGATGCCAGTTGCCATGTGTGTGTGTGTGTGTGTGTGTGTGTGTGTTTGCTGTGGCATAAACCCATTTACAGGTGTTTGGCCAGAGTCAACAGGAGTCATCGTCGATGCAGACGCAGCCAGTCGTAAAACATTTGTCACATTTACATTAAGAGCAACGCATTGGGATGTGTTGCAAATGGCATAAAGCAGCTCCACTGAGTAACTCTGCCTGCAACCCTGCTGGCAACCCTGGCAACTTCTATGTGCCCCCTCCTCTTCCGCTACAGTCAGTGCAATTTATTTGCGCACTGCACTTGCCAATTAATTCTTATCTGAGCTGCCATGCGGGTCGCTTCCTCGGCGACTGCATAAATCAATGTGCCCCAAGTGATAACTCATATATGTAGGAATTGAGGAGCCGAGACTAGACCCAGTTCGAGTCTAAGTTGCACCTTCAAGCTCACTCAATTTCATGGTTTCAAAGATACACACACACACACACACACATTGTCAACTGAGTAAGTACACTAAAAAAAGAGATAAACTTCTAACATTAGGAAGGATCATATTCCAATATAATAACATTTATAAAATTACCAAGCCATAATTGAACTCATATAATATAAAAAAATATCAAATAAAAATTTTATAATTTTAAAAATGTTTTTTTTTTTTTTTTTTTTTTTTTTAATTCTAGACTTAAATTTTAGGAACATTTATATTAATAATGAGAGCTAAAACTTATTTGAAATGTTCCCAAAACCAAGGGTGTGTTTTCTTACTTTAAGAGTTTTTTGTTTCTCGACGCATTTGTTTTCTTACTTTAAGAATTTTATATTCTCCACACATTTCCAAAACCAAAATTCTTGGTTTTGATTTTAGATATAATTTGATTTTAGAACATTTTTTTTTTATCAGTGTACAAGTACGTGTATGTCCATTTACGCCCACATTCAGGTCCAGCTTAAGGTACCAGCATATTGAATTTTCCAACGATGCATGACACTCACTGCTGCTGCTTCTTTACTCATACACAGACCCTTTTAGTTAGCCGGGCCCAGAAGCAGCATCTAATTGAATTGCATTGCGTCAATGGGAGTCGCCTCATCATGTGGCGTCAACGTCTAATTGAAAAGTGTTGTTCGTCAGAGCGCCAAAAGCAAAGCAAAGCAATCAGTCAGTAGTTTTTTTCCATTCCTTACTTCTTTTCTTTTTTTCTCAACCCAGAACTAAGTATGTTACCTATCAATGAAATGCCATCAGCGATCTGTTGGCGCTACTTCAAATAAGATAACGTACTTATTTGGTATTTGAGTTATTTATATAGTACAAGTGAGTTCACAAGCCTTTGCAATGATAATATATTTAACATTTGATTGTTTATCTTCAATTTATAAAAATATAACTTGTTATATTTGCTTCGGTTTTGACAATTGATAAAGTTTCAAGGAATATTATTGGGAAAAAATTGACAGTGGTGGATCAAAAATTAAATTTTGAAGCAGAATCAAATGAGAGGCTAAAAATTGTATAAAACCACTTTCCGTTTGAAAATAGGTTCAGTGTTGAAAAGGTTATGGAAGTTTGCAGTTGGTCAAACCTTTGACTTGGCAACTTTACAAGTCAAAATTTTTGTCTAATTTCACATGATTTTTTACAAGATAATTAAAGGTCTTAGAATCAAGTTTAAAGTCTTGTTTTTTACTAATTACACCATAAGGAGTTTATTAAAAGTGAAAATTTTAGATGTTAAATTTGAAGTTCTTAAAATTCCAAAGGGGGGACCCTTTGGTCAATATGTAGAAATCCATGAAAGAAGATGTGATTGTTTTGTTTTTTTCAATGCAAAAAAGTCGCATACTTTAAGTAAATTATATTATTATGCGATTTTATATGCCAAGAAATTGGTGGGCAGCTTTTAAACTTTTCAATCAGAAATACAAAAAAAAATAAAAAAACAATAACAACAACAACAATAATTAAAATGAACCAATTACCGCTGGGTTTTCTTTTTCTTTATATTTAATTTTATTTTTGTTTTTCCGCATAACTCTCAGCCAGCTGTCAGCAACAGTCGCACCTGAGTTTGAGTCTCGAGTCTGGGTCTGGATCTGAGGGCAATGTTTCCGGGGCGCTGATTGTCAAGTGAGTCGGCATTGAGGTTAGGGCCTAGTCGCGTTTTGTGGCACGAGAGGCACACGCAAGGTGGCCGATGACGATGCCGATGCCGTTGGGAAATGTGCGCAGTCTGGTAATTAATTATGCCAGTTGAAATGACGGCGCAGTAAAATGCTTGTATTTTGCATACACACGGGAGAAGGGCCGAGGACCATTTTCAAAAATGTCCTCGACAAACGGCGAGCTGGCAAAAACGGAAGCGGAAATAAGTACAAACCGTTGACGTCGCGTCGGCAGCAACAAACAAAAGTTACTTGGAATTTGCCGAAATGATTTATTAGAAGCGACAGTCACATTTTTCATAGTCAAGAATAAGAAATACTCGTATAATTTGCTTGTTGACAATAACGTAACGATTCTACATGTAACTAAATGCGACTTTCCGGCCGGAAGTGAGCCGCCAGTGCGTGAGGCACATCCGTTTGTCAGCCATTTTGGTTTTTTTTTCTATTTTTATCTTTCTTTACTTTTGGTTATTGTGACAGCTCTTGATAATCTTAGGCAATAAGAACCAAAGAAGTTGAACAGTTCAAATAGCGCAGAAAAGTATGCTATGTTTTATGGAAACGAGTCGGCGACAGGATGAGAAACCGCAAGGTAACAATAAATTTGCTGCAATGCGAAACGGAAATGTTTGTTACGGAAATAGAGGATGCGCAGGCAGCGAACCCAAGTCTAACAGCAAGAGGAAGAGCATCATCTTCTTCATCTTCGTTGTCCTTGCAGCACATACAAACAAAGTAATTGGCGCACAAATTGGCTAGCAAAGTGTAACTGAAGCAAAAAAGCAGAAAAAAAAACAGGAAAAAAGAATTGTATATATATAATAACGACAGGAAAAAATGCTACAAGTAAGTAGAAAATTGCTAGCAGCTAACTCCAGTAATAGCTAGTAAATTGTATTATGACCATGAGAAGGTTGACTCGCTTGTTGCTTGTTGGCCAGGTTCGCTTAGTTGGCCCAGTTCGTGTTGTTTTCCCCGGTTATACTGCCCAGTCACCGGCACATAAATTATGCATATTTAGCTGACTGAAATTGAAAACTAATTAATTACACTTGCAGCCCGGAAGCGTCGTGATGGCAAACACACTGGAAACTGGGAGGAAAATTTGAAGGGGAAATGCCACTGCTCTCTGTTTGGTGGGAAATACTCGAAGCTAAAAAGAAAAATGTTGTTCAACTTTTTAATTGCCAGCATCAAGTGTTTTTCAAATTGCTCTTGGCTCTAATTATGGTTCCAAAGTAGCTGAAACGTGAGACATTTAATGCCATGGAAAAAGGGCAAAATGGTCGCGCTTATAATCGCACTGTTGGAATGGTTAAATATGCTGCTGTGGTCCTTCCATTTAACTCAAAGGCAACAAACTTGAGACACTTGTTGGTTGTTACTGTCCCCCATCCCATCCTCCCCCGATGCTGAAACTTTACCGCCCCCATAACGAACAAACTGCCGACAAACGAAATGAATAGAGAGGAAAGTTAACATTTTTGTTGCCTACTTTGAGGCGTCATTTGAGGTAGGTTCGGGGCGTTTCTAAAGGGTGTCTGACTGCAGCACGCCCTTCAGCTGTTAAACAAGCACAAGTTTAATTAAGCTGCTGCTCTTAAAGCCAAACTGTTGCCACAAGTTGCCAACGAGTTGCCAATTGTTAACCAAAGCCAACAACTTAAACCTATTCTATTCACTACAAAGTTTTTTTTAACCTTTTTTCGGCCTTTTTAAACTTTAAATTTTTTATACAACATTTTTTTTTCTTATTGTTTATTTAATTATTATACACTACATACATTTTAATAACATTTTTAGCAACTACAACTTATGTAAAACCCTAGAAAAAGGACATATTTTTTATAGAACTAAAAAACTTATTAAATTTATTATTATTAATACTGTTTGACTGGTTTTCTGTAATAAAAACATTCGTCTAGTCGTTGATATAACTAGCTACAACTATTTGTTGTCATTGATTGGTTTTGCAATGTTATACATTCGTCTAGTCTTAAGTTTTAAATGCAAAGTGCCAATCAAATGGGCATATTGATTTGTTTTTATGCCTCGCACATCTGCAACATCAGGGGTAATTGTGGGGCATTGGCAGCTCCAAAAGGGGCAACAGTCACGTACACCTGACACAGCTCTAACTTTCAGAGGGCGCAACCCGGCTGCCATTTTATATCACCTGTCTACCTTTTTGATACCTTGCCGATAACATTTCAATAGGGTGTACACAATTTATTTATATACAATTGAACTTTAATCCAAGTCGTGACAATATTTAAATAATCTATTAACAGATATTTAAACATTTTAAGAGGTAACTCCGAGCCGTATACGTTATTTAATTATATTATTTCTATTTTAAGCAACAAGTCGTAAAAATACTTACAAAATTATAGTGATTTAAATTTAAGTGCATGTATTATTTATATTAGAAAAATGTAATAAAATTAATTTAAAATTTGTAGTAATTTATATATAAAAATACTTTCAAATTCATAGTAATTTATAATTAAATGCATGTCTTATTTATTTAAAAAAAACTGTATTAAAAACTCATTCAAATTTCGAATCATTTATTATGTACATTTTAGAGGTATTTGCTAGTCGTATACTCACTTTTATGTATTTATTTTTATTATAGCGCAACGTTGGCATAATATAAATACGCTTAGCCGGTGCTAAGCCTTTAGTAGCTTTAGACCAGGTCCGGGTTCTCTCGGCATCAATTCCGTTCTGTATTATAGTCTATATGTCTGTGTGCTTTTTTTATTAGTTGGCCAAGTCAAAAAGGGGGATGGGGAGTGGGGGTAGGCAACCCTTTTCAAAAAATGATACTAATAAAAATCCATGTTAATGTTGCATGAATATCAAATAAATTGAGGCAGCCAACACGTATTTATTGATTGAACATAAAATTGGGCAATTTCACATGGACGTAACAATTTTGTAGTCCAAAACTCGCAACTGGGGAGCAGTTGAAATGGCTTGAAACTTGAGAGAGAGTCAGTGTCTTGTTTAAATAATTTATATATTAGAGCTGTACGGCATGGCAATGTGACAAATGAATATCCTTGGCTGGTTTAAGGATCTGCTTAAGTAGCCTGTCGCTGGCAGAGATGAAGTAAGACTGTGGCAAGTTTATCGATTCAATGTAGTTGCAGTGGCATGAAATCAATGCAAGTGGCAAGTAGCAAGTGGCAAGTGGAAAGTGGCAGCTGCGGTTGAAACATTGTTGTTGCCACTGCTGCAACACTGCCACGTCTGCCACTTCTGCCACGTTCTCCATCTCTATCGCTGTCGGGGCATAAACAATGCAAAGGCAACGACGCTAAATGCGGTCTGAAAATGGCGGCGACAAGGATGAATTGGCTGACTGAGATGGCACTGGAATGAGGCATCCACATTGGCACACACACACACAGACTCTTAAGTAGTATGGGAGTTGTGGGAAGTGTGTTTGAGTACGGATTTTTAGCGTGAATCAATCAAATCACATGACTGCCTGACTAGCAGCCAGTGATTTGATTGATGAACTGCTTGCCGAGACAGCAATGTTGTCAGCCAAATGGAACAAGAGTGCCACCCAAAACAACCCAATACCACCCCGAACCACTCAAACCACTCAAACCCCCACTATGACACGCATAATACAAACAATGGCGGCTGTCTGACTGCGACTTTTGCGGCTTCATAAAATTAACTTCTTGAAGCGTCAGCCACATAAAGAGCTGCTCATTTATTGATTACAGGATTACCAGCTAAAGGATGCCATTAAATATCATTAGATGCCATCAGAGATGTCTCCTCTTAGCTGCCTAATCAAATACACATGATAAATCTCCACACTGATAAATGAAATGTTCTAAAATCAAGATATTGCTCTCAGAACTAAGATTTTTGGTCTAAAAAATGAGTTGAGAATATATAATTCTTAATTTAAGCGAACACATCCTGGTTTTAAGAACATTTAAAATAGGACCAAGTTCTTATTTTAAGAATAAGTGTTCTTAAAATTAAAATCAACAAAAAAAAATATTTTTTTTTTTTAATTTTATTTTTGTATTTATTTCTACATATTTTATTTTGTCTTGTCTACCAATTTTTATTCTTATATTAAGATTTTATGATTTTTTACATAAAAAATCTAAGTTTTAGTTATTTGGTCTTAAAATAATCTTATTTTAAGAACCAATTATTTAAGATTTATGTTCTTGTTTTTAGAAGCTAGTTTTTTTTTTCAGTGTAGTTAAACACTCTAATGATTATTTAATGTGACCACAGTTGCTGTTTTTGCTCCTAAATTGAAATGAGTTTTTATTTTCAATTTTCAAGTGCTAAAACAAATGAATTTATTTGCATATAAATAGTTTCTGCAATAAAATATTTTATGACTTTTTAAGTGTATTTGCAACTCTCATAAAGTTTTTGTTTTATACATTTTTCTTGAACCTTCCTTTGCATCAGATGGCATGCAATGTCACATATGACTGACTGAGGGAATGACTGAGCGACCTCCTTCTTTCTGCATTGGCATGCAAATTCTCTGACGACTCGTCTCAACTCAACTCAACTCAACTTGACTTGGTTCAAGCCAAGTTAGTGAAAGTATGCAATGTCAGCAGCGGGTGCCTTTTGCCAATGTCTTAGAAAATGCTTTCTCTGCAATGTGGATAAAGTTGCTGGAATTGTCTATGAGCTGCTTTCGATTATTGTTCTGCTTCAAGTTGTTAACTGATTTTACTTAGTAATTGAGTACATTTATTATTATTATCTTATATCTCATTTTAATTGTGATGCGCTTAATTGTATGGATTATATTGTGTGTAGTAGTCTAATTATGTAATTATGCATATTTAATGACTACTTGATTTAATCATAGTTCAGTTGTATGATGAAGTACCTTAATTAACTGTACCAAATTTATTAATATTTAATAAATTGCATAAATTTTATAATTTTGTAAAAGATGCCTGAAATGTGTGTTGTATTAAAGTATTTTTTTTATTAACTTGATTAGGCATAAATACATAACAAAGTTGATTGCAAAATTTATAAATATTTAATTTAATTAGTTACAAAACAAATTTAAATTAATAATATTAATTTTTTGCTAGGTGTATTATAAATAAATTTGAAAGCAATGACATTTTACCAATTTTAGGTTTATTAAATGTTAGACTGGATAAAAATTAAATTGGTGTGTTTAGTAAGATATAGACTAGTGATTTGTAGAGAAAATCTATAAGAAAATTGTCTCAACCTGCATAAATGTGAAATTTAAAATTATAAAATAATGTTGCTCTCATTTCTAGCAAATTAATATGCCCTGCTGGCAGTCAGGTGTAGGGCATGACCATGTTATGCGAAATTCAGCGCTTTGGCTTCGGCCTCAGCCATGTAAGTTGACTGCATTGCTGGCATGCTATTTTTTTTTACACTCTTGCCCACATATTCAAACATCTTTTTTATGTAAATGTGCGAAAATTTCGTCACACAGACACACACACAGTGGGACAGACACGTATGTGCACACATCTAAGGGATATAAAATGAAATTGTACTTTGTGGCATGGCAGGCAAAGTACGAGTATGACAACAACAAAAAGAAAAAAATTGTATATATATGAAAAAAAAAGAAAGTAAAAAGTGCCACCAAAAAAAAAAAGGGAGAGAAATGTCTTATTTCCAACGTTGCCAGTTGGCGACCATGGAAACGCGATGCGATAACTGCTCTCCCAGCTGCTCCTCCTGCACCATCTCCTGCTCCCGCTCCTGCTGCTCCTCCAACAGCTCCTGCTGCGGCTCATCATCATCATCAGCAGCATGTCCTCGTCCTCGTTCTGGTTTTCATTCTCGTTTTCGTCTATGTCGTTTCCATTTCATCATTGTCATAACTTTGTGTCACAATTTTTGTTGCTTCTCATGTGCACATGATATGGCCATAAGGAATTATTATGCAATTTTGGGGGGCCAATTTTCATCTGGCAATCTTATATTTTATGTCAGCTGCATGGAAAATTGTTATCAATTGCTTTCGGCAACTTTTCAATTATTGGCATATTCAACTCGGACAGCTTTAAGCCATATATTAAATATAGTATATACATATATTTTAGACTACAAATGTCAACAATTTTTTAGTTAAGCTGCTGACACGGGGATTTTGGCAAACATTTCACTTGAAACTGCAACAAAGCAACAACTGTGACTGACAGCGACAACAAACAGCAGCAACAACAGTGGCAACAAATGTTGCATACCACTTTGGGGCATATTTACACTTCACTTTACCACTGCAAAATATTTCACAAATGTAAAAAAAAGAAAGAAAACATTTTGAAAAGGCGAAAAATCTTATGTTCTCAACATTGTTTTCGTCTCGACATTTTCGGCAATTTATTATGTCATTTAATGCTAAGTGTTTTCTCTCAAATATGCTATGACACACACACACACACACACACACACACACACCCACACACATACAAATAGCTGACTCCAATTTGTTGGCACCTTGGCAGCAGCTGTGGCATATCAAGTGCCAATGTGTTGCATGCCTCTAGGCTAGATTTTTGCTGAGTTTAGCATCGTTGTGGCACACAAATATGTCTATGTGCATGTCAATGTATGCGCAGGTGTGCATGTATTAGTGGGCTTTCCTAAAAAAGCTCCCTTATAGTGCTAAGCTTGGAGATTTAAAATTTAATGTGTATAGATGAGTTTTTAATGATGGAAATAAATATATGAAAATAAAAACAAAAGTGGGCTCAGGTTAAATAAATTAAAACCATAAAATAATACAAAATATCACTAAACTTAAAAAACAAAAAAAGTCATCTAAGAATAGGTATTAAAGACAATGTTCATGCATATTTTATTTAACATTATTCAATTCTTAAGAAACTGCAGAGTTACTTGAAAATTGGCTGAATAACTGCTTAAAGTAAGCAAAGTTTCGTCTAACAATGAAAATGCGAAACGCAAAAAAAAAATAAAGTTTGAGTAACTTTTTAAAAAATGTAAGTCGGTAATAAAAACGCTGGCGAAAGAGGAGCAGAAAATAAATGTTAACACGATGACTACAGGGAATGTGCTTGGAGCAGTGATCAGGAAACCAGCTGGAAGATGACTTCTGTGTGCCACTGTGGTGTGCCAACAAAAGGTCGAGCTTTAGAGAAATGAACTAAAGTTCACTTTCTCAGACTTGATTTGACCGCCTGCCGTGGCTTCATTGTGTTGTCAGTATGTGTGTTATTTTTTATACAGATTTCCTAAGAATGTATATAATATTTGCGGTAAATCCGAAAATCTTCATTTGGCAGCAAATAAAGTAAAGTTGGAATGCGCATAAAACGCGCAAACAGTCATTGACATTGGAGTTGAAGTTGGAGTTGGAGTTGAAGTTGAAGCTATAGTTGGAGTTGGAGATTGTCTGCCCTCCGTCAACTTCTGCCCTCTGACCATCTCACTGTCATTTGGCCAAGTTTTTGTCGCATAAAGTTTAGCTGCAACATTTGCCTTCGCATTGTTTTGTAGCATCTCTTAGAGATGGGAGGATTTGGGGAGTGTTGTTGTTGTTGATGTTGTTGCTTGTTCTCTGCCTGGCGAAATTAAAGTGCATTGTGTGCTAAAAGTTTTTGTGCCGACAAACCGGAACAATGAAAAGTTCATGAAAATTTTTGCTTCAAAGCATAAACAATAAACATAAAAGTTTTGACCATTAAAAACGCGCAGTTTCTAAGTGTCCATTGGTCGGTTTGATGTGCCCTGGCGGGGAGAGGGGAGGAGGGCAAAACGGGGGAGTGTCATTTGTTTGTCGGTCTCCAGTTGCTCTTCACAGTTTTTGCTTCATTTTAATGACAAAAATCAGCGTGAATTTGATGTTCTGGGGGAAAAAGAAGTTTGATCTTTCCCAGAGCTCTGCAAAATTTGGCGTAAGAAAATCGTTAAAGAAGTTTTTTCATTATACGAATTAAGCTACCCTGTGAAACAAGTTAAATGATATTTCACTTTTAAAAAATTTAATAAGTTCAGATTTAGTTATGATTGTATTGCTATAATATGGGCAAACAAGTTATTATAAATTTATTTTGTTATATAAAAAAGTTGAAGTAATAATTTTGGCAAATTATTGTATACAGAAAAATATATTGATCTTAATGAACTGTTGAATATCCTCAATAAATTAAATTTATTAAGTTTAATATTATCATAAAATTGAAATAAATTAGTTTTCAATTATAATTTACGGCATAACTTTATTTTTATTAGCTAAGCAATATAATTTATTTTTTTGGAAAAACAATTTCATCGGTATTTTTTAGATTACAGCTGAGTTCAATAAAATTGTAGCTCAGTTTCAATTGTGTTGTGCAGTGTAAACCTGCTCCTATTCCAAACCGCAAACACATTCAAAATTAAATTCACTTAGAATATACAATAATAAATAAAACATCCGGAATACAACGGAAGCTGTTTTGAGCCCACAAACTAAAAGCGCATGCGTCAGTTTCAAAACTCTTATACCAAAAGAGCTAAAAACCGAGGCAGAGAAAAAATGAGAGAAATTAAGAGAAATTTGTTAGTAATTTGGGAGATGTTACCAGTATTTAGCAGATTGTGTTTACATTGCATACAGAGCACACGACGCACACTGCAATTAATGATAGACTTTCGAGGAATCTCCTACCTCAACTCGTCAAACAGTCTGCCCGACGAACCGCTGAACCAGCCGAACCATCGAACCACTGAAACGAAAGGGGTGAGGGGGGGAGGGGGTGGGAGTGGGAGTGAGGCAGCTAACAGCTGATGATAGTCTGGCAAGTTGCAAGCAATGTCATATGAAATTTTATGCATGGCATTCAGGAAAATTGTTGAAAAAATTCTTCAGAGATTTTCGTGCAGAGAATTTTCCATGTTGCGTGTATTTAAATTTCAAATAAGAGAATTATAGAAAACGCTGCATTATTCAAAAGCAAATAGCTGAGCATCTTAAAACTTTAGCTGGCCATTATACATATAAGTATGTGGGCCTGGAGCAGATCTTAAATGTCCAACACACACACACACACACATATATATATATATATATATACTGATACCGGAGAAAAGTTTTGTACAACAGACGCAAAGCATTTGTAACATGCCAGGCGAGAAATATTTATTTGAGCTCGTATGTCACGGATTTAAAGGTAGATGGAAAAGTTGAGAGCGAGGGTAGGTCCATAAAACTTTGGGCCATTTTTCAAATTTGTCGCGGTCGGCCATCCACAAAGTGGGCCGGGAATGCGGTCGCATTTCAAGTTGATAATATCACAGTTAGTGTGAACCACATGCGGATTTTACAAGTGCTCTCCGCCAAGTTAATGCGTTTGAGACCCGACCTGGCGTTTCAGCCACCGCACCACATTGCAAACTTTTTTTGGTAACACGGCCATGTTAAAAAAATGATTAATGATTATTTTTTTGTGTTGCGTGCGGTTCTGACCTGGTCCTTAACCAAGAGAGTGAGAGAGAGAGAGAGGAAGGTTGGTAGGGGAGCTCTGAAGATATATGCGCTTGAAAATATGTTAACGCTTTTTAAATCATCCTGTGCGTGGAGCTGTTGACTCTGAAAGTTTAATGTTTTGGCGCTTTAAATTAAAATGCAAAATGGAAGACGAGGGATTTTGTGGCCTGGCAGCAATCTAAAGGCCCTTTTACTTGGCCAAAATAAATAATAGAGTGTGAGCCCAAAAACAATAATAAAAGTAATACAAACAGAGATATAATTAAGTTCTACTATGCAGCCACAAGTATTCAATTGCCGGAGCTCCATTAAGAGCATAGAAAAGATGAAAAATAGAATAAGAAGAGTGCAAGAATCCTGATTTGAGTCTGAGCTGGTATGGTATATTTGCCATGCAAGCGAATAGAAAATATAGCACAAAATGTTTAAAGAAATACGAAAATAGTGCTGTATACGACTAATAGATACCCAGTAGTTTTCGAGCTTAAAAAAAAACTTTATCAAAGCTCCAGCTGACTAAGTAAATTCTTTATGTTATTATAAAACAAATTTTAAATAAATACTTGGTTTTGAAGCACTAAAATTAAGAACATACATGATTAATTATAACGATAACACATCATTTTTTTTTAATTTTATAATATCATTTAATTGTTTAAATTTCTTATACGATTCTTGAAAATCTTTTATTTTATTATACAACAATTTCTATTGGTTCACAAAAATAAGGAAACTTAAAAGTAATTAATAAAATGAAAAATTATTTTTATAAAATTAATTCAACCAGGGGTTTTTTTTTTTCAATCTACTTTTACAGAGTATCCTTAAGTGTATAATAATAAAATGTGTTTAGTTCAGTGCTATGCAGCATAGAGGAAAAGTGGAAAATAACAAGAACTCAGTACTTGGCTTTTTTCTACTTGGCCGAATCGCATTAAGGCATAACATTTTTGCCATAGCTTTTGTTGCCGTTGGCTGCACTTAAGCTTTGGCTAGATATCAACAAACAGTACTTACCAAATCGTCTACAGGCAAACCATTGCCAAAAGGGCTAGACACGTTTATTCGCCATAGATACAGCCAGAGTGAGAGGTATAGCTAAAGAGAGAGTGAGAGAGAGAGAGAGGAACGGCAGAGTTTTGGGACTTATAAATTGCATATCGAATTTAGTAATTTTGAACAATTTATAAGAATATCGTGCGTTGCCCAAGGCTGTATTCTGGTCAACAGCAAGTGACTGGTGAGTCATGGGTTGCAATTGCCCGGTTTTGGACTGGCTTGTACAGTGAACACTGACTGCTATGGACTGCCGCTAATCATGCGATCGCCTTCTGCTGCATTGTTGCATTGTTGCAATGTTGCTTTGTTGTTGGCTACTGCATTATTTCCTAGAGGTAGAGACTCGCTGACAGGTTCTGTGCGCTTCCTACCATAACTTGTGCTGTTTCTGCACATTTTTCATTCTCATTCTCATTTTCATTTAATATTTATGATTTATTTATGTGCGGATGTTTGTTGGCTCCTCTCATATCGTACCGAAAATTTATGCTTTCCGTTTTGGCTTAAGCTACATTCCGACCAGGGTTTAAACCGAAAGGTAGCACAACAATTTCATGCACTGCTTAACACAGTAGACCAACTCCATTGGCCAGGGCTTATTATGCAAATGTCTGCCTCACAGAACTTGACCACAATCACATTCTTGTCTACTCTCGGCTCAGCAGCCGCTTGGCCATAATAACAATTTGTAAGCCAGGCTAATAAAAAGGTAAACGGAATGAATTAAACAGATACAAAGAAGCAGGCCATAAAGTCAATTGTCTTGCCTTATAAAAATAAATTGACCAACTTTAAATGGACTAAACTGTTTTAAAATACAATTTTAGCCGACTCTAAGTTGAATCCTCTATTTATATTATTTTTAAGCGAACATTTTATACATGTTTTTATGCTTTGTTTGTTTGTTTGTTTTTAATTTAAGGCCACTTTTTGCATTTTCGCATTTTCCATTTTTCATTGCCTGCGCCTGGCAGCAATTGCAACTTTTTCAATTAGCCAAACAGTGAGCGGCATTAGCCTTATCATAAGCTTTGGCCAGGCTAATTGCCTGGGGAGTCCAGGTACGAGTACTAAACCAGTTCGAGACAAACTTTTTGCACGTGCTGGCTGACAGTTGAATGCCTGAGGCAGCTCTCTCTCTCTCTCTCTCTATCCACCTTTTATAATCGATATTTATTTATTGTGGGCATTAAAATAAATGTGTGAGTTGGCTTAAAGCAGTGTAGTTGCTAAACCATACCCTGTAATGAACTTGACCTGCAGCCTCGAGACAAACAATTCAACTGTCGACATAAAAGATAAATATAAATAAAACATGAGGGTTATGTGCTGCAAATTACTCAACATACAACAGCAGCAGAGAATGGCCAAATCTATCTATCTGTAATAGAAAAGTAAAGCTCATATTATATTTATATTTGTCTTGAATGGAGGCTGGTTTTTTTTTTGTTTTTTCTTTTTTTTTTTGTGTGGCTGACCGCTGACCGATGTCAAGCGGACATTAACAAAATTGTTCGCCCTTCAAGTGAGAAAGACAAGGGAAATATATATTTTTTTTTTGCTGCGCTAAGGACAATAACTGAAAATGGCATGGAGCAAAAACCTACATTGTGAAAATCGCCTCGATTCGAAAGCACAACAAAAATTCCAATAAATTCAATGCGACACAACAGACACTTGGGAGGACTTTAGGGCATGTCACAGCAGCCCAACAAACAGAAGACGGAAGACAACAGAGCGACACAAAATGTTGCAAGGGGGTGTGGCACATTTTGGATAGTCGCTTTGTTGTCTGTTGTTTGTCTCTGTCTATCGTTTGTTCGTTCGTTCGTTCGTTCGCTTGCTGGGAATGTGTGGCAAAAGTTCGAAACCTTTGACATTTGTGCGCTAGCATGCATTACTCATACGCAGCGTGGTCTGAAGTAACTTTATGGCAAATAGCTGCACAGCTTTACAAAAGTTTTCCAATATACTCGCTGAGAGTCTCTAGGCTGGGCTGTTGCGCTCACTTATAAATTTAATGAAAATCTCAGCAAATAGTTTTGCCAGCACATAAATAAAGTTGTTGCCATCGTCTTCAAGCACTTTTGAAAATATGTTTCTCAACTCTTTACATATTTTTTTTCCTTTCCTCGTATGTGTCACAATTTATATGCAAACTTATCAACGTTGCAATGTCTCCAAAGCATCGTTACCATGCATGTGTCTGGGCACCAAAAATATTGAAGAAAAAAAAGGAATGGCTGAGAGATTCAATGTGCTGTTAATTCCCAGCTCTATGCAGACAGCTCCACTTCCAGCTGCAGCTCTAACTTTAGCTCCAGCTCCAGCTTCTTCTCCAGCTTCTGCTGCAGATTCTGTTGCCTTTGATAGTGCAAGGCATGTCGCCGTCTGTTACTCGGCAACATAAGTTTGGGGATTTTTATTTGCCGTCTGCCGGAAAATATTGCTCGCAGGCTAACACATGACAAACGCAGCCGTTTGTCAGGGCCAATATGGCAATGGCAAAGGGATGCCAGACCAGAAAAGACAAGAATCCCAACACAGCCTTTAAAAACTTTCTGCTTCACATTTTATTATTAGCTTTAATATAAGAACATTTTAATTATTATTTGCTCATCTCTGCAGACGTTCAAGCTTGCTTGTTGTATTTGAGTTGTTTTTAATGTTGTTAACTTTTATTTTAAACATATTGCTTAATTCCCCTCGAATTGCTCGGAGGAAACAACACGAAGTCAGTTAAAATTTTCCCAATGGGACTAGTTAAAAGTGACGCTTCTTTATCTTTGCAAAAGATTATAAAAATGAAATGAACTTAAATTTTTTATAAGTGTAGAAATTCTAGCTCACAATTAGGGAATTATACCGAAACACAAATCGCTTTGATAACAGAGCCGGTAAGTACCACGACCACAATCCAATTTTGAACATTTATAAAATTGAAATTAACATTATTTAATTTTTGTATCAAAGCAGCATCAAAATCGAAGTCGGTAAATAAATTTTGTTTAGCGGAATTAATAAAGTAAAAGTGCAGAATGAATTGACTTAGCAACTTTTTGAAATAATTTTTATTAAGAAAATAAAAGCTCTCAGTATCAAGCTTAAAGTGTTGTTTTCTACTAATTACGATATAAGAAATTGACTTAAAGTAAAAACTTGAGATTTAAAAATTTAAATTTTCAAAATTTCAA
Source organism: Drosophila phalerata (assembly GCA_951394115.2). Classification (NCBI taxonomy): domain Eukaryota; kingdom Metazoa; phylum Arthropoda; class Insecta; order Diptera; family Drosophilidae; genus Drosophila; species Drosophila phalerata. The sequence goes on from OX596005.2 coordinate 30,813,467, forward strand.
AGGGAGGACCCTTACCATCGATCAAAGCTTGGCTTCTAAATGAACAAACTTTAAATGCAGAATAAATAAAGAAGCTAAATATAAATTGAAATTACATTCCGTTTAAAAATCGGTTGAGTTTTGATAAAGTTATGACAGTTTATATTTGGTTTGATTTTGAGTCTATAAGCTTATATAGCTGTTTTTAAGCCAGCTTTAATTTTATGTAAAACGTTTTCATTTGTTACTCTTGCCATGAGAATTCCTTAATTGATGTACAGTTGTGTACTGTTTTTTTAAGAGTCACGCCCTCATCCTCTGCCATTTTGGCCTGCGGCGTCTTTTATGAAGGTGCGAAATTGAGGCATGCAAATGAGCTACACCTGACAAACATAACCCGCCACCGTCTGTCAATTATGCGACAGTCATTTCGACTGCCATACAAAACTATTTTGCATTTCAAATGCACGCAATGCGCATTACGCATACGCCATGTGTGCGTGCATATTGAGTTGTATTTCTCGTTAATGTGAATGGGGAAGTGGAAGTGGAAGTGGTATGCAAGGACTCATTGGCAGCTGTTTACGTTGGTTTCGTGCTTCAAATTGAAAATAAATAATGTACAATATTTGACTCATACTTTCAGCTCTCTACTTCACTGGGAATATAAAATAAGCTGTCATTTTACATAGAGAGTTTGCGCACTTAATGAGGCAGCAAATAAGAAGACTCTAAAGGTAAAAACATTAGACAGCTACAATTTCAAAGGTGCTTGGAATCACATTAAAGGATTAACAAAGCGTAACATTTCTCTTCAAATTCAACACTCCCAAAAACGAGAAATCCGATTTGATTACACACAAAGTACTTGTATTCGTATTCGTATTCGCATTCAAATTTTGCAAGCACATTAATATGGAAATGCGTAGAAGCCCAGACACATTTAAATATGCTACATTTAGTAAGGATTACAACAATGGAAAATTACGTTTTATGTAAGATTTTTGCTTGGGTGAATTTGCATTAGTAGCTCTACTTGTGCGCCTGACTTCCCAGCAGACAACTTGAACTCGAATTAGACTCGACTCTGAGCTGTTTGCTGTCTTAAAATAAAATTAAATGAAATGGCAGACAATTCTCAAGAAATGAAGGCTAAACAATGAGTACAATCTTACTTTTAAGTAAGTACTTAGTTGTCATGGTATCAGCTCAATCATCAACTCATCATCTTTTCAACTGGAATCTCATTGATTGAATGTATGCAATTGATCTGGAGTTTGACTTGTTATGGACAAGTGGAAGCGTTCTTGTTACAGTTTAATTGAGTGGCAGCCAAATAATTTGGATGTTACCTAAATAGGCAGCAATTTGGACGTACTTAGAGCCACTTGGTCATAGAACCAAGCTATTTACACTAATGAGTGTTTATGCCATGCACACGCACGCGCTCACACCCATACACCCACACACACACACACACACACACACCCACACTACATAAACTCACACTCAAGCACAAGTACTCCATATTGATGGCAATGGCACTTGTGGGATTATGTTGAGTTATACAATCGATATTCACATAGACAAATACCCATTGATATGTATGTATGTATACACAGACGTTTTCACAATAGATTGAATTATACACCCATACACTCACACACAAGCACACCTGATATATCCATCTACATCTGTACACATACACATGCAAATACTAAACGACGACAAGTGTTTTTGGATTAATGAACATGCTCGATTTGCAGCTAATAGTGTAATTTAATAGCCAAATGTTTCGACCAAAAGAATATTGCTTGCCCTCGTTGCTAGCTAATCGATTAGTTGCAACATTAAAACCTTAATTACAAACAGTTATCAATCAAAAATCAATTCTTTGATCCTGTATCGACTTTCTAAGTTGGCTTTAATTAAGAAAAGTTCAAATATAATGGGGTTATACTCTTGTGTACAAGAAGAAAAAGTTGTTGGCAAGTATCATAAATAAATAATATAAAAAATAAAAAGCTTCAAAAATATATTAAATTTCTATTAAACAATTCACAAAACTTTAAGCGACCTCAGAAACCCTTCTACTCTGAAGTTTTACAAATCATTGTGTGTTGTTTTACAATTGTTAAATAAACATTGTTGCAGACAAATTAAGCTGCTTATTAAAAAGATAATCGTTAAGTTATTGTTACTTAGAATGGTATAAATATTAGGTAAAAAATATTTTGTAGTCTACTACTTTTTTTCCTTTAAAATATTGTCCATTTAGTAAGGGGCGCAGATCAGGCTCTCTGTTTATTAATTGTCTGTCTGACTGTGTTGCCCATTATATGCTCTCTTCTACTTGAATTAAGTGCATTTAAATGCACAAGCCATTAAACAAAGAGTTTCTGCTTTAAAATGCAACTGCAACTGCAACAGCAACTGGAAGTGCAAATGTTTTATACTTTTATATGACTTTCATTGACAGCCGCTCGACTGCAACATTTTAATGCAGTCGACGAGTGAGCATTTTGACATGTGAGTACGAGTATGAGTACGAATACGAGTACGAATAAGAGCACTTAAAGGAAAGTAAAGTAAAGGCTTCCTTCCACTCGCTGAGTTGCTGCGAAGTTGCAATTGAAATTGTTCAACCATTAGGGACTCTATTTGTACTTACTTATGTGCGTTAAATAAATAACAGATATTGTGCTCACTCGACAAGTTGTCAGGTCAAACGAGCGACTCTATACCTGTCTACAGGGTATCTTTCAGTCGAGCAGTCGTCTTGACTGTCTATCATAAATGCTTTCAGCATTTATGCAGAGTTATCATACTCGTAATCCAACACTACTTACTTAAATTTAAAATTCATTTATTGCGCATTCGCCATGTGGGCTTCATTATATAATTGAAGTGCCAGACCGTAACTTGTCCTCCATGTTGTTTGTCTCGAATTGGCAAACATATGAATTTTAATGGTGGTTAAATCGACATTTACTGAAATTTCACAACTCAAATTAGTTTTTAATAACTGATATACATATATCATAATATTACATTTAAATGTTGTTGGTTTCCTTGGTTTTTGCGACCACGGTCACGATTTGCTTTGTTATGAATTTTTATTCATGTACGCGAAATACCAAAAACTTTATTTCCAAATTGAAAAAGTTCCATAAATATAGAGATACATGTATAAAAAAGTGGATGAAAAAGTTCTCTGCTCGTTGCCATTCATTTTGTCTTTCATTTTTACATACCCTGTACTACTAAAGGGGTATGCTGATAGTCTGAAATTTAATGTGAGAATAGGCATGTGTTGTTTTTGGTTTTGATTTGATTTTTAGCCCATGTTAATTTTATATCATTTCACTTTTACTTAGATAATTTATTCTTCATTCATAAATGCAGGGTAACTATAAAGTGGACAATTTTACCTTTTATTTTTGGCTTTCCAACTAAACTCAATTTAGTAGTAGTGAGTGAGAGTCTGGGGGTGTGTGGAAGTGTGTGTGTGTGTGTGTGTGTGTGTGTGTGTGTGTGTGTGTGTGTGTGTGTGTGCCTCTTTGACGGTGTCGGCATAAAGTTTACTACTTTGTGAAAATTTCATGTCTGTGGCACTCGATAGCGGCCACAAAAATTTATGTATATCTATTCAAGTGTACATATAGCCATGGCCCGCATAGTGCTTTAACTGCTGGCAACTTATGTAGAACTTTGGAAAAGTTTAGTATAGATTTAATAGAAGCTGTGATTGCTGTAGCAAAGTGGAATCCTTGAGTCAGGTGAGAAACATAATTTGTGTTCTGTGTGCGCTTCTTAGAGAAAGTTATTAAGGCTATGATATAGTAAATTAGTTGTTTACAGCTCTTGCTTGGTAAAATTATTTCTAAGTAACATAAGCTTCCATTAAAAAAAAAAAGTTTTTAAATAAATATAATTATTTGAATTATTATTATTTCTGAGTTTTTCTAAATTTATTCAGATATTGAAAAGAATTAAACAATTTTATTATACATATAATATTGATATTATCAAATTATTTATTATTTATTTTCTTAATTGCCGACTACAACTATCAGTAAAGCTACACAATTATTACAATAAATTATGAGTTAATACATGTAACTTATTGACTTGATTATGCTTGGCTTACCAAAGAATTACCGAAAATCCTCTATAATTACTCTTATTTGATTAATTACTGAAGCTTTTGCTAAAACCATATTGGATTAACTAATAGGGTATTTGTATTAAGAAGTATATATATAAGTGGTTGCAGCAATTTCAGGTTTTTGCGCAAAATTCTTATGCTTGCATAATTAAATTATTGGCCTAAAGATCATAAATGCGCTAATAGGAAACTAAGCCATTTCACACAAATACATATATCCATGCACACATTTACATAGTTTGAATGGAATTGTAGGTAGCATGCGGCATAATCAAATTAGATGCAATTTCCTGTTGCACTGGCCACCATTGAAGGTTGAATTGTGTGGTGAGGATTTGAAGGGAAACTCGACGGTTTTGAGGTGGCGACCACAAAACCAAATATTGCTGCTACACTTGCAGGCATGGAATTTAATTACAAGCGCATACACAACTACACACACACACACACACACACACAGACGTACACACACATGCATAGTGACTGTGAAATTCAAACGTTGACCACCGTGAACTGCGCTTTGTACTGTTGGATCGTCGTTGTGGTTGCGCTCTGCTCAAAATTGTATTTTTTCATTAAATGCTCTTCTTTTTTTGGGCTGTTAAAATTAAATGAAATACTTTGGGTAAAGTCCGTTAAAATTAACTGCAAACATTTGAATAACTGATATTAAATATTTTGATTCTTTGTATTTTTCGCTGTGTTTTGCAGCATATTAAAAATTATTATATATAAGTAATATCTAGAAATATAATTTTATATTCATAATTTTAACTGAAATTAGATATTCGAAATTTAAAATAAATAAAATAGAAAATATAATGATTATTTATTACAGAAATTTAAAATAAATAGAATAAAATATATAAATTGCTGCTTCAATAGAAAATTAATATCTATTTATTTGCAAACAAAAACAAAAACAGTCGTTTGAAAATTGTGATAAATAAAACGTAATAACTGCTTTTCAATGAAGCAATTATATTCAGTGCAGCCTTTTTAAACACTCTTTATTTTTCTTATTTATTCTATTTAGATGAAACTGAAAAGTTTTGAAAATTCCAAGATGGCAAAGCAGCTGGCAGTTGTGCCTGATAAAAAGTCAGACAGAGAGCCAACTCCTTAGGGATTTAATGCAATGAGTTAATGTAGTCTGACCTCTCGGATCACTCTCTTTACTTTTTATCTCAGTATCAATCTCTGGTGCTTGTGCTCTCTGTGCGCCGCACTAATGCAATTTGTGCAAATATCTTTTATTCATATTTAATCCACTTTATGCCAATTCTACTTTTGCCATGGCCATGGCTTGGAAGTCAAAGTCCAGGCGCTGCCAACCCATTGGCATTGGATGTCCTTAACGTTCTTGTCGTCGACTTGCTGGTATTGGCCATGGCCTAAACTGCCATCTGACATCTGCAGGGCCATGTAATTGGCATTCGAGTCAAGTGCAATTTTGCAAGCAACTTGGTGCGACACTCGACACCCCGCTGAGGCGACTCCCAGCTACAGTTTATTGCGGTAATGGTAATGCAACAGGATGGCCATAAGCACAGCTACAGTCACAACTAGTCAGCTCGTTAAAGGTAATTTTGCACAAATAATGCTCATGACTTCATTCTAGAGCGCAACTTCAGCTCTCTATCTCTATCTCTGTATTTCTATTTCTTTTCTGTTTCCGCTAAACGAGCAGAAAAAACCATAGCATACTTTTATGCGCTCCTTTGCTTTAAGCCTGCATTTTAAACTGTTTGCGTGGGTGTTATCAATGCCGTTAAGCTGACTTTTGGCTAACACTTTGGCATTGTTGCGTTTTGAGCCATTGATTTTGCAATCAAAGTGGTCAAGTAGCTTTATCAGCACTTTGGCCTGTTCTATTCTGTTCTGTTCGGTTCGGTTCTCTATGCACAATTTGCATAAGTGGCTCACGCTTAGTCAGCGTGAGTTATCTACGTTTTTGGCTTTTGTAATTCAATTACTTGAGCATTTGTCTTGTCTTCTGCATTGTGGCAATAAATCATTAGCGACCAGTGAAGCGAAACGGGCAAATCGGCTAACAGATTTATGCCATTTTACTTTTAACTTTACCTTTTTGCCGTTGCCGTTGCCCGTGCCGTTGATTACACCAGAGTTGGCTTTCATTACACAGCTGATTGCATGTACACAATAATATTAGCAATTGAACAAGCCATCAGCGAGCTAACGACTGCTGAGTACAGACAACAGCAAAAGCAGCAAACAAAACAAGCTAAAACTCTTTAGACGACTTCCCGACTATGAGATACTGATTACATAATTTAAATAGATTTTAATTGCATCAAGGAACTGAAAATTGCAGCAATATAAAATGTGCTGCATACTTTCAGCCGCTCACATTTATGAAAAACTTAAAACGATCTTTGTTAAACAAATATATATTCAATATAATTGCGATCAAGTGGTATGATCACCAATAATATATAGAGAATTTTCACTATGAACAAAAAGTGATATATGCTTAGAAATTTAAAAGTAATGGAGATTTTTTATTGGTATAAAATTTAAATATATTTTAATTGTGTCAAGGAATTGAATATTGCAGCAATATAAAATATGCTGCATACTTTCAGGCGCTCTTAATTTTGAAAAACTTAAAACGATATTTGTTAATCAAATATATATTCAATATAATTGCGATAAAGTGGTATGATCAACAATAAAAGGTAAAGAGAATGTTCACTATGAACAAAAAGTGATCTATGCTTAAAATTATGAAAGTAATTGAGACTTTTTATTGGTTGAATAAAAAAATATATAAACAAATATAAATCGATAATGTAAGCAAAACCATAGAAAATGAAGTCTCTAGAACTAGCAATCGGTGAGATACAGGTGTTTATTATATTGCGTGGATGGAAAGGGCAATGGTATAATTTTTAGAAGCTTTTCAAAAGTCTGTGCAGACTCTTTTGTACTTATCAACTACATAAATACATATCTCTAAATTTGCATTTGCTTTAATATTCTCAATAGCTTAATGAACACAGTCAACTGTTTGCCGACGAAAGCAGTGGAAAACTTTGTACTCTATCTCGACCCTAAATATAAGTTGACAGCAGCTGACCCTTTGTTTGGTTTTTTTTTGTGGCAAGTGGCTGTGGCAAGTTGTTCTGTTCGCATTCTTTGCTTTTGTTTATTTGGATTCGTCGCCGACGAAGCTGTTGGAAATGCTAATCCGCTTAGGGTTGCCAAGCCACCGCTAATCCTGTAAACTAGCGCAGCAATCATCAACATGCTTGTCGATTGTCTAGGTAGAAAAGGGCTTACAGCTTAACTTAACATATCTAATGAGTTCACTTTAATAATTTTAATAACACTCATTTTATGCCAAATTAAAAGTTGCTTCATTATTTCCACTCCCCTGTTTTCCTGCTCCTGAGATTGTTGTTTGGCTTGGATTTCTTTCCAGCTGCTTGCCACATTTTGAGCTGTCAAAATTGCTTTAATTGGGCTAACGAAATTCGCTTGGCGCCACGCCCCGCCCCCCTGTACTTACCCCGCCCACTTGCTAACTACTACCTAGTCTTGATGCGTTGTCCTGTTGCCGTGGTGCTTTTGTTTGTTTGCTTGTCTGCTTGACTGCCAGTTCCTGCAGCTTGTTCCTGGCTTTTTCCAACGCCCTTCCTCTCTCTCTCTCTCTCTTTCTCTCTCGCTCATTATTATTGTTGCTGTTGTTCTTTATGTGCTTTTTGTTGCTTCCGCGCGTGCTAATAATCGATATTATTTTGTTTTCTTTCACAGCCAAAGTTTTCAGCGGCTTTTCAATGGCTGCCATCAGCTATCAGCATTAAATTTAGCTCTGCTTCACTTTTAAATATAGAACTCACTTTAAAGCAAGCTGGAGCATTGATTCGTTTTCTATCTCAACTTTGCTTCACTTATCCAAATTCCCTTATAGCCTTGGGCTTCTTTTAATTGCTCGGCTCAGTTTTGGGTGTCAGCAATATGGCTTTCACAGAATGGTTGAAATTTTCTCTTGGTGTACTCTGGCATTTCCATTTCCATACATTTTTTTTTTATTTTTTTTTTTGTGTTTTCTGTGAGCTGAGTTGAACGCCTATTACAGTTTGCCTTTTGCTTCCTGTAAACGTTATCCTGACCTGTCGTTAACGTCGCTCTCTAAGCTTCCTGTGCATTCCATTGGGAGAAGTTCCAGCTCTTTCATATGTTAGCTTTTATGGCTGCCTCAAAGCCTGAACATTCTGAAATTTTCTTGCACATTTTTTTTGTTGGGCACTAAAATTGGTATAAAAAAGAAGAAGTATGGGAGATGGCAAGAGATGCCTTAGCCCTGTCTGGCCTAATAAAAATTGGTCATAAGTTGTGGGCGTAACTGCAGCTGGCGTTTTGGCCCAAAAGCTAAGCTGCTGCTCTGTTTATGTTCGGAGCAGGCAACGAGCTTAGTGGCGACTTCATTTCAAGCCGCCTCTCATGACAATAGCGGGAGTGCGGGGAGTGGGAAGGGTGAGGGGGAGAGAGTTGCATATAAAAGTGGCGGTTGCACCAAATCCAAATTGAAATTTCTTCTTTTTTTTTTTTTTTTTTGGTTTTTATCCACTTGGTTTTTATGCCTTGGCCAATTTATGCAAACGCATTCACTGCGGCTCAAGCACGTTTTGCATTGCAGGACGAGAAGGAGCAGGAGCAGGAGCAGTAGCAGGAGACTGGGGAGCAGCACATAAAGTTGTGGTCATCATTTTGTTCTGTAAAATGCCATTAAAAGAATTTCTAGAACTTTACTGTTGTCATTTTCATATATCCAAGTTAAGAACTAAGAATTTATTAATTTATGAAACATTTCTAGAGTTGCTTAGCATTAAACCCTCCACCACATATAGTGCCATATATGGGCTTTCATTTTTAACGAAATTTATTTTAGTTAAAAGGATATCTAAGCGAAGTGGATATTAATTGGCAATTATATTTGCACTATTTTCTATTTGAAGCAAATTTAAAAATAATTCTAATGAAGCTTTATTTCGTGTTTTTATGTATTTTGATTAATTTTATAAACATCGAATTTTCGGATGAAGTGTTAACAAAAAAAAAACCATATTTTTTGTTGAGTTATTTTTGTCTACAAAATTATTTTATTATTATTAAGCAAAAACTCAAATATTTCTTAATTTATTCAAAATACATCTATATAGACACCTGCATAAATAAAATGCTTTTCTTTAATGGTTCTATGAGCATGCACTAGAGGGTTAATCTAACTTCCTGACTAACTTTCTTCCTGACTACGACTTGGAATACATTTCTCCAGCTTGTTGCCACTTTCAATTAACTAAACATTTTCAGTTTTATCTCACAAGAAACTTTGTCTGTCAGCAGCTTCTATTGTTATTAATTCAGGTAGAGGAATTCATACTTCGACTTTGAAATTTGAGCTTGATGCTTTGTGACAGCATGAAAAATATTCTGACCAGAGCAAGTGTTACTATTTTTTCCTTCATGTTTGCGAAAATGAACGCGCAAAAAAATAGTTTTCATTTGCAGCACAACTGAAAGAGAAATTGAAACTGAAACGGAAACGGAAATGCAACGCCATTGTTGGTCAACATTTTCTATGGTTGTTGCTGTAACAAAATATTTCCGTTGTGCTGTATTCTGTTTTTAATTTTTTTCTATGCTTAATAGTGCTGAAAGGGAATCCATAAAAGGTATGTTAGTAACTTGTTCTTGATTGGGAGAAAAGAAAACCCGTAACATTCTAAAACCGTAGAGAAAGGTATTGAATTGATTAAGTGAACTTTATGAAAACAAAACGTAATATTTAACTATAGATTTCAGTTAAAAGTTGCTTTAAAAAACTCGTTTGATGTGTTGCATAAACAATATTTAAAGCTTTTTATCCGATTAAAATGCAAAAACTCAATTTGTTGCCATTCAAATGCAGCATATCAATCAATAGAAGTTGCTGCTCTGGTCTACATCTCATTTTGCTGAAATCCATTTGCGTCCATTGAGGTAGAGATTGCCCACGTAATGTATCAATGTGTTTTGTGGTTTATCTGCTGGCTAAAACCGGGTGAGTTTTGTATTAGCCAAGAGTAGATGCCATTAAATTAGCATTTTTTGTGTTGCAACAGTTGCAATTCCATAGAGTAAGAGATTTCATTTGGTAGAGTAAAGTTAGTTGGATTTCTTGTCTTTCATTCATATTCATATCAGTTGGGAGTTGGCTGTCATTTCATAACTGAAACTGTCGGGCTTTGTTGGGTAATGTCCTTTTGCTGTAAATCTTGGCCAAAACGCTTTAAATATGCATATTTTTGTAATTAAAATTGTCTGTCGAGCGAGACAGAGACTGAGAGTGTGTGAGAGGGAGAGAGAGACAGTCAAGTCAGCGCTAAAGCATTTTTAGCTGCCTCAATTAGTGCCAAGGCGTGGCTAACAACGGTTCTGGCCATGCCAGGCCAAGCACGTAGCTGCCAGTGAGAGATCTCATTAAAATTAAAAAGCTCAGCAACACCCGCACACGGAGAGCACGGAGCCGAGCAGAGCAGACAACACAACTCATGGGGTAGAGATTTGGCCAACAACCTTGGCAAAATGTGCAGAAGAGTCCTGCCTGAGTATTAAAGCAACACTTGTGAGGTCAGTAAATGGGGTTGGCACAATTTAATGATTGAAACTTCATAGGACCAAAGGTCGAGTCGAGTTGAAAACGTTGACAAAATGCAGGACCCTGTTACCTTAATTAAAGGACAACTGAAAAAAAAATGGAGAATGTAACTTGGTAAACACTCTTGCACTATTGATTTAACATGGTCAAGCATTTGCTAAATGTGCAGTTTAAAATTTCTCATCCAATGTGTTGTCTAAAAATTGGTATAAGGCAGCCTCTCATCTGAAACTTCCCAATGGGGAACAATACTCGAACGACACATTCAGCAAAAACTGAAAGAGTCTTGTTGCAAGAGGCATGTTGCAAGCGCTTTGACATGTCGGTTATTAATTTGGGGACCAACAACCAAGGCTCTTGACATTTATAAACTGATTGCGAAATTCAAGCAGAAGAATCTGGGGAAATTTACGAGTACGAGTACGAATAACAATTATGTGCTTACGAATACAAACAAGAATGTGAGCTTCATTTAAATTCAATTAAAATGTTGAGCCATAATTAAGATGAATGGCATTTTCTTGATCAGGCCTTAATTTAATTAATATGCCAAAGTGACATCATTTGCATTTAGCACAGTTAATGTAATGGCAAAAGTTTCATTCATTAAACTCAAACTTCTAATAAAGTGTCGACAGCTTTCAAAAATATGCACTCTACATAAATTAAATTTATAGTTAAATAATGAATAAGAAAATGGAGCAACTGTAAGTAAAATTTTGTAGACATTAGTTGCTTAAAATACTCTTTAAACTAACTATTCTTCTATTTATATTTAAATGAATCGATAATAGCAAATTACCAAACACAAATGTTGCAAACGAAAAGCAGCTGCAACATGCAATATCAAATTGAATTACATGTAAGGTTTTTGGATCAAAATAAATGAATATGCCACATGGGGCACATGCTAAATGTTTGGTTTAAGGCAATACAATTTTAGAATAGAATTATTTTTGCCCAGTTAAATAAACATTGCATACAGACAAACAAAGCAAACAAATATTTTATACACATGGACACAAGGTTGAGTGCTGTTTTTAGGTTATATTAACAACAATTATGATGACCAGTGTATGCACACATTTATATTTATATACACATGTTTTGTCTGGATTTTGTTGCAACTGCTGTTACTGCAATACAAACATTTAAATTGTTCATGTTTTGGGCACAAAGAAACGCCCAAAAAATAAAAACGATTTCGCACAAAGAACTCTACTCATAAATTGTATGCTTTATATTTTATTTTATCTGTTTATTTAGATATACGAGCATGAACGTAAATTGGCTGCTTTGTTGCTATTTGCTGTTAGTTTACTTTTAGCCATATTCTAGTATATCCATTAGTTGGCTTTTATACACTTTTAGGATGCATTTATATCCCATAAACTTTGTTTACTCCGAGTAAAAGAGTTATATGTTTCTATTTATATTTGGCTTTCACGAACTTATTTATTTATTTATTAACGTCAATTAAAATCAGTCGACAAAAAGTTAAATTAGGGAGAAGATTAAACAAAATTACAATTAAAATTAAGCTAACAATTTAATTATAATATGTTATGACTGAGAATATATATAAAGGAAGGTTTTATTAAGTAAAGTCAAGTTAACTTTATTTAAAAGCTTTTCTTGCTTATATTAACTTCCTATTAAAATTATTTAGCTTTTCTCATTTTTAAATATTAATTCAATACGATTATTTGGTAGTTGTACCTTGTTTTAAGTTTTTCCTAAACATCAATTAAACAAAATAAACAAATGCATAAGCAATATATATCTTTTTGCTTAATAAATATCTAAATAAATCAACAAGAGTAAGAATGTAGTACGTATAAAAGAAAACTATTCTCCATTTTCTTGACAATTGATAAAATGAGAATATATAGAATCTCATGTGATAGTTTCACTTAAAATTGCAATTTCGAATAACTTGTCAATCCAGCTGTGAGATTCTACTGTCCATTCAGGAATTTGCATAGAACTTGAATTAAATTAATTAATAGCTGAATAAACATAAAACATATAAACAGGAATTTGTATGTAAATGTAATTAAATTGCATTTAATCGACTTAGAATGCTTAAAGGTTGCTCCAATATGCAATCGACATGTTGTTCCATTTGGTAGCATAATCAATTAACACAGTGGAAAATCGCTTTACAGGACATTGACAGGATTGCTTTTTGGTTTTTTTTTTTTTTCAATTTCTTTTTTATTTTGAGCATTACCAGTAATTGCATTTGGTCATCAGGTCTGGGCCAAACAACATTATTAACGTCTCTGATTGCTGGCCAAACTGGTCATCAGCATATATGAAGCATCCGCCGTGTTGGCTATAAAAATTTCAACGATTGGTCGTACTGGCCTGTCCTGTCCTGTCTGGTCTGGTCTGTGAATTTGGCCAGAACTGAAGTTGGGAAGAGCCGTGTCCAGTTGGCAGTTCTGCCCTTCAGTCAGTCAGTCGTGTCATGATTGTGATAAATGACGTAAAATGATGCCAGCGACAACTATACAACAACGAATGAAAACGACAAGAAGAACGTTGTCGGATGTCGCTCAGACAGGCAGATGTTGTTCCTTCTCTCTCTCTCTCTTCAGAATTTCCCTGATATATATATTTTTTATGTGAAATCCTGTAATTTCAGCCCATATAAAATGCAGGCTGCAATTTGCTGGCTTCATCGTCGTTGACATTTTATTGAAGAAGCAACTGGAAAATGTTCACGTTCTTTTTGCTGCTGCCTTCACATTTGTTTGCTTTAACGAAATTGAATTTCATGTTGGCTCCAACTCCTTTTCAGTTAATATTTTCAGTTCGTCGTGTTAAGGCAAACACCAAGGCACAAAAAATCAACTTGCTGCATTTTCGATTGTGCAATTAAATAGGTAAACATTCATGCGCCTTAATTAAAATGAAAAACTCTCAAAC